>RQTK01000001.1:2005558-2102222 GCA_003991915.1 Elysia chlorotica | reverse complement strand
GTGGTAGTGGTAGTGGTAGTGGTAGTGGTAGTAGTAGTATGATGTTACGTGCGTTTTAATTTTTTTCATCAGAGTTTCCTTGAGAAAGATTCTCTACTGAATGGAAGCATCGACAAGTCAGTTAAGGCTTCGAAAAAAGAAATAGAAGTGGGAGCTACAAGACAACTCTCGCTACTCGATATTTTGAAGATCCGGAGACTTTTGTTCAACTCGTTGTGCCTTTGGTTTGCTTGGTAAATTGTCATATAGAGGAGAACTAAAAAATTGTAGTTTGTAACCAACCACAATGAAACTTACATAAACAAGAGACTGTAAATATTCGCAACTTCGATATTGATCAAAATATGAATGCATAATTATATACCCCTCACCCCTCCCTCTCTCTCTCTCTCTCTCTCTCTCTCTCTCTCTCTCTCTCTCTCTCTCTCTCTCTCTCTCTCTCTCTCCCTCTCTCTCTCTCGCTCGCTCTCTCTCTCTCTTTGTTTTTCTCTCTTGTTTTCTCCATATCATGATTATTTATCTGGACTATAGGCGTCTTCTTGCTTTGCGCAGCTGCCCATTCTTAAGTTATTTGTATGCTTAAAAACCTCCACTGAATGTTCTATGGTGTTTCTTTTTCTCCACATTTGAAGACATCCCTTGATGCCTTACTTGCATTTCATTAGGTTTACAGCAGCGCTGTCTTTCTTCACCATCTACCTGACTGCTACGTCGTTATCTGGAGATCCTTACCTTAACTTCGGTCTCACCGCCATCATGGAGCTACCTTCGAACGCCTTCTTCTATTTTTGTCTCAACAGGTAACATTGTAAATAATCAAAAACATGTCACAAAAATTCATTTCTTTTGCAAAATGAGTATTCTTCGCCTAAGAAAAATGAACAAAAAATGAGATCAGTGAAAAGCTTAGATAATAGGACACCCACTTTAAGATGTCATCGAACAGAGAGCCCAACGCTGCGCACCGCTTTGTACTTTTGTCTATCGATTAAATTTAGCAGCCTCATGTTTAAGATGGCTATACCGGGTAATGTATAATCTTGAAATATGTTTACACCCATCCGCCTAAATCTGTCGAGACCCGCCAAAACACGTCGAAACTACTGATTAATGTCGAAACCAAACGAAACTCCTTGAAACCTGTTGCAGCCCTGCACTGCCTAATGTCGAAATTCATATTAATCAGTCTAAGCTTGACAAAAATTTGGTGAAAAAAATAAAGCCTAGTCTCAAGACCGCTTGCCCGGCAAATGGTTTTTATAACTCTGATCTTATTTTTAAGTTTCGTTGGTTGGGTCGTTGGTTTCTTAAAGCCCAAATTCAACATTTTACACTTTACTTCGCACATGTCCGAAAAATAACGTATGATACTTTCACCTGCTGACACACAGAGACACTACGAGGATACGAGGACTTCTATCTCAGCCGATCACATTATACTGTCATAATCCAAATTAGTCCGGTACGAAATTCAACAAATATTAGTTGCCTGACCGTAGGTGCGAAACGAGTACTGCCGATTCTATCATCGCAACGTTCTATCATCTATCCCAGATAGTCCCCTACTTTTAAGTCAAACATCTACAGTGGAATATTTTCTACCAAGCAAAACCAAAAAGAAACATAAGGTGGTTAAAAATATAAATTAAATGAAATAGCTGTAAACGTATTTAATGATGATGTTTTACTGTTTAATGGAATTAAATTTAAGACTAAACTAAGCTGTATTAACAACTACATATAAAAATTCATTGTGTGTAAATATTTCATAGTCTCATATTTCAACACCAGTCAAGAAATAAAACAATAATAGCAAGGTTGTTTTTTTTCGATTGCAAACAGGTAACAATAATATCATTAGCATGTGACATCTCACACACGGCCAAACTGACACCTTAACTATATTTAAATTTGCTTAATCGATTTATCGATTTACACAAATATCATGCATACATCTCATAATTTTTTCAACACCAGTCAAGAAATAAAATAATAATAGCAAGGTCGTTTTTTTTCGATTGCAAACAGGTAACAATAATATCATTAGCATGTGACATCTCCCACACGACCAAACTGACACCTTAACTATATTTAAATTTGCTTTATCGATTTATCGATTTACACAAATATCATGCATACATCTCATAATTTAAAATTCAACTGAAATCAAATGCAAAATATATGTGTATATATATATACAATGCAGTAAGTCATAACCAAAGTTTGAACACAGCATAAACACTTGCGTTAAAAATGAAAGGCCATAAGATTTACAGCCAAACAGATCTGGAGGCATCATAAGAGCAAAGCAGTTAACATAAGAAGAAAAAAAGATAACAAGTAGTGAATATCACAAAATCACAAAATGTATACTTCTATCTTTTTCTGAAATCTTTGTTTGGTGTAACATTTGTCTTGTTTTGGGTTGCATGCATATATTTCCTTTTGATGAACCTGTTTTCCTCCTTCTATGTTGGCGCTGGAATGGTTTTCAAACCATCTGTTGACCGAATAATGTTTGTGTCGATAGATAGTATGTTAAGTAAATGGTTTATGGTATATCAATTATTATTTGCCCATATTGGACTTTTTGCAAGCAAACAAAGTTTCAATTTCAAGGCAGCGTCTATGTTCTCTTTCGATAAAAAGTATATTTCCTGGCCTTTTTTTTTGGAAGAGACTGCAACTCGAAATCAGAAATGATCTTTAGATTCAGTTGGATCTGTAGCAGTCGCGACCATGCGCCTTTTCCAAAACGATATTCAGTGATTTTCATCCATTATTCTGCAGAGATTCTCATTTATCTACAATATTTTCTTGTAAATTATTTCTTAGATTGCACATCATCAACTGGAGAATTAAGAAAAACCGTGCAGGTGTTATCTTGGAGAGCTCTTTCCTGTTTACTTCCTGGTGTCAGGCTTTAAACTTATGCTTACAAACGACCGGCCAATGATAAAAAAAAAGTTAAAATCAATCAAAGTCGAAATGTCCATGTAAGTATATAGAGCCAGAAAAGGGTGATGGTCTTTAGTGTCCGGACTGGCTAATGCGATATTCTTAGAGCTTGTGTCTGTGACATGAACATCTCATTAGGAGTATGTCTTAGCCAAACAAAGGACAGAGTTTTGTGGTGTGTGCGGTAGACATCAAAATATGTTAAGATAAGTGGTCTGATCTTCTGAATATAGGATTATGCTAGCTGTCTTCCCATATATTCTTACGAATTGCTGAACAAAAACAAACGTGTACTGCATCTGTGTGCTGAAACTGACTGACCAGAGAAATTGATATTTTCACCCCTATTTTTGTATCTGAATTTTGCTTTTTATACCTCCTTTTTTCTATTTTTTAACCTATACGCTTTTAAGTTTTTAGTTTATCTTTCACTTTCCTCATGACATGTCGATGAAGTATGATTCTGGCGTTGATTCGATAAAGTGGGTCCCTGTAACAGGTCAATTTATTGAATAAACTTCACGATGACACGGACACAACATTATCAAAAGATAACTACTAGAAATATTTTGTAGAAATATAGAAATATAGAAATTTAACTTTATTAAAACAAACGTCTTGCATGAGGGTTAACAGCACAAATAAAAATGTCTAGGTCCAAATCGATACTTGTTAATATACCTAGATCTATAAAAGATCTAAACAGTAGCAAAATAACAGCGTTCACTACGGCAAGATGTTTTTACACAATCAGGAATGTAAACATTTCTCTCTCTCTCTCTACAAAAAAAAACAATACCCCTCTGCCGCGCTCTACCCTTATTTACACAAGACACAGATCTAGAATCTCTAGGACTTCTACACCATTCGAAAACATTCCTGAACATTCCAGACTCTAGATCACATATACATTACCATTGATAACCCTCCTCGTCTAAGCCCATCGCCGCTGATTTCGTGAACACTGCTCACCCCGGTGCATGCTAGCATAATGGCGTCATACTGACATGCGAAGTACGGTTCCCATTAGACGTGAAACCATTCAAATTCATAAATGGTAGTAACTGGGATTGTAGGAAACTTGAACTCATTGAGCAGCCCAAACACGCGTTGCATTATGTTTCGTCCTAGTTTGCTTAGCATGCCGGTGAAAAGTACCGATTTACTTTTGAAAAGTTTGGGGTCAAGGGATCATAATTATTTTTATTACTTTTGGTCTTTTCTTTACAGTGATCCCCCTGAATTTCTCCTAGTAGACTTGCTTAAAAAGAAAAAAATATGAAACACAATCTCTTGAAGAATGTTTTTGTTTCATTGTCAATTTTAAACGTATGATCGTATTTTGTTTGATTATACTCGTATTTCATTATCAGCTTTTCCACATGTACTTCCGTATGTGTTGGTGATTTTTCTCTTTTTCATGTTAAAATTTCTTGGAACATGTTTTACTGTATTTCGCATTTTTTTTTTAAAGAAAAGTTAATTTGTTTTATTTGATTTATCACTACCCCTTGTCTTCTTTGTGGTTTGTTTTTTTTTGTGTGTTTTTTTGCGTTTGTAGAACATGTTATAATTTCACAAAAATATAATGTATGTGTAAAAGAAAACTTCATGACAAAAGGTCTTTATAAGATAACGGGTTTAGCAGTGTTCTGTCCGGTTTCGGCATAATTAATTCAACATGTTTCAACATTACGCAGTACCGGTTTCTTTCAATAGCAGCCGATCCACATAAAAAGTATTCAGGTCGTATTTTTATTTTTGTCGGGTGCGCTGTTTTCTGACTAATACTCAACCTAAGAGTATGCTAAATTATAATGTATTACACACGCTAATGACACTTCTCATCATTGTGCACTATTGCGCACATTCTGTTCTCGAATTTGTTAAATACCGTTAACGTGTATAATGGTTTTCATAGCGGCTGGTGTGAAACATTTTGCGTTGTGATGAATGAGTAATTAGAAAACGGCTTAGTCTCTAGTTTTGACTACACTATTGTATTACATTTGAAATAATTATTGCTATTCGTAGCTAAAATGTAAATTCTGGGGCCTGGGCAAGGAATTGTAGATCACTTGAACTGATTGGACACGCGCTTTGGTAAGTTGCATATTCATCTAAGAGTGCTAATCAACATAGACATGTGACGAGTAACGAAGGCTTGTGGGATCAGATTTGTAAAGATTTTGGTCCTTCTAGTACTTCATTTTGGTACTTCTAGTCTTTACAAAAATGAGTACCATATTCAAAAACAGGAATATTCAGTTTAGAACAAAAGTCAAAGTCCTCAGGGCATACGTGCTGTCCGTCTTGATGTACGGCAGCGAGTGCTGGACAATTAGCAAAGAAAGGGAGAAACGTTTTTCGAAATGTGGTTTCTCCGAAGAATTTTTAGAATCTCATGGACAGAAAAGAAAACAAACGAAGAAGTCTTGCACCTGCACGGGACAGATAGGTCAATGTTGCAAATGATAAGAAAGAGAGATATGGAATTTCTCGGCCATTTAAATAAACATGACGGTCTGGAAAAACTAATGCTGCACGGGAAAGTGGAAGGAAAACGTACTCGAGGTCGATAACCTTTCATGGACAGTCTGACTCATTTCATAAACACATCGAACAAGAATCTGTCTAAGCTGTACATATTCAAACGGACTGACGACAGAGAGGCTTGGAAATCCCTGATCGTCGATGTCTGAGCCAGACCTTACACCTGAATGAATGAATGAATGAGTACTTCCTCAACATTAATTCGCTCCTTTTTTTTTCATTTATTTAGACTTTTATCTTTTTTTCATACTAGATTGGGTCGCAAACGATGCATGCAAGTAGTGTTTGGTGTGGTCGGCACTGGTGTTCTCTTAGCTGGAATTTTCAAGAAACTGGAAGAAAGTAAGCCAAGTCATGTCATAACAAATAATGGTTTAATTTTTTTTTAAGACGGCGAGGTGACGTGGTGATTGATTAGATCTCCATCCTTGGCAGTTTATTTACTCAGTTTAGAGTATTGTGGTGAGTAGTACTAGCGTTACATTTTTTGGAAACAAAGTTTTCTTTTTCTATGAAACAGCATTTACTAAATTATAAGGTTAAGGAAAGGGTCAACGTATGAGATGGTGATTCGGAAATGCCTAGCTAAAGACAATGCTATGTCGTTCCAATAGCATCCAATTAATTTCCATTGCCCTTACCTTATTTTAAAGTAAAGAAACCATTCATCCTATTTACATTTTAGGTTCGCTTTGTATGTAACATCTACCCACCAGAAGGCCGGCGAAAGGGCCCAGCATTCCTCCCACTCTGCTCATCAAAGATGACACGCCGACTGCCTGGCTCCTGTAGAACATGGCAGGTAATTATTCACATTCACAATTATTAACATTCATTTTTGTATCATTAGTGAGTTAGAAATTAATAGTGACATTTTTGTAAAAACATCAATGTGTTGCGGTTATAGGAAGTGCTGTACATTAGCTGGAAAAAGATGCTAAGTTGTATTATGAATATAATTATAATTATATAATACGTGTATTGTATGACAAAGACATTATTCTTTTGTGTATTTTAATAATAATAATAATATTTATTTATAGAGCGCTTTCCCTACAAAAAGCTCAAAGCGCTTAACAGCAATTTTAAACATACTCACAAAAGTGTTTAAAANNNNAAAATCGAGTACTGATCCTCGGATAAGAAAGAGAGTGGAGAAAAAAGGATGATGAGCGTACGAGATAAAACCAAATAGTCAATTCGAGGAATTTTAATATTAAAATGAGACTTTAAAAAGATGCGTCTTTAGTTTAGACTTGAATAGTGTTAATGAATTAACATTTTTCAATTCGTCCGGAAGGTTGTTCCAAAGGTTTGCACTTTGGAAAGTGAAGGTTCTTAGACCGAAAGTTTTTAAGTTGTATCTAGGTTTGACTATTATGCAAAACTACTGTTTCCTGCCCTCCATTAGTTCATGTATCTTTCAATGCTATATCATTCTTAACTCCGAAGATGGAAACAATTAAGGAAGACGAACCAGAAGTTTTCAATGAGAGCGATGTTTGATGATCGACCAAAATGACTGATTTTTTTTTTATTTTGCTAATAATATAAGGCTATTGGGTCGAATGTGAATAAAGTTAATTTCATTTATGCACTGTTAAAGAACTTTATCTGTTTTATACAGCATAGTTCCTAATCCATCATAATTATTCTACCTTAAATTTGTGGGAAACATCTCTGGTGTGAAGCTGAACACAATTCCAAAACAGCCACTGGCACCACACATCGCCAACAACGAAGCCAGCAAGGTGAATATGGCAAACACAGAATTACCTGAAATAATCAAGTTTGGGACAAAGTGCGTAAAAAGTCGATGCCTTGGACTGAGGGAAATAAATTGCATGCTCTACTGGGCCTATAATGTCATTCTACATGAAGAAAAGTTGTATGCAGTGTACCATGAAAACTTAAACTTATTTAACATAACTATTTCATATGATGAAGTCTTAAAGAAGAAAACAAGGGAATTTTCTTGACTATGCTTTTATTTTTTCCGATGATATTTTGGGGGAAAATATAAATGAGTGTTCATATTATTCTAAGACATTATACATTAAAAAAAAAGACATCCTGATTTAGGATCGACGCTGCGAACTTCGAGTAAAAACAGAAACAAAAACTAAACAAAAAAACATCTTTCATTAAAGTCTATTATTTTTTGCACTTCGCTGACTCAAAACTACTTTTTCGTCTCCTTCTTGTTTTCAATGGACTTAAAGCAAAGAAAAATCAGTACTAACGACTTGTCTATGAAACTCCGTGTCCTCGATTCTCTATAGAGAAAGGGAGACAAAGGTGAGCCCTCTCTCCCTCTATCCGGGTTTAGCGTCTCCCATGTTTCCCTGAGGGATCCTATACATCGTGTCCTTGCTCCTATTCTTTAGTTTAAAAGAAAAGCTTCATTCTGTTTTATGGCGGTGCAGTAATTCTTATTATCCAAATATGAATTGTATTATTTTTCAGGCAAAAAAAGCAGTCTGGGCTCCTGGTATGATTATCGCTACTTGCGCAGCCATCGTGTGCCTGCTGTCACTTTTCTTACCCGAGACATCAACACGAGAGTTGCCTCAGACAGTTCCCGAACTACAGGCGTGGTTCAAGAATAAAAACCGCAGATGTAACGGCGAGAAGTACGAGAAAGAAATACCTAATGGTGGCGACGGTCTTGACCTTAAAAACTCTGTAATCTAGCGGTCAATTTTAACAATTCAGATCATCGCTGATTATTCTCTATACCACCTCTTGACTGTTTACTGTTGATAAGTATATTCTAGTTCTTGATATAATCTCCTTTAATGCATAGAAGACGAGTAAACGAATCTAATGCATTCTTAATCATCCTTTTTAGGAAGCGTTAATATTCTTAGCGGAATGGACTTGGCATTTCATATGAAAAATTAATGACATGAACGATTAGTTTTATTTGTCTCCTGTATTGTTTTTGATTTGCATCGTCTATTTATTGTTAATCGTTGGTACACATTGTATAGATCTTATAACTATATAGAAATTTTAAACTGCACATTCACATTAATTTTTTTAATATGAACCGCTTTGATTTTTGGTCTGTTTGGAGTAGAGTGCTAGAGAAGTAAATTGTTATTACTTATATAACTACTACTACTACTACTACTACTACTACTACTACTACTACTACTACTACTACTACTACTGCTACTACTACTCACAGGTACAGGCTGCCAAGCAGGGCAAGAGAAGAGCAGAACGAAGGTGAAAAAAAATCGGACTGACAATACATAAAGGCATGTATAGAAAAATACACAAAACAATGAAATTCATGTTATTAGAGAAGAGAAAAAGAAACATAATAATGATAGAATAACCAAGAGCGACCCCCTGTAAAGATCTCTATAGAATCTGCAATGAACTTTCAGGAAACAGTAATGTTAAAGTCTGTCCCACAAACATTTCTCTGACCAACCTCTCAAACGTACTAAACGACTTTTGCATCAATAAAGTAGAGATAATCAGGGACAATTTAGACTATATTGAACCTAAGTCAAACCCCATACTATCTTTAAAGGTAACTCGCCTTTTCAATCTTTTAAACCTGTTAATGTTGAAACTGTTTTAAAATACTTAAGTCACCCAAGTCCGTTTGTGAGCTCAACCCCTACCTGCTGATCTGTTTCTTGATCTGATGTGTTGACATACTTTTATCTTTAAATGATATATTATTTTGTACCCAATCTGATGTATAGTGTGTCATTAAGAAAAATAATGTTTTGTAAGTAATTGAGTAAATCTGTGGAGACGGGCAAAAATCGAGGCGGGGAACCCACAATGAGCACTAATTTTTTATTTATATGTAGATGAGTCACTTGGGAACGGAACCGTCCCTGACAGTTTCGAAGAAGCAATTGTCCGCTCCCTTTTAATGAAAATCAGCCTTGTTCAAATTGTACTTAAAACTTTTCGACCAGTTTCGGTCCTTCATTTTTTATCAAATAGAGAGCATATTCTTGTTAAGAATGATTTAAAAGAAAAGTTTCAATCTGCTTACAACAGTAAGCACAGCGCTGAAATAATAGCCCTCCTTAAAGTAAATTCTGATCTTCTTAGTTCCAATGACCAAGGGAAAGTCACAATTTTAGCTCTTCTAGATGTTTCGGCCGCTTTTGACAAAATGGACCACAAAATTGTTCTTGATTTCCTCCATATAACATTCGCAATCGGTGGTGCCGTCCTTAATTAGTTTAAATTATACATCTCAGGCACGAGACAAACTGTTAAACCTGGAAACAAACAGTCTAGCTTAGTCGACCTTAAATTTGGGGTTCCTCAGAGATCTGTTCTCGGGCCGGTTCTGATCTCAATTTATTCAAAACCATTAACTGATATTCTAGCTAAATATGAAGTTAATTAACGCATGTATGCTGATGATACCCAAATTTATAAAACTTTTGATATAACCGATATTGATGATGTAATAAATTCCTTTGATGCATGTATTAATCACATTTCCTCATGGATGTCAGCCAACAAATTAAAGCCTAATGAAGACAAAACAGAAATCATGGTCGTTGGAACACCTGCTAAACTACATAAAGTAAATATCGCCGAAGTAAAAATGTGTGATCAAAAGGTTACAACCGCCTTGTCTGTACAAAAATCTTGGCGATCTGCTTGTTTCAAATCTCACAAAGGACCTACATATTTCCAATGGCTCGTACGTAAACTATGCTATCTAGAATCAAGAACATTTTTAGAAATAAGACCTTATCTAACGGTTGATGCCACTGACAAACTTGTATGTTCACTTGTACTTTCCAGGATCGACTACTGTAACTCATTGTTAGCAGGAATAAAATCCAACAGATTTAAAACACTGCAGCTAGACTTGTCAAAAAGGTGACATAAAAGAAAACATCACACCCTTTCTTAAAGATCTTCATTGGCTTCCTTTCAGCGCTAGGATAAATTATAGGTTAGCTTCCATTCTCTTTCAGTGCCAGTATGTGTCCGGCTTTCCAGAATTTCTAAAAGATTTGTTATACCCTACACACCACCTTGAGACCAAAGCTCAGCTACCAAGGGCATCCTAGTGAAACCATGATATATCTTTTAAAAATTCGGGCAGAGAACCTTTTCTTTCCAAAGCGCAAACCTTTGGAATTACCTTCCTGATTATATGAAGTTTTAACACATCAACACTCTTAAAATCTAAACTAAAACCCATCTTTTTAAAGTCTCGTTTTTAAATTAAAATTCAAACGAAGTGGCTTTGATTTTGTAACATCATTTAGTCGGATATTAGTTTTAACTTGAGCACTACTAGTTCTCTTCTTGCTATTTTATTTTACACGATCTTAAGTACTTAATCTTTAAATCAGTTCTGCCCCTTCAAAAAGATAATTGTGTTTAAATATCCTTGTATTTGAAATTTTAAAACAATTATTTGTGTATAACGTTTGACACCCTTTTATAATTATATAGCCAATGCCCTGTTCATCGAACAGGTAAGTTTTGTTAGCAGTTACATTCACACAGACATTAGAAAAACTTACTGATTAGCAAACATTTCTTAGAAAATGTAAGACAGTAACAGTACAACTCCATCTTTCAAATGACGTCGTCTACTCAGAAGTGCTGAACTAATCAGTACGTTTTTGTATTGTCTGTGTAAATGTAACTGCTAAAAAAATTTATCCCGTCTTTGAACGGAAAAATCATTAAGTACAATCGTAATTAATTAGCATGACGACATTGAGAGTCATTCGGTATCGGGCACGAAAATGAGCATTATATTCCCCAAAAGAATAAGTACAAAATATTATGTCTATTTAGATCTAGATCTACATCCAGGTAGGCCTAGACCTAGTAAGTTATATCCTTGTCAATCTAAGGGTTAACTATGTCAGAAAAGTCTAACAAAACAAAACAGTGTGCAAAAATGTGAACTGTCCTATCTTTGTACGCACTATTTTGGGTTATTTTTTGAAAATTCATAAATGATCTATCACTTTATACTGTGTCCCTCTATTGTTGCTTAATACAAGTTGCGCAGCGCGATGCGAAGATGTTCAAAATATAGCTTACTTTGATTCTTGCTGCAAGTTTATGAATATTTCGGTGACTTGGCCTTCTATTTTTGGAAGCCTTGTTAGGAACCTAATAATTTTTTTAGCTTGAAGAGGTTGCATCAAATTAAAGTAGGCTCAATAATTTATAGTCAGAATTAATAATTAACCAAGCGTTCTAATAAAAATGGTGCACTGTGCGCATTAAAATTTGCGCACGCACTTAGAAAATAAAAAGAATCAATATAGCACTTTCGATTTCGATTTGTTTGTTGCTCAAGGGAGGGAAGGGGAGGAAGGATTATTTGTTGTGTTTGTTCGTTTTTTTAGTTCTATTAATTCGTTAATTTTCGTTAAAATTGATTAGGCGTTTGATGTTGTTATTTTTATCACTCTAAACTTCTCTGGCTCTTCTGTAATTTTACTGTAAACTTTGGGATTTTAGGGTGGAACGGTTTGGATTTGATTGCATGCTTAAGTTTGAGACGAAGACAATTATAATAATAGATGTTTATGCAGTTTTCTTTTTCTTTGATTCATTCGTATTATTTTAGAATTTTTCTTCTTAACGTTACAAACTTTTTTTTAAATTGTCTTATGCTTTCCCACTGTATTTGATGGTGTGTGTTGTTGTTTTTTCATTTCCAAATACGTTCGCTTAATTTAGTGTTATACATTTTATGATGGAGTTTAACGACGATTTGCGGAGGTTGTAACTTGTTTTGAACTCGCTTTCAGTCAGTTCTATTATTGTTTTTTTTTTTTTCTTTTATTGAGAGAGAATAATTATATGTTTATAATTTATGTATGTGATTATTTCTATATCAATGGTTTTGTGAACGACGAATAATATCACTTATTCCAAATATTTTATCCTTTTTATATTTTTACTTTCTTATTTTTGATTTACCTATTGTAAAAGATTTTTAAAATAACTATCCTGCGCGTAACTGTTTTCGCGAAGCGCTGCGAAGCTCCCATAAACTGAACCTCCTTCGCGGACAACAAATTACCCGTTATGGAAACGTCAGTTACTATATTTAGACACTCGCACCCGGCCGTTCTATATTTATCTCATGTTGCACCACACATTGAAAGGTAGGGGAAATAATACACGCCAAATGCATAAAAACCGAGCTGATAGCTTTGTTACCATAGGCAGCAACTAGATCGAGCCCGTGTGGCTTACAAAGGTTTGACAGAGACTTTTATTTTGTCTATAAGGAAACAAGACTTCTCTGTACCTAAAATCATGGTGTACAAAGTGTCGAAAAGCGGTGTCCGGTCAGGGAATACGCTGCGCGGTCTGCGCTCATTGAAATCTAGGCAGTAAGTATGCGTTTTACATGTACATCTAGTAATATTCCCATCACTTTTTACATATCCTCCTAGTGTTGATATGAGTGAAAATAATTTTATAATAACTGAAGTTGAACCAACAGCAAGAATAATACAAATAGACCCTACTACTAATATGTTACTACATACTACTACAACTACTACTACTACTACTACTACTACTACTACTACTACTACTACTACTACTACTACTACTACTACTACTACTACTACTACTACTACTACTACTACTACTACTACTACTACTACTACTACTACTACTACTACCACTACTACCACTACTACTACTACTACTACTACTTACTACTACTACTTCTACTACTGCTACCACTACTACTACCAATACTACCTCTACTGCTACTACTATTAGGCCTACTAAATCTACTACTACTACTACTACTACTACTACTACTACTACTACTACTACTACTACTACTACTACTACTACTACTACTACTACTACTACTACTACTACTACTACTACTACTACTACTACTACTACTACTACTACGCTATTGATATAACTAGCTTATGTGAATGTATTCTAACGTTTAATACACATCCTCTCTGCTTATCTTATTTGTTATATATTTAATATTTGTCCTTGACATTTATAAGCTAAGACAACTAAACACTGACACTGTTCAACTATTGCACATATAGTATGTATTATGTTTTCCAATATTTCCATCAAACGAATAAAGATTTTTTATTTAAGAATGTCTTATTAATTATGGTGACAACCCCCCCCCCCCCCCCAAACCAGATATGCCAGGCAAGCCTGTGTGGTAGGGAGGTCTAATCTATCTGGCAACCAAGTGGATTCCTTACTGGAAGAGAGTGCAGGAGATGGTGACATCAAAGACACACTGAGGAACACTGACGTTGTGCTGTCGCTAAATAAGAAGAAGCGGTGGAATCTGCCGAGCGCTGTATGCCACTTAATTAAATCAGGGCATTTTTCAAAGAGTACTGCAATGGTGAGCGTCCTAGAGCGCCACAAGCTGAAGAGACGGGCCAACTGCGTCGGGTTCGCCTGCAGCAAACAGGCGGGCGGTGTCGGCCTGGGCTCGCCCAGCAAACAATCCAAGCAGTTCCAGCCGGCGCACAACAGGTACTTCAGTTACAGCCTGGACCATGTTGACCAGGTGGAATCGCGCAGACAGACAAAGAGAAGAATCGCTGAGGAACTAAAAACTCTATCGAAGGATAACAAAAGTAAAGCAAAACGCGTGGGTGCGAAGATAGTGAATGTCTTTACTAGTGAAGGCCGTCACCTAAGTGAAGTCGAAAATGCGGGCCCTGTCTACAATCTGGAGATATTTTATCCGTGCCCACAAAGTTGCTCACTAACGTTCAATCCGAAATATACGGGTTTTAAAATGGCACAGAGTTCTGAGGATGAGGTGGAGATCAAGTCCAATACCACATGTGTTAAAAAGTCCAAAAGAAAACACAGAGAACGATTTACAAAAGCTGATTTATATGACTTCAATTCCGAGGCGACCGATTGGGAAGAAGACGTAGAGGAAATGTGGCAAGAGGTTTATGAAGACACAGATCGCACTGATATCAGCGAGCCAAGCGCGGAAATATTTGAAGCAGAGAAACGGGAGTTGTATCCTTTCTCCATCTCAGATAATCTTTTAGCACATCTCATAGATGAGGCGAAGGCAGCTGGACCGCGGTGTAACCAAGCCTTTATTCGATCCCGCCAAACACATAGGCCTATTCGACACGGAGAGCATTTGGCGAGCGGCGGAAGAACATCTCCTCATTGGAATAACAGTGACATAAAAAATCATCTTTTTTTCATAGAGAGAGAAGCACACGCCGATCCGCTTCAGAAGCAGACAGGAATTACAAGTCTCCAGCCGTCCATAAAAAAAGATCCAGTGTGCTCTTCATTGTCTATCATGCTATCAACAGATGATGTGGATCCTCACAAGCTCAGGAAAAGGTTTGGAAATGCTTATGCAGAAGCAGATTGTCAACCAAGGCGCTTCTGTGTCAATATCACAGAGGGCGTGAGGGAGGTGTTAATGCCTCGAAGCTCTTTATCCTCAAAACATGCCACGTATGTTATATTTACCAGCGCAGGTGTTAAAAAGGACAGTGTAGAAACGTATAGAGTTACGGTAAATTGTGCTGGTTGTCCTAAACCTGAACACCTCTCATATTCCATGCCACATGGTCATACTAATCTAGACAGCGTTATAAATACGCTTGTATGGAATCTGCGTGATCTGAAGGAAGCTGGCCATTTGGACTTCTGTAGAGAAATGTCCTCTTGTTCCAAGCGGCCTTCTTCACATGTTCAGCAGATGGTCATGGAAAAGTTGAACATTCAAGTAGACACTTTCCATACCTCAGATGAACTTAGCAGGGCTAGCGAAAATGGGAACCTGCAGGAAAAAACTGGAGACACAGAAATATGCTCACCAAAGTTGATACGGCCTGTTAGTGATAGCAATATTGAGGATTTCTGTGGAATCTGCTATGACAATGTAAACCTTAGTCAGGACGACACACTGATGGCGACACAGCTAAATGCTTGTGGACATATGTTCTGTGACACCTGTTGGAAAGCTCATTTAAGGACAAGGATTCGAGAAGGGGTCGTGCATATGACATGTCCTGGATATAACTGTAAAACCAAGCTAGGCCCCTCCACTCTTTTGTCACTGCTGCATGTCACCGAGGTTTCTCAGATATTGCAACGCATGTGCGAGTATGAAATGGAGATTTGTCCAAATGCAAAGTGGTGTCCTAGTCCTACCTGTGGCAGAGTTATAAAACTGACGACGAAATTTTCTGAAATGGCGCATGCAAAGGATCCATCCGCAGAGGATGACCTGTGCTTGGATGTGACTTGCGCGTGCGGAGAGAGATGGTGCTTTGCGTGTTTGTCCTCGGGCCACTGGCCAGCCAGCTGCGAGCAGACTCAGATCTATCTGGAGAAGATCAGGAAGCTCAAACTGCCCCGCGACGTGCCTGATAATGAATCTGACCCGATACCAGCGGCAACATCGCCTGCACGGAATGAAGCCATAGAGATGGAGGGTCGGCTCTGCCCCATCTGTCGCCGCTTCATTGACAAGAACGGAGGCTGCAAACACATGACTTGTAAATGTGGCCATGAATTCTGTTGGGATTGTCTTTCACCGTTTAAAGGAAATTTCGGTGTTCACCATTGTTTGCCCGTGGCCAAAAAAATTTCTAGCTTTACTCGCATCGTAATGGTTAGGCACTTAGCGCGACAAACTGTTTACAACGGAGATCTGAAGGAAGCACCTGTGCAAAAGAGGGCAGCAAGTTCTCGGCAAAAAGCGTCAATGTACAGCAGAGCTATAAGACTAAGGACTGAAGCAGGTCAAGAGAAGAGCATGTGCACCGCGACAGCCGAGCTTATCTCTACGATAGGCAGAGCGGCCAGGGAAGATCTGCACTTTAAGGAAGAGGTGAGATCAAAAAGTACTTGCGATATAGATTGTCTTTTTTATTCATGGTTGTTCTTTATTTATAATTAAAGAAAAATATACATTAATTTTGTCTAAATCAACAATTGTCCCAACAATTTATGTAATCATGTAAACAATGGCGTTCTGTATCATGTCTGGTTAGCAAAATAGAAGAGGTTTTTCAATATTTTTTTCTAAAAGTAAAGAAACACAATACATGTCCCCAGTAGCTAAGAGAGTCGTTTGCTTTCTCTTCAGGTCTTGCTTCAGTGCGGATTTCCAAAATCGGAGATCCCCGACTTCGAAGGCGGCTCATCCTCAGCTAGAGATGCGATGCGCCGATTGCCTATCGCGGACTGTATGAACAAATACCTGAGGACCACCCAGGAGACGAGACAGGCCTTGCTATGCCTGGTGGAGTACATGTTCGTGCTGCTCCAGGACTGCCCAGCCTCTCCAGACAAACAGCGCGCGTGCCGCGTGGCTTCCGACCTGGGCGCGTTCTGCAGCTTCGCCTACTCCGTGCTGCACGCGGGAGGCAGCCAAGACCCGCACGCGGCCGTCAGGCGTCTCTCAGACTTCCATGCGCGGACCAGCCGAGCTCTGGGTGCTTTGCCTGCGCTGGTGCAGCGCCTCAAACTCTGAGGAACTCCACATCAAATTTATTGTTTTTTTTACTTATGATAATAAACGTTATTTCTATAGCGCTTTCCCCCCAAACATGCTTAGGTTCTGAACACTATGAATCTTGAAATTATACAATGAGAGAGAGAGGGAGAGAGAGAGAGAGAGAGAGAGAGAGAGAGAGAGAGAGAGAGAGAGAGAGTGGCAGAGACAGACAGAGGAAGAGACAAACAGAGAGGGAGAGACAGAGACAGAGACAGACAGACAGACAGACAGACTGAATTAGTGAATTTGTTTTTACGGCACGTCAGCATGGTAACGGCGGACAGACATAGGAAGACAAGGGTTGTAGTGTGATGCAATAATTAAACTTGGATTCAAAACAAATGTGATGATGATTATCATTATTATAAGCATTGAAAGCAGCAACTATGAACATCATAACATCATTTCATGGAACTAAAATTCAATTGGTAAAACGACAACAACAGCAACAACAACATCAACAACAACAAAACATTTATTGAATATTGTACATTTTTATTTATCTAGCGAAGTTTTAAACTTTGTGCAATGTATGGAGTTCAGTAGCCATTGCACCTCGAAAATATTTGCCTCATACTAATAAGAGACAGAGATAATGACATCACGATTTTAAACTTATCCGATCTTGGGATTGAACCAGCTACAAAGAGGGCTGCGTTACCCGTTAGCCCGACAAGGTTGTAGCCTAGGGTCAAGCGCCTGAAGAGGCCCCGCGCTTGCAAACACGAAGTTTAGAAAAATGCTTTTCAACAAGAAAAAATTGTCCTCTTGTTGAATTGTCGTTTGTTGTTTGTATTGCTGTTGAGCTTAAAATGTGCTGTTGTTGTTAGTGTTGGTGCTAAAGCTGTTGTTGTTGTTGTTGTTGTTGTTGTTGTTGTTGTTGTTGTTGTTTCTGTTGTTGTTACTGTATATGCTGCTGCTGTTGTGTTTTCTGAGGTTTCTTTTGACTACGCCTATGCGCTAGGCCGACATCTATTACATACTAGACATGTCCAACGCGGTACAGGCAGATTATATGAAAGTGGAAGCCAAAAACGTAAGAAGCGACACGAAAATAGTTCGAAGGAATGGAAAAGCATAATTATCTGAATGCAGGCCTCTTTTTGAATTAATGTAACCCAAAGAAAATGACTCAAGCAATGTAGAAGGATTTACAGCATCCACATCAGCAACATTAATAACACAAACTGATGATACTTCATCAGAGCCAGGACACGGGGACGAGAGCAACACAACAATAAATAAGTTTCTGACCACACCGATAAAACTGCACGGCACCAAAACCTGTGGAATTCAAGTTTAATCCTGACCCAGAACAAAACTGAATGTAATTTACCAAGCCACTGTTCAAAACTTAGATACTTTGGATTTCAAAATATCAAAGTGTGAATACAAAGATAATTCTCAGTATCTCCAAAGATCCCATTTTTATAAACAGCTTAAAAAAACATATGAAGAGACTTGACTTATTATCCAAAGTCAACGAGGAAATTATTTTGTCAGTGTTGTAAATTATTCAGCACCACCGGTGAGACCTCCCTGACTGTGGATTTGCTCCAACGCTGTGGATTTGCTCCAACGCATCTTCAGCCAGCCAAGAACATATCACAACACCACAAGGAGAATTCTCCTTAGGATTTGCTCCAACGCTCTTCCTCAATGCCCTCTGATCCACAGTCAGAGCGTGCCAACTCAGACAAACTACAAAACTACACAACTAGAAGTGGCTGCGTTGTTCGTTTGCCTAACAAATATAAAGATAAGGGAATTAATAAAATTGAAAATGGGCTGTGCGGCGATCACTAACATTCGCAACACACCACACTTTCCAATTTTTTTTCTCACACTTAGCCTAGTTTGATAAATTAAAAGCACTCATAACGAGATCTTTCCATGAATATATAGTTTTAAATTAATGGATCACACGAAAACAATTCTTCTGAGGAACCCAAGTCTTTGGAACTGAAACTAAACAGTTTATCCCCAATTGAAAGAGATGTCCCAAGCCGAACACTAACTTCCTTAATTTGTCAAAGTAATTTTTAAAAATGTAAATTTTTTAAGAAAGAGGGATTAATTGTGGTATATTCGATATATTCACTTTTCGATACCCTCGTCTTGTAATTATTAGTTTCGATATAAAACAATACAAAGTTAATTCCTATTCCGGCAAGCATGGCTTCAGTCCTATCATTACAGTATGAGAGGCGAATGTTTTAACAACCACAAAATCTCACAAAATAACTGCATCAAAACAGAAATATTAAGAATGAAGACAGATTAATTATGACGTACTTAAGGGTATCGTACTCAAAAGGGATACAATTGGGAAATAGTAACAATGGAATTAATACCAATGGCCGCAATGTTAAAAGTAACACTTGTGTCAATCTAGATTGGTAAAATTGATAATGGAAGTATCAATAGTGGTAGTAATAGTAATGGTAAATGTAATAATACTGGTAACAATACAGGTAGTAACAATGGCGACAGTAGTGTTCCTGATAATTATAATAGTGATAACGCAATGGTAATAATAGGGGTAGCGATAGTAGCAACGGTGGCGGCAGTAATAATGGTAATGATAATGTGTGTGTTTTTTGTCCTTCTCTGGAGAAGATGAACATCTTCATCTATCATCATCTGAGGAGTTGGGTCGTCAGTGCGTTCGGATGTGACTGATGAGGCCAATCCGAGCTCTAAAATACCTGTTGCAGTGGGGACAGAGCCATGGCGCATATCTTGAGGAGCTGGGTTGCTGTTGACTCGGACCTTGCGTGCTGCTTGTTTGGTCTTCGCTACCTGTAGACGCTGCTGTTGATATATCTTTGCTCCCTTGGTGACTGCCTCGCGCCAAATGTTGAAGTCTTTCATTGACGCTTTGAGCGTGTCTTTGAACCTCTTCTTCTGACCGCCGTGAGAACGAGCTCCTGACTTCAACTCACCATACAGGATGCGCTTTGGGAGGCGCTCATCTGACATCCTGGACATAATAGGGCCAACCCAACGGAGCTGTGTCTGTCGTAAGATGGTGAAGACAACAGGGATTCTTGACTGTTCGAGGATCATTGTCTCGGGGACCTTGTTCTGCCAGCTGACTACAAGCAGCAGAGGTGGAAACGATTGAGTTTCTTTGCATGTCTTATAATGGTAACAACAACAATAATAATGTAATAATTAGTTGCTAGACCAAAAAAAAAATAAAAAAAAATTGACTCTTACAGACGTATGGCGGGTAGGTGGTGGTCCAAGGAGCTACAATAGCCACGGTAATATCTAGAATGGTGGAACAATACTAAACTAGAATAATTTCAGGGTAATACCCCCGATTTTTAACTATAGAACCCTACCAGCTGCACCTCTTTCATCAATCTCCTTCCTCACTCTTCTAAGAAGAAAATTAAATGTATAAACCTAATCGTACCCCCCCCCCCCCTCCCAAAGCACAGAATGGAAGGTTTGTATTATCTGTCTCCATCCATCCTCTCTTTCCACTTTAGAACCTCCAAAATTAGGAAACCACATGTCAACGCCGCCTGTCGTCCTTCCAGCTTCAGGGAACCTCGTAGACGTTAACCCTGGAAGAGGGAGAGAACTCTCTCCATCGCGTCAATACAGTCGGCGGAAGTAGCTCCTTGACAAAGCTTTCTCTACGTAGATTCTGCTGCGCTGCGGCTAATTTGCCTAGACAGTAGACACTAGACAGCGCCGACTGCCGAGACCGAGTGCCGACGGAAGTTGATGTGTGAGCTTGATCATTACCTTTCGATTCCCAGTTTCCTACAGACAGCGGTATTTTTATTGTTTATAAAGAATATTTTGGAATCAACATCACACCTAAATTTGTTTCATACACTCTGTAGAAGATAATCTACACAAGGTGCTAGATCTAGGATATTTGCAATCTCTACAATGGCTGGAAGAGAAGGCGGTCGTGGTCTCACTCTTGATGATCCACCAAACAGCCGATTGTTCATTCTGTGCCCTAAAGGAACAACTGAACAAGAATTCCGAGATGCATTTGAAAAGTTTGGAGCGATAGAAGATGTTTGGATCATCAAAGACAAACGAACAAATGAGGACAGAGGTGATTACAAAATAAAAATTAGATCTAGATTTTAGGTTAAAAATCTTATAGGCTATAGATAGAGATCTAGATCTAGAGGGCTCTCTTAAATCTAGATCTAGATCTAGATCTTGTATTGAGTTATAAACATAGATCTAAATTCTAGCATTATGTTCAGTCAAGGGTACCATATCCAGTCAAACCTGTCCACCACCAAAGATAATAGACTGAAGTGGTTGCCATGGGCATGGGCAATAATAGTTTACTGAGTAGACCTATACAGTCAAACCTGTCTAAGACGACCACTGAACGTCTGAAGATCCTGGGTCAAAGTGGTTGCCTCGGACAGGTAAAAACTTTCCCTTTTGAGTTCCCAACCACAAAAATATGTGGTTGGTCGCAGGTTTAGGACTGCTGTAAGGCCCATTAAAAAGTTTTGTTTTGCTCTTAAAAGGCATTGGTAAACCACCTGTACACAAGTTCGTTGATCTCCTCGTTGCCTGTCACTCTTTGCTTTCTTTTTTTACACATTGCATTGTCAAAATCTGCAAGGTGGTCTGCTTTTCTCTTCAAGGTTTTCTGGATCTGAGTTTTTCCAACTCCAAACTTCTCTGCTAACCGACGCTGGGAAGCTCCCGCTTCCGCCAACTTGATAACTTCAATGCGTTGTTCAAGGTTTTATAACGTCTTCTTGCTTTGCCTGGTTTCCATATTTATTCAGAGGTTAAACTGCACTGCTGTCACGATGGATCAAATGAGTTTGAAGACAAATTTTCCATAATCCGAGTTTTATGTAAAACTGAGTGGAAGTTTGATGACCATAAAAGGAACCAACGATCATTTATGGAACCTCCACTCATGGTCTTTTGAAGTTACAACCCGCCGTTCACCGAGGCCTTCTTGTCTGACCTGTCTAGACACGCAATCTTCCCAACATCGACGCACTGGCTCGTGGTGGTCAGTGAAGCATGTCAAACAAATATGTATACAAAATGTAAAGTCGTCTTTTGTTTGCAGCACCTTTCATGGTCAAGACTGGTAAATGATGTTATGGGTGGTCGCTTTAACAGGTTAAAGGCCATTTTGGTAGAGAAAATAGATGGTTGTGGTCCTTTTATAGGGTGTATTTATATATAATAGTAAAAAATCAAGGGGGTGGTGGATAGCTGGTCGCTTGAGCAGGTTTGACTGTACATACTAGATTTAGTAATAGATCTAGATCTAGACTAATTGTTACTGGCCTTGAATCAAAAGTTAACTTTTGGTCATAACTAAATCTAATTCATTTTTTTTTTTTTTTTTAATCTTTTCGGAAAGATAAAAAAATGACAATTTTCTCTTTCAGTTTCATCTTTTGCTGGGATTTTCTTTGTAATAAAACCTTTTTCTACCTCTATAATAATTCAGCCAAAAAGAATAGTCCTTGAACTTGAAATATTTTGAAGAAATACAGAAAAGGGAGGCTAACTCTATATAACCTGTGTTCTGACCCCCACCTCGTTCTTACTTGAAACATCCTTTGGGGACTCGTAACTTAACCTTGGCGCCGGTTCTGTCAGTGTCTACAGTATCATTTCAAAAACATTTATGACTCCCCACCCACCCCATTCCTCTGTGGTGAAAGTGTCATAGTTGTGTCTTAGGATAGAACATTAGCTTTCAATGAAGGAGGTCCATGGTTTGAACACTAGGAATTTTGCCCCCTACTGTTTGGGTCGGTGTCAGTTTAATCAAATTAATGTGATCGGCTGAGACAGGAGTCATGGTATCCCCGCATGTCTCGTGTGTGACAGAACATAAAAATTGTCCGATATATTTCAGTCTTGGGGTCCGTTCACAATATAATAGTGCTGACATTGGACTTTAAACCAACTCAACTACAACTTCTACTGCAGAGGCGTACACCAAAGTGTAAATCTTTCCCTGTTCTCGTTTTTTTTTTCTTGTTAAATCCTTTTCCTGTTTTGTCCATTTTGTTTCCTAACTCTGCCACTATTTCTTTTATCAGGTATTTGGGTCTCCTCTGGTTGTAACCATTAATTCCACTTCTCCTCTTGTATCTGTACCTCGCTTTTATATTGATCTGATCCCTGTGTAACCTTCAGCTGAAACTTCTGCTTGTTTGCGTGATTCACACCTCTCGTTGTTAATGTCTGAAGATTTCAATAAATGAAATGCAGATCTTCTCTTAAAATTACATAATTTGCTGTTCTCAAGACAGTTGTACAGTCAAACCTGTCTAAGACGACCACTGAAGATCCTGGGTCAAAGTGGTCGTCTTGGACAGGTCAAAACTTTCCGTTCTGAGTTCCCAACCACAAAAATATGTTGTTGGTCGCACGCTTAGACTGCCGTACGGCCCATTAAAAAGAAGAGGAAGAAGAAAAAGAAGAAGAAGAAGAAGAAGAAGAAGAAGAAGAAGGAGGAGAAGACGACGTCGACGACGAAGAAGAAGGAGGAGGAGGAGAAGACGACGTCGACGACGAAGAAGAAGAAGAAGACAAATTTTCCATAATCCGACTTTTATGTAAAACTGAGTGGAAGTTTGATGACCATAAAAGGAAGCAACGACCATTTATGGAACCTCCACTCATGGTCTTTTGAAGTTACAATCCGCCGTTCACCGAGGCCTTCTTGTCTGACACCTGTCTAGACACGCAATCTTCCTAGTAACATCGCCGCACTGGCTCGTGGTGGTCAGTGAAGCATGTCAAACAAACATACCGAATGTTAAGTCATCTTTTGTTTGCCGCACCTTTCATGGTCAAGTCTGGTAAATGATGCTATGGAGTGGTCGCTTTAACAGGTTAAAGACCATTTTGGTAGAGAAAATGGGTGGTCGCGGTCGCGTTGGAGAGGTGGTCGTTTTATGGGGTGTATTTATATAGTAAAAAATCAAGGGGGTGGTGGATAGCTGGTCGCTTGACCAGGTGGTCGTCTTAGACAGGTGGTCGCTTGAGCAGGTTTGACTGTAATTTAATGTAAACCATTTGAATTGCCTTTATCTGAATCATTAGTGCTCATTTTCACCATTAGTACATTGATAGCACATGTAGTTATTGTTCCTACTGGTTGGAAAGAGGCATCCTCATTAGTTACCTTCCACCAACACCCTTATTTCATTCTCAATTACTACACTATCATTTAAACTCATGCTCACTTCATCAACACCTGCATGACAATTTAAAATCAACTGAGCTACTTAATACTGCTGGATAAGGTTGGTGCTGCAGTGACATCGCTCCAATTTCTCTCATCTGGCTAGGGTCAGGTTGAGGTGAATCTCTTGTCAGAGCTACTTTAACGTCTGTGGCTTGCTTTGAGTTAGCTTCTAGACTCAACAGTTCATTCTGTAACTAAAGCTGTTAACATGGAAAGAAAATTTGACCAGGTTTTTGTTAGTTAAACATTACATCTGTAATTCTTTGGTAAAGAGGGTGATTGAAAAATGTTACTGAAAAGAACTGGTTTGAAAGAAGTCATGTGAACTTTTTCAAAGCTCAACGCATAGATACAATTGTTTTAATTTTTAAAAAAAACCTTGGTCTTTCAAACCCTTTATTATTTAAACAAACTTTCATTTCTTTAAGCTGAAGCAACACAAAAATATAAATAAAATGTTTTTTTTTTATAGTTCATTTAAAATCTTTGAATCACACAATATCAGTGCTAAGACAAAAACTTACCTTTTCTGCTAGTGTCATAACTGGATTAGTGATGTTGCAATCAAAATGGTGTACAGTTCTTTCTTTTAAACTCTCGAGCAGCAGGTATGATTTATATAGATCTAGTAATACTATTACTCAAAATACCCTGACGAAGAAAAAGAATATTTTATGACATTCAGATGAATAAAGGAGAAACTTACTATTTTCCTTCTACTTTTACTTACCAAATTAGTAATGTCTAATTGAAATGAAACACAGTCAGTGACGAGTGTAGCTGTGCAAACCGTGTAAGTATGACACAGATGACGCAATGCGTCCCAAGTGCACAGTATATGCCGTGTAGTCTTAAATGTAATCAGTAATACATCATTTTGAAATACAGTATTTAAATAATTTATAAATTAACATTATAAACCAATAATAACTTAATAACTATAAACTTATGGGAACAAAACTCACCTTTAAGGTAGCAGGAGGTGAAGGAAACTCATTTGGTCGACTGACATGGTTTGCATTTTCAGAGACAGACACTTTAGTCAGGTGATGAAAGCAAAGCTTATGTTGGCTTGTAACACCCATGATAGGAGCAAAACAATGGGAAAGCGTCCTATAATTTAGATTTTTCGATCAAAATGTTTGGCTAAAAAATTTGGACATGCACAGTTTGCAATTTTCACGGACAATATATGAAGTTAATTCCGGAGAAATTCTAAATACAACACTGATACAGTGATGTTATCATCCATTGATTTTCAAGAGCATTTATTCTAATTCAATAATCAATATGAGTTTACAAAGAAAAAAGAATGTCAAGAGCAAATTTATTTTTTTAACAGTATTATTTTAATTAATTTGAGGGCAATGACCAAAGGCATTTGAATTTGGATATAACGATCATTGGTGAGTAGTTAACTAAGTTTTTAATCCTGTGATTTCTTTGTTTTCTTTTAGGCATTGTGTACATAAAATTTTCCAAGACGTCAGAAGCAATGCAAGCCATGGAAGAGATGAATGGCAGAGCCTTGCCAGGATCCAACAAAGGTTTAAAGGTCAGTAATTTGTTATTCCAGTAATGGAAAGCATACCGCATCACAAACTGTCTTATTTTAGTCACACGATTGATGGCATTAGCAAGGCACGACAGCCATGCTCGAACAATTTTCACAGGCAGAATGGAAGGAAGAAGAGGGAAAAGCAGACTCTGCAAGAAGTGGCAAGACATCATAAAAAGCAGGCCCCAGCTGCATATGAACCACAGATTAGCGCAGGGTCGTTTGAAATGGAAGCATATGGCAGGCCAATTCTATCGGGAGGGCACAGTGACTAATTTGTAATTTATAACAAGTTAGTAATATTTGATACATACTAAAATTCCAATAAATCTTATAATCCAGTCCATAAATTTGGTTGAAAAAAATTCACAAAATTTTATAGCTATTGCTAGGAAATCGGAATACCATTTACAGCCCTGGTAGTTTCAATGTTAAGTTAAGAAACTTCTTTTACCAATAGATGACTTTTGAAGCCTGAACTGAACAGTTTCCTTGTAGAAATTACCCCAACATCACCCTAAATTTATTGTGAATTGCGGGTATACGTTATCATATGGCAATCATATCTTTTAATCTGTTAAATTTTTTGTTTGTTTTTTCTTTTCTGATGTCCTCTGTGGATAGATACCTGTGTAAGTGTTTGTGACGTGGATACAGTACTGGTACAGTGAAAAGCTTCAGTACAGAATTGTTCATAAAAATCATAAACAATTGAAACTTGGGATGCTAAAAACTTTAAGGCTGTCCCGTAACAGATTCCACTGTAAAGAATCAACATTCACAAATAATAACTGATTTGTGTTCGTTTGTTTCTACATAATTCTTTAGCAAATATGTTTGTCTTCCATACTGTAGGTGTAATGATATTTTCTCTTTGCCAAAGGGTCTGATTTAGAACCTATCAACTAATAAACTGCTTGTTTAAGGTGTCTCTTTAGCCTCAAAGCAATGATGGTTGACTATACCGGTCATAAATCCATTTCTGTGGTGTGAGGACCAATTGGGTTGCCAATGGCCATATCAGCTGCGGTTATGTCAGTAAAGCACTCATAGTCAGTAAACAAAGTACTCAAAATACAGTCTTTACCTCCGACACCAGTTTTAAATAATTTGAAAAGTACTTCTTTTTCCAGCTAAGTAAGATTCAAATAGTTTTAAATTTTCTTGTAAAACTTTAATAAATGCAGGTTGTTGTTGCTAACAGCAAAAGAGATGGCTCAACACGTGATCCGAGGGAGGATGAAAGACTAGTTCGCTTGTTTGTGATAATCCCTAAACATTTTACGGAACAGAAACTCAGAACGGAGTTCAGCGTAAGCTTCCTTCTTTTTCCTTTTTTTAAATTAGAAAGCTGTTAGCATGTTAGCCGATCATTTTATTGATGAATTAACTGTTACTGTTAGTGTAAAGGGGGCTTAAGACATTTAACTTTCCTAATTCACCCCCCCCCCCCCCTTTTTTTCTTTTTAATGATATATGAAGTAATAGAAATAATCAAAGAGACACACTGTATACCATTATTTAAAAATTGATCCAATGTATTAAATATGAAGCATTTACAAAGTAAAATCTTCCTTTTTGTCATGGCTGTCATAAAAATGAATACTTATTAATAATAATATATATTGATCTTTCATTTGATCACACATGTCTCACAAGGCAATGGTGATAACTAGAGTAGTAAAACAACACTGTACTGTCTGGTTATTTGTGATTCCATGAAAAATTAATGCGAGTTTGAACTTCAGAACTCTCTAATGTCACTTATAGTTTTAGTATTGAGTTGAAGATCACCGTAACCCATTGAACAGGAATTCGGGGATGTGGAATCTGTCACAGTCCTCAAGGATCATGGCACTGGGGAAAACAAAGGGTTTGGATATGTGCGCTACTTCAAACCTCTTCATGCTGCATTAGCATATGAAAACTGTGACACTTGTGAGTATTTTTCATTTAATATTTGAAATTACCTCTATGGATGTTAACCCAATGCTTCTTAAAGTTTGTCTCATTTATGCCCAATTATTACTCTAAGGGAAGCAACACTAATTGATATGCATGATTACAACAAGTACAGTAATGAAAAAAAATTAAGTGAAAAATTCAACAAAAACATACCTTGATCATGACTTTAGTCTTTTGTAATGAACCATTTTCTGAAGAAGAAAAAATTAGGTACAGTCAAACCTGCTGAAGCGACCACCTGTCTAAGACGACCACTTGGTCAAGCGACCAGCTATCCACCACCCCCTTGATTTTTTACTATATAAATACACCCCATAAAACGACCACCTCTCCAACGCGACCGCGACCACCTATTTTCTCTACCAAAATGGTCTTTAACCTGTTAAAGCGACCACCCCATAACATCATTTACCAGTCTTGACCATGAAAGGTGCGGCAAGCAAAAGATTACTTAACATTCAGTATGTTTGTTTGACATGCTTCACTGACCTCTTCTTCTTCTTCTTCTTCTTCTTCTTCTTCTTCTTCTTCTTCTTCTTCTTCTTCTTCTTCTTCTTCTTCTTCTTCTTCTTCTTCCTCTTCTTTTTAATGGGCCGCACGGCAGTCTAAGCCTGCGACCAACAACATATTTTTGTGGTTGGGAACTCAGAACGGAAAGTTTTGACCTGTCCAAGACGACCACCTGTCCAAGACGACCACTTTGACCCAGGATCTTCAGTGGTCGTCTTAGACAGGTTTGACTGTATTACTGTGGAATCTTGCAGACTTTTAACTTGTAATGAATCGTTTTCCGAAAAAGAAAAAATGTTTGTGGAATCTTGCAAAGCAAAATCCCTCACACAAGTGTACTTTCCAAAAGTGCACCCATAGACAGTTGCTGGGGTTCGGGGGATTCCTCTTATACTCGGAAGACTGGAAGCATCTTTTTTGCGGCCAGAAATCCTTACACACTTGTGATTCTCTTTTGCCACTGTCATAGACCTGGCAGGGGGAGATTCAGATACGGAACGAGGAATCGAGCCCCTTGCTCTGAAAAGAAAATTATCAAGATCTTTAATACGAAAGAGGAGGCGGCAAGATAGGGGCGATCTTATAGATGTTGCTGTAGCGATGCACTTAATGACAAGGTATGAGTTCACCATGGCTGCGTGGGCCAGAAACCAGAAAATATAACACCACCACTTTCAAGATGCTCAGCCTCCCTGGTAATTAGAACAGTACTGGTTAGCAATGTCAACGTTGATGCATCCTTGACATGGAGAACAGGTTCAGTGGTTTTGGATGGGTTGGAGTTGGTGGAGACGATGTTGACTTCTCGCTTGTCATGCCAGCTTGTTGCAAGCAAGTTGCCCTTCTGCAGCATTTTTTGTGTAAACAGAGAAATTCAGCATTTACCCAGTCGTAGACTCCGCAGCACGCCAAATCTTAATTCCATATTTTGTGGGCTTGCTTGGAATGTACTGTTTCCAGTGCACGCTTCCATTGAAGCCAACCATAGCCTCATTAATGCTTATAGCCACACTAGGCTTGTACAGGTCCTTGCAGTTTGTGCGCACTGTGTCTGACTTTGAATAGAGGGTTGTACCCATCATTGCCCGCGGCTACTTGTGTGAAGAGTCAGCAAGCTTGGTTTATATATCGGCTCTTTCCAATTACATTCGCAATTGCAGGAAGTCAATATTTTAGATCTGATGAACAGTAATGGTTTTGATCTGTCATTGGATGTATGCTAAACAATGTTAATGAATATGTAATTCGTAATATCTTGGGAAGTCAGGGTTGCCACTTCGGGTCTGTTCTGCCTCAACTGGTTTGGCTTTGCCAAGCCTACAGGTTAATTTGATCAGCCAACAGCTCATAAAGGGATGGGGTGGAGTGATGATCAAAAACTTATAAAAGGCTTGAAATAGTGGCAAAGTCCTTGACTGTACAGTGTACAGTACAATAAATGATGTAAATTCTTTGACATTTACGTTGTTCAAAGTCTCAGTCCAATTTCTGCCGGATAAATCTGAATCTAATTCTTGTTCTCTTTCTGTCTCAACCTCAACATCAATGTTCCCAGTTTCACCTAAAGCGCTTTAGGGAGCTAATGAATTATAAAAAGTCAAATGCCAGAACGTTCTAATCGATCAAGTCGAAAGCTGTAAATTGCTAATTTCAGTTTCAACATCAATCTACTTCAGTTTGCTGTTGCTTGGCATAAGCTTTTATGTTTTCAGGCATAAGAGAGCTGCCAAATAACTATGTCTTCCTGGTTACACGGCAGGCATGAACATGATCAGGGTGGAATGTTGGAGGGTGCATGAAAAAGAACCCAGTTAAGCAAGATTCCCCCTTTAGTTGTTGTAGGTCGATTTTGCTTCATTGATTTTAAGTTAAACACAAAAATCTAAAACATTTCTTTCTCACCAAATTTAATCTTTGAAATTTGCTATTTTATTTTTATCTGTATAATAATGTTTTTATTTCTCTGCTTTGCATTAAAATTTTAGCTTACAGACCAAAATTTGCAGAGCCACAAAGATCTCGGGGAGAGAGGGATGAGATTGAGTACCATGGGTTTCCTCATCATTCAAGTGCAGGTGGAGTTTTGAAGCTAGTTATATGTCTAGAAATGTTTGCTTTATTTACCTGTGTTACTTTTTTGTTCAGCTCTTATCCTGATTCTTGAAAACATTTTGTCTTATTTCTTTGAAAATTCGTCTAAACTGACTGTCTATCCTATAAGGCGAATTCCACAGAACGTGCATGGGCCATTTACTTAAAATGCCAATTTTGGTGAAATTTCAAATCATAAAAAGCGTCTAATGTTATACATTTCCCGAAAGCTTAAGATGTGTGCGATCTGTTAATAACAGTTATGAAAGCAAGAGCATTGTGCAAGGGGAGTAATAAGGTGACAAAGTTACCTACCCCTGAATACTATTTGGTCAGTAATTATAAAAAAAAAATATGTCTTTAAAGGTCACTTATCATCATCATCATCATCATCATCGGTATTTTGATTAACTTAATTACACCAAATTATATAATTATGTGTTCTAACAACCTGGTTCAGGTGTTTTCAACCATTTTATAACAAACAAAGATAAATGAAAGAAAGGGGAGTTAATAATACCCTTTCTTGCTGACTCAACAATTTTTCTGAAGCACATTTTACATATTTTGTTGTTGTTGCCTGTATCGTAAATAAAACATTCAGAAAATAATTTTAAACAAGAACTTTTATTGTATTTTTTACAAACTTTGTACTAAGAAATTCGTAACAGAAGTCTGGTGCGAAGAGTCAGTTTTAGTCAGCAACTCAGTTGCAGGCACAATGTGTCACTACCTAAATCACTTGTTTCAACATATGTGCCATTAAAATAATGCCCATTTTGAAGGAATTTTAATTTTAAAACTAATATTACTTTTAGCTAGTTAAAATTTATAGATTATTATAGTTACAACAAAAACGCAACAGAGAAAAATTTTTTACAATGTGAGTCCAGGCACGTGTAATAGAGGCCTATTTAGTATACTGTTTTATGGAATCTATATTCCTGTTTCATCGTCCCTACTTGCTAATATATGTCTGCTGTAATACAGCTCGAATTTGCGCCTTTGTCCAGAGAATATGCGATTTTTTTTTTCTTTAGTGATATTAATCTGAGATTTTGTTTGTTGAGTGGAGGATTTCTGACCATTTTACTAAGCATTTTGGTTTTTTCTTTTTTTTTTTTTTTTTTTTTTTTTTGTTTTTTTTTTTTTTTTTTTTTTTTTTTTTTTTTTTTTTTTTTTTTTTTTTGTGGTACATAGTTACATTGTATCTCTATAACAGTTACAATAACCAGTTGTTTGTTGTTGTTATTTCTGCAAATACCAAGCAGCTCTATCGAACTTAAAGCATATGTGTATCAATTGCATTCTACAAACTAATATAGAGTCCCTAAGCGAAATTTGCATTAAGTAGACCAAATGCATAATACCTGTTGGTTTAGATCATCAAATTAAGTCATATACAACTAAGCGTTTTGCTTGGAGGAAAAAAATACCAATAAAACAAGGACAACAACCTTTTACTTTTGGTCTTGCATGCCATCAGTGTACTGGTTTAAGTACTGTATTCATTTTTTAATAAATTGCACCTACAGCCTTTTTTTGTTTATTCATTTATTTATTTTTTGTGGCGGGGGGGGGGGGGGGGTGTTTTTTTATATTTGACTATGATGTGTTATGATGATATCGGTCTGTGCATATGTAGATCTACATTCTGATCTCAGCCAGAAACTAGGAGCCTTGGCTCAATTTTCATCATCCGACTAACCCGAGATCTATCTTCTAATTTAAGATAAAATAGACAGTTAAATATTATATCTTAGAAAAACATATTTAAATATGAACTTTCTCTATGAAGGTAACATTTTTAGGTCTTAAGTATCAATTGAGGCAAATAATCGTTATATGATGCATTGGATCGGGCTGGTTGTGGGCTCTGAGTGAAAAACGGACAGTTTGGCAAGTGCAGTCATGACACCGCAAAACAGCTGACTTCCATCTTTAATGGATCAGTAAATGTGCTCTTCCGGTTAGTATAACAAGTTACCTCGATGTATGCCCTGGAATATGTATATCAGCTTTCAACCTTCATAGGGTTCGTGTGCAAGAGAATTCCGTAAATCTGCTGATATTTTAAAGCACCACAACACAATAACGGCACAAGCAATGAACAATAAATGTGGACAGAACATGTTTTAATGTATTCATATTGATATGAAACAATCAAAGTTTGAATATATTTGATGGTTTTATAGGTCTACATTGCCGATCTTTGTAGGCCTGGCCTACTCTAAGTAAATCCTGTACGTTCGAATTTTGGGTTTCAATGATAGATAAATCAGAAATTAATAAACAATACACCATGGCCAGGAGTTCGGTAGCAATGTGTGAAACATGTAAACAAAGCATCAAGCAAAATAAACCTATAACACAAGAATTATGGATCATCTATGTTTTACTTTGCTATCCCATTACGGCATGTGGGATCGGTCTTAGCACAGTTGATTTGAAATTGTTTTTAAGTTTTATGACTAATCATAGATTTTGCTCCCTCTTATAACTCTTGAGCATACAAAATCTGATTATCCTTATCTTTAGAAAGCCAGTTTTTATATATATAGATATATTTAAAAAAAATTATGTTTCTTCCTATTGAAGATCTGATTTTATTTTATAGGCTGCAATCATTCCTTTTATGAATCCATTGAAAGCCAGATCAAATTGCCTTCGGTTTTCCTTAAGCAATTGCATTAAAAAAAAAATTATTGCAAAAATAGCTGAAATACAGCATTATCAGGTTATCTTACTTTTGTTTTGACAAGATAAAGATCTCCTACTGTGCATAGATTTAATTATACACTGCAAAAAATTCACTAAGTGCAAAAACATTTTTTAACAGGTCAAAAGAGACTTTATGAGGAGGACTTTCGGGGTGGTGGAGCATTCAGTGGAGATGTGTTCAACAGTGGTCCTTCCTCACGTATGTTTTTTTTTTTTTTTTGTTTACATTATCTGTGATGGTTTTATCCTAAATTTTTTTTTCATTTAAAAGAAGAAAAAAAAGTCCCTACTGCAAGAAACTATGATTGTGGCTTTATCCTGCACAACTTTTTTAAGCAGATGATAATGAAACTGTCAAAGGATCCTCGTCTTGACTGAGAGAATAAAAGATTTACCGGTTTCTGTTATGAACTTTATTATCTTTTTATATATCTTTTTCTTATTTTGAGATCTCCATGGAAGAAAGAGGTAGCTGTTTGCTTCTCTTTAGCAATGTCATGTATTGGTTTTTAACAAAACAAATTTTTTGTTGCACTTGTTCATGCAATGTCTGTTACACTAAGACTATTGTCTTCTTTTGTTTCTCAAAATATTTTTTCCTTTCATTTTTCAGTTTTAGGAGCTCCACGGCCAGGGCCTTTAGAGATGTTAGCAGATTATCCATTGAACAGTAACTGCTCACGTCTTGTTATCCAAGCCCCTGTTGGACTCACTCAAGGCTATCTGTCGAAATTGTTCAACCTTATTCCAGGCATGGAATACTGTGATTTAAATGAAACTACAGGTACGCTACAACGTATCATATGTCTTTGCATAGCTGCCGACCAATACGTATAATACATATTTAGAACGTATTTGACCTCCCAAGCTCTGTCCGTATTATGGTTGAAAAAATACATATTTGATGGTATCCAGCTACAAATTAGGTTTCCGGTTCATTGATCATTGCCTGTTGCCATTTTCGTCAATAAGTCTCAGTTAGCCTAGCCTTTTACTGGGCCCATTCATGTTTTTAACATCTCATAAGTATCCCCTGTCCTTTGTGGCACTTGGTTTGATCGAGCCTCTAATCAACTTGTAGATTGATCGTTCACTCGCATATCTTTTTGGTAGAGTGCGGTAAAAAGGTGTAACACTATTGCGGCAATTATGCTTCCGCCTCCGCTGCTCTGTACATCCGGAAATCCTCTGGCCTCTGTTTACTAGCGCTAAACAAGGAGTTTGTTTCCAAGAATCCATTTTTTAATGACCCGTTGGACTGAAGCTTTTGCTGTCAAACGTCGACCCCAGTGGAAGTCACAACTCATACTCTTGCAAGTTAAGACAATGAATTTCATACTTTGTATAGGTAGGCACAATCCCTGTCACTCTTTCACACAGACACACACGCACGCCTGACAAGTGAAGGGTTATTGTATTTAACTCAAATATGTTATACATTCTGTACAAGATTTGATTTTACTATACTAGGTTGTGACTCTTGGGTCTTTTTTTTTTTTTTAAGTTAAAAACATTTACAAAAAAAAGAAAAAGAAAAAAAATGTCAAAAAATCATCTAATTCTTTGCTTTTGTTGTTTAGTAAACTTATACAATTTTTGTATGTTAAAGTATCAAGGAAATTGATTATTCAAGTAAGAAAGAAAAAAAAGATGTTTATTCCAGGTCTAATTTGTTTAAATTGTATTTTTAAATACGATTTTGAACTATAGATCCATAGTTTCAAACTGTACTAAACTTGTACATATGTCCTATATCTATCCGAATATAAATTTGATCTGCAGGTGTAGCCTATGCAAGATACAGCAGTCCACAATGTGCAACATATGCTCGGGACAAACTGAATGGATTTGAGTACCCTCTTGGTAGCCCACTTCATGTACAGTTACAAGATGACTCTGTCAGGCAGGAGTATCCCATGAGTGTAGACTCCAATTACTCACAGTATTCTGGGTACGTTCATGTGCAAACTTCTCTAAAGTCCAAATAAAGTGCACATCAGATCTATATTTTAGATATAGCCTGTGTTTCTCTGGGTCGATCGATCGTAGACCTTTAAATTTTCTCTAAAAAGTCTAAGATTTCAGTAATAATCTATTGAGTTATTAATAGTCTGCAATGCTGGAGAGATCAACCCTGAGGTTATTATAAGAAAATACACACAGATTCTTGAGTGTTAATTATCTGTTTAGTATAGGCTACTAGAACAACATTACATATATGTTGTAAATCTATAGATGACACCTTTCCATCTTTCTGTGATGTCATAACTTTTATAGTGTTTCAAAATAGCCTAAAGGGCTACTAATTTTGATGCTATGCGTGAGATACCATTTTACCCTAAGGAGAAAACATTAAGAAGGGTATAGGTATTTTTTTTTTTTTTCTATATCTTGTCTACTTTAAAAAACGAAAGTGAAATAGGGCCCCATAGTGCTAACCATTATGCCGACCCCCCCTCCCCCCCAGGCGATAAATTTGTCTTTGTTTCAACCTATCTGCATTATGAAGACTGGTGGGTCATTCAAGCGTTAATTATCGGTTCATTTTGCGATGTTGTGATAGGGACGAAATAAAGAAACAGGCTCCAAAGCCAGGGTGTTCCAATCCGTGGAGCTTTAAGTGGCTAGAAGGGAAAGTACGAGGGCAGGCTGATAAATAAGGGCCGTTTTTGAATAACTTTTTTATTTGAAGGACTACAGAAGCAAGTTACACATCAAATGAAAGCTTACAGTCTCACCTATCTGATGAACTATCATTTTTCAACATAGTCACCATCGCGTTCAATGCAGAGGCGCCAGCGTTGCACAAGTTTTCGCATTCTGCCGGCGAAGAATTCTGGTGTCTGGGATCGGCACCAAGAGCGAACATCCGCCTCAACTTCTGCATCGGTTTCATAGTGATTTCCTTTGAGATGTTTCTTCAGCAAAGGAAATAAGAAAAAGTCAGACGGGGCCAAATCAAGACTGTATGTCGGATGTGGTATGGTAGGAAGTTCCAACTGCTGTAAAGCGCACTGGGTTTGGCGACTGGTGTGTGGCCGAGCATTATCGTGCTGGATGACAACGTCTTTGACCTTGTCCTGTCGACCCCGTCTGAGCACCAACAGAAGGTAGACGAAATGATTGTTGCAAATAGAAGAGTGAAACAAAAAGACATTGCAAATGCGCTTGACATGTCAAAAGAACGAGTTCATCACATTATCTCAGTCCACCTTGGTTACAGGAAAGTCTCGGCAAGATGGGTACCGAGACAGCTCACTGTGGAAATGAAGGCACAGAGGAAAACGATCTGTACACAACTGTTGGAAAGATTCACTCATGACGGCGAGCGTTTTTTGCGGAGCATCATCACTGGTGACGAGTCTTGGGTGCATCACTATGACCCAGAGAGCAAGATGCAGTCTATGCAGTACCGACACAAGAACTCTCCAGCCCCGAAGAAGTTCAAAGTTGTCGCATCAGCTCGAAAGGTTTTGCTGACAATATTCTGGGACATGGAAGGTATCGTCCATATTGAGTTTTTGGAGCAAGGCACAACAATAAATTCATAGAGATTTATGTGTCTATTCTTCTTGTTTTTATTTTGTTTTTTTTTTTTTCGACAGGACAATGTCAAAGACGTTGTCATCCAGCACGATAATGCTCGGCCACACACCAGTCGCCAAACCCAGTGCGCTTTACAGCAGTTGGAACTTCCTACCATACCACATCCGCCATACAGTCCTGATTTGGCCCCGTCTGACTTTTTCTTATTTCCTTTGCTGAAGAAACATCTGTAGAAAACTCAAAGGAAATCACTATGAAACCGATGCAGAAGTTGAGGTGGATGTTCGCTCTTGGTGCCGATCCCAGACACCAGAATTCTTCGCCGACGGAATGCGAAAACTTGTACAACGCTGGCGCCTCTGTATTGAACGCGATGGTGACTATGTTGAAAAATGATAGTTCATCAGATAGGTGAGACTCTAACCTTTCATTTGATGTGTAACTTGCTTCTGTAGTCCTTCAAATAAAAAATTATTTAAAAACGGCCCTTATTTATCAGCCTGTCCTCGTAGTTGTGAAAAACGATCCCATTGAGTCAATTGTGAAAATTGATGTAAAAGGGAAAGCACTGTGCACCTGCTCTCCAGAATTCCTTGAGGGCTTTATTTAGGAGCTAAAATTACAGTTTCTTCAGCTTAAGGGGTGGCTCCCAGACCCCCACGCTGAAAATCAGTGGATTCATTGAACTTAAGTGGCAGCCCTGGATATGGTGCTTTAAAGTGTTTTCCTAAATATTTTAGATAAGTATGCAAGATCAATCAGAAAATAATTTGAATAAATTAATATGATTGTAATAATTTGTTTTTTGACATTTGTGTCAAATCTTAGATATTAACCAAACCAAGGTTTGTATTTTGTTCAAAGGTTTTTCTTCAAAATTTTTGTTCAAAGGTTTTTCTAGCAAGATTTGTTATAATAATAATTATGCCTTTTTTCTTCCATAAAAATTTTTCAGTGGATTTGGAGGTTTCAGTCCCAACTCAAGCAGCAATGTGGACCCAATGGATATCAGACAGAAGGTAGTGATTTGATTTTTAACCAGAAAGAAGAAAGTTTTTTTTTTTTTTTTTTTTTTTTTTTTTTTTTTTGGAGACTGCATGACACAGAAGTTACATGGGCTGAATCAAACTCTACACTATAACTTTTGCTTATTTTCTGTTACTTAACCACTTGATTGCTGACTTTATTATATTTCTAGATATGATGTATCCATAAAGCATAACTGTTGATGAATGGACATATCTTTTTAATTAAACTCCAATGAATTATGCTCTCAAAGTGACAGAGTCGAAGATGATTTGAACCAGCGAATAAAAATGGAAAGCCATTCAGTATTCGCAGTTATTGACATATAAATTTGTATTATTGTCTCCAAATTAGGGGTCGAATTTGTACACACTCAAATGGTTAAAATTTTAAAAATATAGTCGTAACTTGGGGTAACCATAAAGACTTAGCCTGGCTATAGTAATCACCCTAGGTTGTATTGTTGCACTATTAGGCTATATTGTTTATGGGCCCCAAGACTGATGTCTGACAATTTTATGTGCTGCCACACACAAGACAGGATTGGGAGTCATGGACTCGTGTTTCAGCTGGTCACATTATACTGACACTGACCCAACTAGTTACAGGGGGGGAAACCGGACAAATTAATTTTTGACAGATATTGGGATTCTAACCGTGGACCTCCCGATCTGGAGACCAAGGCTCTACCACTCGAGCCAGTTCCCCCTCAGTAATCGTCCTAGGTGGGGCTTTTATCTTGCTACTTTTGAAGATTGAATACAGATTTGATTTCTCTTCAGGCTGCCATGGTTCTGGAGAAGGCTGGTATCAACCCTCACAATCTTCTCGGTGGGTCCCCAAACGCAGGCTCTGTGGGTGATGGACGCAGGGAGCGCGGTGCATTCTACTGCAGCATACCACTGCCACCTCCGCAGCCCACAGTGCAAGAGGATGGGACCAACTTGGCTCAGAGGCTCTTCATTGTTTGCCAACCATCTGGAGTCTCAGAAAAAGTGCTCAGAGATGCTTTTTGTAGATTTGGGAATCTCATTGATGTCTATCTTCTCTCAGGTATAACATTCTCTTTTCATTAAGATTAAAGTATGTATTCAAAATTATCATTCATATTTGAATCATCTCAAAAGTTGTCTCAATTTCTGAACTTGAAGGGGGATAATTTCATATTGTGATTTCACACATAAAAGGTCAGTTTCTAGTAGCACCGGTAAACCAAGGATGGAGTAAAATTGTTTTTAAGATAGTAAGGCATCTCATTTTGTAAAGAAAGTTATATTAGCCATAGAGTGTTACATAATCTGAGATGTATGGAATACACAGATTTTCACTTACCCTCAATTTGAAAACATAGTTTGCATACAATATTATGAAAATATCTCAAAATATTGAACCTTGATTAAAAAGCACCATGTTAAGGAATGCAAATTTTGTGTCACCAATACATCTCAAACAAATATTGCCACAAAAGTTTCTTTCATGTTTCTAACTTTCATATTTATTGACCAATTTTTGCTCCTATTTTTGTCTGAGATCATTTTCCATTTCAATAACACTGAAAGAGTGAACAAAAGTCACAGTATTACTTTGAGATGTATTGATGACGTAAATTGTGTCATCAATGCATCTCAGTACTATCTATGTCAAAATATATTAACTTGTCACTGAATATGATCCGTGGGAAATTAAAATGTTTACATTGGATCTTTTACATGAAACAAAACACTTATCCGCTATTCTAGATGAGTCTTGCAGACCTGCCTATTTGTACAGAAGTGTTCTGATTTTTTAAACTGAAGATATTCAGCAGCGCGGTCGCTGTTCCCCCCCCCCCAATAATATCTGCCTCTGTTCGCCGATCATCAAGAAACCCAAGACTAGCCTGTTTTTGCAACGGCAGAAAACTAATCACCAGCACCTATTACATTTTAGCCGAGTCCATCTCGAAGTATTTTATTATAGGCATAGGGTCATGTGCTCTTGATCAAAGCCTATTCTGTTAGATCTAAGTTTTTGAGACTGATGTTGTAAGGGTACTGATAGTACACCTCCCAGGGCTGCCAACCTGTGCGCTTTGGCTTATTTTCTTTAACTTTTTCTACTCAAATACGCCGATACCGTTTTTATAAAAGCGAAAATATACAGCCCTCTGGGCAACAAGCTGTGTTTTTTTTCCGCAAAAAAAAGGAACTTGTATTTGACATACTGCTACAGTTACATGATATTCTTTTTGTCTATGCTTGTCAAACAATGTTATCGAGATTGGGTTAATAAGAAAACTTCAGCGATACCCATCAGTTTTCTCTTGCGTTCTTTCGTCCGAATAATACGGATCACTCTAACTTGACTTTCAGTCATTGATACTGGCCATCATTTCCAACCAATTAAAGATTCTGATTTGAGTTATCATGATCTCAATATGCATTTACAAAGAAGTAATTAATCGTTTATTCGTTTGTTTACCATCTTCTTCGTCGTTTACAGCTCCTTCATGAATCTACTCGAGGAAGAGAGTAATAAAAATTTAGTTTATCTAAAATTCTTCAAATTAATTAATATCTTTCAATCTTCACAATGCAGTCCTCGGCACCTGACATGATTTCTTCTAATCATTCTGAATTTGCCGCTGAATATGATCTGTAGATAATTAAAGTGCTTACATTGTATTTATCACATGAAACAAAAACACAAATTGTGTATTTCTAGCAGTCTAAGATGATATGAATGATCAAGATCTAGGGTGTCCACAGTGTATTGACATAAAACTTGTTTGTAGCACACTTGTCCATTATGTGAATTTACAAGTTTACATGCCAATTTTTTTGTTTGTTTCAATAGATTGAAGTGCAAATACTAGCACTGAGATTATTTATCTAAACCAAAATGCCCCCTGTAAATCATCAAACTACCTTTGAGATGTATCGCTGGCACTGGTGATGACACATACATTTTAATCTGTTTTGTGTGTGTGAATTTTTTGGGTTTAGACATAGTGGAAATGAGCAAAATCACATTTCTATTAATAGGAACATGTTTTTATAAAATTAGATCAACAAAATGAGTTTTATCAGAGCAATAGTGGCTTTTGATTTGAGATGTATGGAATGAGACAAATTTGGGATGCTGTAGGAAAAAGCATAATTTTCAGCTTAATAGTGGGAACTTAATGCCAATTTAGATTGTACAATAAAGTTTTGTTTGTCCCTATGCATATATACCTGATTTTACCAGTATCAAAGTATAGTGAAGTGTAGTGTTCTTTTAAGCTGATGGATCATGATGACAAAAGAAGATATGTCTCAAAGTGGCAGAAACATGTTGTTATAGAAAATACTGTTTGCCTCCAGAAAACTGAATACAAAGAAAATTTGTTTCAGTATTCCCTTGCAATATTAAGCAAAAACTAACTCAATTTAAGTCAATCAGAAAACAAATGCATAACAAAGAAAATGACCACCACAATATGCAACAAATATTCTCAAGGAAATAATGTGTTTTGTAACTTCATCACTTCACAACTCATACCAGGCACAACAAAACACCATAAATTTAGTATATCATCTGGAGCAAAAAAAAAAAAAAATGAGCTGTGTGGTTTTTTTTAAACCTGTGTTACTGTAGTTACATAAAAGCACCCTTTGAGGATTTCCTTAAAAAAAGTCTCTCTTTTAGGAGTTTATGTAAAGTTCATTAAGCATCTCCCAAGGGACTCAATTTTTGTCTAGATTTGTGTGTTGAAAGTCTTTACTTTTTCTAATGGATTATAATTTTTATCAGTAAACCATTTTAAAATGGAAAATAAAAATTGTTTTTTGTTTCAGGCAGGAACTATGGCTATGCAAAGTTTGCATCTAAGACAAGTGCGATGAAAGCTATTGAGACTCTACATGGTCAGAGCTTGGCAGGGCAGAAATTGAAAGTTTTGGAGGCAGAGCCCCCCAAGTCCAACCCTGCTCATGGTGGATTTCTGGGAGATGAAGGGCCTTCCAAAAAGCAGCGTTTATAAAAGACGTAAGTCATTGTTTTCTCTTCTCTCTTTCATTGCTTGGAGCAGTTATTGTTGCTGAGCAGTGGGTTTTTTCGTGATTTCAGGAAATGGGAGGCATAGGCTTAAACATGAGGGGTTTGGTGTGGGTTTTTTTTTTTGCTTTCTTTACTTCTGGAAATGATTTTTTTTCTGACCACTTCTTCACTATGCATCAACAGACCTGCCAACATTACGCTCGCCCAAACGCGGCAAATTACGCTTTACGCCCGGTCCTTGTCATATTACGCCCGGTCCTTGTCATATTACGCCCGGTCCTTGTCATATATTACGCCGAGTTGAAAATAGTACAATCTAAAACCTTAACTTCTAACCACAGGTTCAGATATGGCCCAAGAAAATAGACTTCATACACACTATCGATATTTCCTGTTCGATTATTAGTTACTTTCGTTTTCACTTTTTCAATACAATTACTATTACCACTAGTTTTATAGTTTGATTTACCGCATATCCATAGTCAGCTTTATGTATACTAGCGTCCGGTATTTATTTTTCGTTTGGGTTGTGTTCAATAGTGTAAAACAAAGTTGATGTCTGCATCGCAAAGCATCAATTTGCATTGATCAATGTTTTGACCGTGACCATTGTAAGTTAAAGAAGTAGGGACTCGCCATCGTATTTCATATAAGCTTTCAGTTAAACGTGATGTGGGCTAGATTGAGGTTCTTATTACCTAACTGGAAAAGTATATCACTGGTAGTAGTAATCAGTCACGGTGCTTCATGTTCCTGTGGTCTATGACCCAACTCTATGTCACTGGTGCTTGTGATCAGTGCATAGGGATGTGCATGTTGCGCCCACATGCAAGCGATAAGGTACCTTGAAAGAAGTGACTCCTCCTCAGATTTTTGAGTGTGGCCCTTTTATGCTCGCAATAATCTGAGGTAGGGATGCAGAAGCCACCAATCTGCATCGAAGGTTGCCTTACTAATTTATACATAGCTTGATGACAAATAGCAGGTTGGACTTCACACGCCCCTTTCCGCGTATAATATATTACATGTAATGACTGTAGCCTAGTTGTCGGCGGATAGATCTAAACCTTTCCCTATTAAACCAAAGATTGGGATACGCAGCCGAAAAAATTGTACATTGTATTGTACTGAAGGTCTTACGAGGAGAAAGTCATGTTTCACCATCATAATTTTTTAAAAATAGATTATATTGGTTTCGTTTATAACCCCCGCGGCCATGTTATTGGAAGCAATAGAATGTTCAATGCACCCGTCAAAAATCATGATGAAAACGAAACCGAAAGTACATGTATGTACAGTGTAGTGACTGATTGTTCACTAGATGACTAGTAGCAAGAAATAGGGAGAAAGCGGGGTTTCTTGTGTTGATCGTTTTAACCAAAATGAAGCCCAAGTAGGCTATTATGTCGTTCACATGAAACAAGTACACAGATACTAAGTTCAATTTTTTTTAATAGATTATATTGGCTTCGTTTATAACCCCCGCGGCCATTTTATTGGAAGCAACAGAATGTTCAATGCACCCGTCAAAAATCATGATGAAAACGAAACCGAAAGTACATGTATGTACAGTGTAGTGACTGATTGTTCACTAGATGACTAGTAGCAAGAAATAGGGAGAAAGCGGGGTTTCTTGTGTTGATCGTTTTAACCAAAATGAAGCCCAAGTAGGCTATTATGTCGTTCACATGAAACAAGTACACAGATACTAAGAACTTTGTTTCTTCTTTAGAATCTAATAGGGAATTAACTTTCAAGACATTCTCAAGGCTTTGCCATGTAGCACTGACAGGTTAATGATTCACAGTTTGTCTAAAGGAAGATCATCTGATATCAAGATTATCTAGATCTCGATTTTTTACTCTAGATTCATCTATTGAACAGTTGGATTTACAAATCAGTGTTTTCTTTTACATTGATAAGGCTCACTAACAGTTAACTGTATTTATCTTTGGCTCTCAATGACATATACCATTGTAAGAGGGTTTGTAAAAAGAAAGTCTCCTTTCATACACGTGTATCTCCATGGTTAATTAAATCTAGTATTTTTTTCTGCATTAAATTTTTTAGTTTTTAAAAATAGTTTCACAATTTGTGCACCTATGAACCATATTTAATTTTCAATTCACCACTAGTGGCCCTTTATTTATAATTAATTTTACTAAATTCATTATCTATACTCCTCCAAATCTCTTTGGGCTTGGAGCATGTGATTATCTCTAGTTATAAACATCAAAAGGTAATACATTTAATTTTTTACCTTTATATCCTCGTAAAAAGCAGTGGTATTACGTCAGCATATAAAATTTCTTATTAGGTTTTACCGTTTAAGTTGGTCAAGGAGTCTCACACCGCGTGTGTATGTTTCCGGCATTTTATTACTACCAAGTTCCAAAAATTACTCTCTGTGGTGGCTGATATTACTCCAAGAGAAAATTTAGGTTGGCAGGTCTGCATCAATTATCTTTGCACTTGTTTTTCCTATCTCTCTCTCTCTTCATAATTTCAAAGTAAGTTTATAGGCATTAAGGATGGCTCTGTTAGTCACATTTCACTCTTCAATTTAACCCAAATTATGTATTTGGTCCTCTTGAAAAGCTTAATTTTTTAAATGTTAGGTAGCCTTTGCTTTGGCCCAAATTGGCATAGATGTGCTGATTTCACCCCACCAAAAAACAACAACAAAAACAAAAAAACACAAACCACAATACTCTTTGGTCAGATTGAAATATGAATTAGATTTGGAAGCCAGTCTTGCTTGGAAGCATAAAATATTACTCTTCACGCTTTTTCTTACTGTCACTTAGTGCTCTTCTATATTTTGAAACTTTATAAAGGACATTTTTGTTCTTTGAATCAATACCTAATCTAAAAAAACCTGAGTTTTTAAGGAAAATTGTAAAATGCTACTATTTATATATTGCAAGTGCTATCAAATCTCTCTCTCTCTAAAAAAGGACGCTCTCGTTAAAATTTGTTTGCATTGTATGGTAAAAAGAAAAATTCAGAACTATTTAAGATTAAAAGAAAGAAACTAGTGTATCTTGATGATTTCTAAACATGTACTTTCGTTGTTTCAGTAGCTAGGTGATATTTATCATACCTGATCTAGTTATTTTTTTGTTTTTGTTTTTTTTTTCCTCTGGCTCTAAATTCATGTTCAATTTTGGCTATTATATTCTTCCTTTAACAAAAAGGCATGTTATGTGTTTATATTAGAAGCAAATGAGTTAAAGTTTCTAGCTCAAGTTTAAGATGTGTAAGAGTATTATTTCACTAAGAGTAGTGCTAAATTTGTTACTTTTAAGGAAACCATAGATCCTGTTCTAGAGATCTCAGTTAAGGATGTGTAAGAGTATTATTTCACTAAGAGTAGTGCTAAATATGTTACTTTTAAGGAAACCATAGATCCTGTTCTAGAGATATGTGGTTCTATGAATACCGAAGCCCAGCTCATATTTTTCTTGTTTTGTCTTCCTTCCTGCTACTTAACTAAATTTTTCTTTACAATGCAAAATAATACATGTAAAACTATTTGTATTATGTCTAATGCTTCATGTAATCCTACCTTATTTGTAACAGGTGGTTGACTTAAATGGACAAAAACTGACGGGATGACTGAGCGAACAGACCAATGAGGACAGAACAAAAGACCTGTTTAAGCACCTCTTGACCCCCCTGAAAAAATCCAGTTTTTCCTTTTTATATTTACATGCGTATAGTCAGCTTTGTCATTTTCTTGCATAAACATAGTCAAAAGTGTTCATTTGTTATGTTTAATAATATGAACCTCCAGAGTTTTAAAGTTTAGTTTTAAATTTACCACAAAAATAGACGATAATGAAAAATAAAAAGAAAATACAATTCTTAATGATTTCCCCTTCAATTTGCAAAGAAGTTGTTAAGTTAAATGTCAGAGTATTCCCCACATTCACGGTTGGTTTCCTGAAAATCCTGACTAGCATACCAAGACAATTTATATCAGAACATTTTATGTACAAGAGTTGAATGCTATACTGCATATTTACATTTTTAATGTTTAAATTGTTTTGTCAATCATTTTTACAACAACAAAAGTACAGGGTGACTGCGGCTGATAATCCATTATCTTTAAAAAATAGTCTGTTCCTGTTCTGAAATAGAGCAAAAGCACGATATAGTTTTGAAAGTTGAAACCAAATCTTTAACAATAAAAATTAAGGCCTATATGTTTTTTGTAGAAAATTCAGTTTTGTTTTTTCAAGTCCTACTGTTATTGACAAAAGGTAAAAATGGTCTAGATTAATACATGTTGAATTATGGGATATTATACTATTGCTGACAGTATGTATAAACTTATCAGCCAGTTATGAGAAATCTATACTGCCCTTTATTCTCTGGTTTCAATTTGTGAAGGAATATTATTAAAAGACTTAGCAACTAAATAATTATGTATTGCTGATATTTTTCACAATGGGAAGGGGATGCTGAATGTCACCAAGGTTAAGGTCAATTACCTGTTTTTCTTTCCATTTTTAATCAAGGTTTGGTTAATTTTTTTTTTTTTTTCAAAACTTAAAATCTTGTCAGTTTTTCTCTGAAATGTGCTTTCAAGCATTAGATTTATTTGGTTCATTGTATTTAGAGCTGTGTTGTGTGCTCATATTGGACTTGTAAAATCATTTGAATTATGTGACAACTTGGATAAAAAAATTTAATGATTTCAAAAGCTCGTTTGCATAAACAAAATATTTTAAGATAAAATAAAAGTAAATTTTATTCATTCCCACTTGAAATCATGATAAAAGATGGTAAGAAATTCATGTTTTTAGATCCAGATTTTTTTTTTAATATGATTAATTTTGTAAAAACAAAAAATTGGAGTAAAGGGCATTTCTCTTTTCACTGAAAGGTTAATTTAAAAAAAGAAAAGAAATAATAAAATCATGTAACTTTCAGAAAGTTTTATTTCATTAAATTTCAGATAGCAACTATTTGTTTCAGCTCTCATTGGTTTACCTCAAGTGTTTTGAGGATTGTGTGTGTTGTTGTTGTTGTTTTTTTTGTTATGTTGTAAAATCAAAGTCCTTTTATTTCATTTTCTTATTTTAAATAACAGCAACAAACCTGACTTAAATACACTTTCATCCACATGTATATATATACAGAAATGTGAAAGACTTCAGGATTGTTTCTAAGGTTGTCTTTCTTATTTCTACATCAAGGTATTTACTGTTCTCTGGCAACACATAAACAGCATTGATTTAGCAATTTAATTGAGGGGGAAAAGAATATTTTTGGTGTACGAAACATTTCAAGCCAACCAAAGTCCTGTCCTATTCTTTTAGACCATTGTGTATTTTATAATTCAGTATGAAATTTGTATGACTATTGGGTACCGCACTGAGGAGTAATTAAATGGCTTCTCTTTTTTTTTTTTTTTTTTTTTTTATTCCGTGTACCTTAAAAAGCTGAGATAAGTTTTGCCTTAAGAAATAAACCAAAGCAAAAAGAAATCAAAATCAACACTGCCATTATAGGACAAATCTGAAAAAATTCACTATTTCTTACCCAGAAATAAGAGTTGGAGGAGTGAAAGGGGGGGGGGTGCTGTTATGTGAAAATTGACTTCTGCAATTTCCACTGAATCTGTTATTCAAAGGTTTTGTCCCTAAGATATTAACAGAAATGAAATTGAATTTTGAATGATGATGATCAAGGCCACTGACCACTCAGACCTAGTTGTGTCTCAATGCCACCTTTTTAAAACATTATTTTGGACTTTGGCCTGACTATTGAGACATATCCAACCATTGACTACTGGTACTATACGGCAATGTTTGACGCCGACTGACTGTAAATGACTCCTGTAGAGGTAAGAAAATCCAATGTTTGTTTTAATGTTGTTGCTCTCTTCAAATGATACAGACAGTGAGACTGAAAAAACATTTTACATGTATTTCATCATAATTCTTCCTTAATTAAAAATATGTTGTATGATTAGCTACTAACGTCTTTTCACACTTCATAACTAATACATTTATAAGAGCATTTCGTAATTCATATCATTTTAGCCATAGCTGGTCAAAGTTCTTTTGAGTTTGATTATTGCAAAAACGATGTTGTTCTTGTTTTCAGTGCTCAATGTCTGAAGAGAATTGGGTGATATTGCCAGTGAAGTTGTCAAGGATCTAGTTGGAATAACCTACCAGTAAGTATTAATGATTTTAAAATGTTTGCTTTCCTAGATATAAAAAAAATTCTCAGGAGAACTGAGAGATATGAATTGCCACTAACAAGTTCTTTTTAGAGTTTCGATTAAAAAAGACCATAAGACTATTTTGAAGACTGTTAACAATAGCAACTTGGTACGGCAAAAACTGATAAAGGATATTTTAACCAGTCGGCTGCGCTGTATACATACACTGTACATACTAAAACAGGCCGTGCCAATGCCTCTTTTTGATTCGTTGGCTGTAGAGTTCATTCTAATTTTTCATTCATGAAACTGATATCATTGGAAAAGTCATGGTTTCCCTATTCTTAAAATAGCCGATTTCATAGTGGAATTTTTTCTTGTGATGGAATAAACACAGATATGTTGACACACGTGCACACACCAGGGATGCCACTTTTCTGGGAATATAATTTGGTTCCGGATCCTCCGGAAATTTTTCTAACTGACTATTGAGTCCGATGTCCCAACAACTTTCCCCCTAAAATTCTGGAAAGATGGCGACACCGCCATATTTGTTTTCTTTCTGGAAAATAAATACCTGTTACTATTTGCCTTTCTTGTTAGCCCTCATTGCTTGCACAAAGTCTAGATCCACAGTCACGAGGACCATTAGTTTTTTTCAACTGGCAAATAAGAGATTATCTCGGAACCCAACCAGCACTAGTAGCGGCTAACCGGCGACTTCCGTGGTCACGCCTCATACTTCGGTGTATTTTTAAAAGTGAAAATTCTAGGCTGTTACTTAGAAAACACGTCCTTCTCAAAGACTCCGTCTCTTAAATCAAAACAATGTTGTTTCTGATTATCATTCAACTGCGGTTAATTGCGCAACTAAAAAAGGAGTAATTTTCAAGTTAGCGAGTACGGAAAGAAAAGCATGGAACAATGTTTATCGACATGCAATGTCTCTACGTTGTTTATTGAATTTGCATAATACTGTTTTATCGATATCGGTACTGCAGATGACCTCATCCTGGTTACCGACTTGAACCTTTAGTTTACCATTAAACATGCACAATCCTCAGAAAACATTTATAAAAGAAAATAATCAAGTTCTATATCTGGATTTATGCTCATTATGTTTCGGTATGATATTAACATGTTTTGCTCAAATCTTTAACACAAAAAACAACAACTTTTGTTTATTCCTTCATGAACAGTTAAAACACAGTTAAAAATTTACTGACATTCTGATTACCGGTGATGAAATTAGAGCAGATGTAGAGTAAAAATGAACTTCGTTGAGGCGGATATAAGTACATCTATAACACAAAAAACAATAGGTCTAACTGGAAGGTGGTAAAGAAGAAAATCCGTTGTGCGTTGTTTACCGGCAATTATCTTTTAGCGAGACACGTTATTTTCTTTAATAAGTGTAACCATTTATCTACCCAGTGATATTCTCAGAGTCTTTTTAAACGGACAAAAATCTTGAAAATCTTCATCTCTAGTGCGGCGACGCCCCCCTTATCCCTCTCTTTATCCACTACCAAAGTTCTGGAAATTTCGCCATGTTTGGGTGGCATCCCTGACACACACATACACACACATTTTCACACAGGCATACGTCAGCTGTGTTGTGTGGGTGAGATCGAATGCGGTTTAGGCCTATGTTTTGCGTAAATGAAAGAAAAGAAAGATGGCTTTGCCTCGCAGACAATCATGATTTGCTGCTTAGCCTAGGTCTATGTCTAGATCTAGATCTAGTACCTCAACTGGAGGGGAATTGCCCAAAACTTTGTTTTATTGGTGTAAAATGTCTGGTTTAGATCTAGAGACCTAGAATCTAGGCGGCCTACATTGCTATTTATCACTGTTTTTGTAGGCTTGTGGAATGTATTCCTGATTCATTAGTGATTTATTTCATATACATACTTTTGTCTGTCTATCTGTTCTAGGAAAAGATTATGATGGTTTAAGTAACATGACCTACATTCCTCATTCAAGTTCAAAAATTTTCTTAGCACTCGGGGGGTGAAAATTGGGTTGCAGTAAAAGGGTTAATGGTTGATTCTGTTTTCAAATATCTTATTTTTGGGGTGAGATCTGGATTCTCCAGCGAAGAAGGATTAAAAAAAGATACTTCCCCAACCCAAATTTTATTTAATTTGTTTTATATATTTTGTTTTTTACTCCTTTATTCTTTTCTTTAAGAATCCAAATCTGGTTTTTATTCAATTTAGTGCTGACGCTGAACGCTATGCAACAAACTAACTCTTCAGATTGGTTGTGGGTTACTGCGCAATTGCCCGTATCTTTTTACACCAGAGAATGACTGTAAGTACACTGTATGTTATTACGTTTCTTTATTTCACAGAGCATAGGGAAGTAATAAAAAGTCCACTTACTTTAAGCATAAACCTCCAGTTTCTCCCTCCCTCCCTCTGCGTCTCCTGATTCCTTCTCATTTTCATACTGATCTACTGTTGTGGCATTTACATTTTTACACATTAAAATTCTATTGTTTCAAAAAATTACATTGAGAGTGACCGCCACAAAATGAAAAGTGTAATTGCTTATTGGTGGCAAACGCATGTCATTATCATGATTTAGTACCTTGCAATCCAGTACTTGTGATCACTCCTCTTCAAACATCTTTTTTTCTAAGTTTTCTTGCCCTCAGAACTTCCGTGACATTAGTTCCTATCTCCTGTCATCACCATAAGTTCCATGTCCCCTCTACTCTTACAAAACCTTGCCACGGTGGAGGTAGGGAGACTCGGAGTCGGAGACAGAGTTTTGAATGCACAGTAAAGGCTATAATATTGTGGAGAGAGAGAGAGAGAGAGATAAACAGACAGAGTAAGAATGGCAGAGGTGTATGTTAGGTCTAGGTGGTCTGAGATCCTGAGTAACCATACACAAAGAAACGGCAGTGGAAAAAGGTAATTTAACAAACTACTTTTATCAGGAAAACCAATAAACTAATGAAAGCCTCTTTCAAGGTCATGGATCACTTTAATTTTATGTTTAAAAGGGGAGATAATAAGTATTTAAAAAAATGAATTTTCTTTAGTGTTTCCTTGGCATGTCTATAGCGGGAGCTTTTTTTACAGCAGGATTTTACTTCTGGAACCAAAATTCCTGCTGTAGTCATGTTTTACTTTAGTGGGATGTTCTTTGTAGTGATACAGCAGTGCATACCTACAGAGGGACTTTAGGAACTCCCTTTTTTTTCACTATGTAAGGTGTATTACTTTTGCTTGGGTTTAAGAGCAAGATTTGGTTCCAATATAATGTTCATCAACCCGTATGACTATAGCGGGAGCTTGCTTACAACCAGGCTTTTCTTCTGGAACCAAAAGTCTAGCTGTGGCCATGTTTTACTGTTTTGTTCTTTTTTTTAGATTAATTTCAACTCATATATGTTTAATCTTGTCTAAGCTGATAGAAATAAAAAGCACTGTTACAAATTGCAACTTTTTTGGTTTATGGTAGCATAGAATCCCACTTAGTAGGTCTTAAGTTGACTTCACTTTAATCGAAGTTAAATTGAAATCATCCCTTTATTATGTGGGAACATTCTGTTTTTCTCTAGGATTGACTAATTTGTTAATTGATAGTGAAACATTTTGTTCAATATAATTTTCATTCAATGTAATTTCACTCTTACTCTGTCACAGACTCATCGGAACCAAAAATAGTAACAAGATAAACAAGGCTGGACGATGCTTACTACTGTTTGACATTCAAGTGCTGTAAATGTTTATGGCTGTAAAATTTGAGTCACCTTTCCATATGTTTTGTCAAACCCATCAAATAAAATTTAAAAAAATATATATTTTAATTGTTAGGGTTTTTTTTCTTTCCAAATCTTGTGGGGGTTTTTTTGTTTATACATAGATATATGCATGTGTATATATATATATAAATATATACATAGATATAACCCCACAGTAATATATAAAATATTTATACAGCATAACACCCTCAAGTAGAAAGTACCACAACATGCTTCATTTCTGTAAATATGGGTAAAGGTCAAAAGGTGCAACCCAGATAGAAAAAAATGAAGTTATTGGACCCTCAAATGCTTTGGCAAAATATGAAATTAAATCTATTTTGTCAAATAATTACTGAGAATATAATGGACTTATTTGTGACATGTGGCGCTGCAACCCAAAACTGCAAACTTGTATTAAGTAACTTGAAATTATTCTTTGGGTGTATCCCTTAATGCTGAATCGAGAAGAAAAGATGTGTATGTAATTCATTTTTATTTAAAGCCACAAAATTCAGAAAAAACATGACACATCTTGTGTCATGTGACACGATTAACATTTTCCCATTTTAAATTTTTCTTTTAATATTCGACATAAATTTTTACCCCTATATTTTGTCATTTATTTTAATTTATTTGTTATATGTAAACTAAAAATGTAGCATACAGTGAGTGTATTGGTTTTTGTTATCTACCATTATGAGTTATTTGCAAAAAGTTATGCTGTAAGAAAAAAAAAAACGAGTAAGATTTTTAAAGTAGAAAGAGTGTATTCCACTAGTTTATCATAAAATGTAATTTAAAAATCACCAGAAAAACACAATAATCATAAACTTAAGATGATTTTACTCAAATGAGTAGCACCATGGAGATGGCTGCACTGACAAACTCCCTGCTACGGTATTAAATTTTTGTAATTTTCAAAAGTATTTTGCTGTTCCAGTCTTCAGTGGCTTTAGTGTAGTCCGTATACAATGAGAACTACATTCACAAATAGTGTCAATACTTTATACACCATAGGTCTACACCGGCAAGGTTTAACATTGTTGAGTGTTTTATAGGAATACAATGTTATAGTTAGGCTACATGGACAATGTGACGTAGTTTGATTTTAATTCAATTTTCAGAAAAAATCCATTTTAACAACCATATTGAAAAGCTAAGAAGGTGCAATCATCAAAATTCACATTATAATATCATTGAATATTTTGAGAAAAATCATGTATCATTTTATTATTTTTGTTACGTATAATTAAGAGCCTAGCTTAATGTAGTTTATCAGCTTTATACTTTAATATAGTCCGAATAAATTACATTTAAAGTACTTAAGTTAAAGTTAAACTCAGTAAAAACAGTATCCATATAGATTTGTGATACGTCAGAAAGTTTCAACATACACAGTGATGGAAATTTTGCTAATATCATTTTGTACATGTATTTAAGAGGGGTAACATCGCCTTCCGTCGCAAAAGGTCCGGGTTCGAGCCCTCGTGATTGCGCTCCCTATTAGTTGGGTCGGTGTCAGTGTAATGTGACCGGCTGAGACAGGAGTCAAGGTATCCCCACCCTGTCTCGTGTGTGGCAGCACATACAATTGTCAGACGTCCACAATATAGCCTATATAGTGCTGATGTTGGACGTTAAACCAACTCAACAACAACATGTATTTAGGATGCAAACAAAAAGCTGGATTAAGACCCCCCAAAAAGTACAAGTGCATTTGGGTAAAGTGAACTTCTGCTTGAAGTGCATGAGCTCATGTAGTACCGGTAATGAAAAGGAAACATTTTGATAATGTAGTATTAGTAATGAAGCCTTTTGCCCAGGTCTTAAGCATGAGCATGAACTTCAGTTATCAGCTACGCAGGATCATTCCTTCCTTTCTTAGCATTGGTTTTGCAATCAATATGGGATTGGGATACATTACAAGCCTAAAAATAGTGTCTTTATAAATTTTCAAAGGGAAAATAATGCAATACAGAATTTGTACAGAACTTACATTACATTATAAGCCAACCGGTATTGAAAAACAAAACACAACAAATAAGTCTTTTCTAAAAACTGCAATATTAATATTTGCTGTACCGGTAAGTGTAATTGTAAAATCATTGAATTTACTTCACACCTAATTTACAGTATATAAAGTAAATCTAAGGCTATACATTGATGGAACATTATTTATGTTCAAAGAAATGCAGGGCTAGACAATAAAATGCTCATGTGTGTGCGTTGTCAACAACTAGGCTACTTATATGACAACTTTACATAGTGTCATACAGACAGCGAAAATATGTGTACCACTACCAGGACTTCTGTCTCAACCTGCCACATGCACACTATACTGATATTGACAATCAAACCAGTAGGGAACATGCTGATTCGTCAGTCCAGGACTGTGATTGGAAAATACAGTGTGCTCTACAAAGTCTAAGTCTAACCAAATGACTGTTTTTGTTCTTACTCCAAGTTGCAAAAATTAAGTTACACATTTTTTTCAGTGTTGGGGTTTTTCTTTCATCGACTTTTCTCTGACGCCTGTATATTTCGTTTGTTTTTTTGTTTGTTTCTATGTTGAAAAATTGTTATTTTCAAAATAAATCATAAATAAGTCATAAAATTATACTATAGTGACAGTTAAAGTTACACTTACAGACTTTGTAGTTCAGCAACAGAAAAAAAAAGTTTCAATGTTAAATTTATACAATGTACTAAAAAAAAATCTAAACTTGAGTATCTCTACTTTGAAAATAAAACAACACCAACATATAAAATTGAAATCAACACAATTGTTTATACTTGTTTGTAAGGCCACACCAGTTTTTAAACTACCGGTCCGTTTCAAAGACAGTATCAAATTTGTTACATAATAAGTATATTATTTATTATAAATGTAACATTGTAATGATTTATTTGTAGAACTAGAATGGCTTTCAGTGTTATAAACAAAGGCAAAAGGCCATCAACTATTTATCTCAACATGACAATTCAATTGGTACTGATACTGTGATAGACTGTAAATTTTTTGTGCTCCATGAAACTGAAAGTGAAAGTCACGGCGACACTGACATGCTGCTTTTTCGGATTGATAATTTTGGTATGAGAAAACTAAATGTTAAAGATGCGTGTCGTGTCGTATATGATCCCCCATGTGAACATATAGAAACTAAAAAAGAGAGCGAAGATGTATTGGCAAGTTTATCACGCTGGTGATGGTGCATTAAAAAAAAAAAGAAACAAACAAAAAACACTAGCGGTGTATGTAGGCCTATCGTCAAAAACATGTGAATTGTTTTACGTTGACATTTGTATGCTCTCATTGAAATAGAATGTGAGATCTTAGTTACATGTATAGGCCAAAGTGATACTGATGTGAGTATTCTTACTCTTTATAAAAAAAAATTCTAGTCACGATTATGGAACTTGAAAGAACTGTACGTGTTGCACCCTTATATCTCTGTCGTGTACTAGCGTGTAAGAAGACGAAGTTCACGCTATAACACTTACACTTACATGGTGCCGTAAGGCCTTATGTAATACTGGTTATAGCAGCGCAACCCACAGGTCGACGTTGGTATAGTTTTTATTCCAACTAAGTTTGAACAGTGTGGATGTAGATCTAATCAAATGTAGGCCCTAGACCTAGGTCCATATTTATTAATAAAATTATTAATGCGATAACACTGGTCTCGGTAACAGTTATGACATGAGGATATTAAAATCACTAGATCCCTAACTTAATTATAATTAGAAGAAAAAATTTGGGAAAAGCTGTTCTCTATTTTTTTTCCTCTAGAAAAAGATTTTACTATCTCATAATCCGATAAAACACGAGTTTAATTTGTGGTCTATGGAACAATGTACGTTATTCGTTTTCGTCTAAGAATTCTAGGTTACAAAAATGTTATTTTTCTTGGCTAACATTTAAAAAGGTTAATTGATAAATTGTCATCTGCATTTTTTTGCCAAAATGGGGCCTAAAATTTGCCAAATTTTGCCCCCCAAAAACCCAAAATTTTTCAAAAATTTTGCCAAAGGGGACCAAATTTGTCAAAAACATTTGTCGGGCATAATTAAGCATCCAAAAAATATAAACATGCTATATGAAAAAAAAATTTAAAAGACAATTTATAGTGTTAAAGGAGGTACCGTAGCCTTTATTATTTCCAGCACTAACACGATAATCACAATAATAAATGACATTTATAAAGCGCATAATATATATATACAACATAATAATGCTCTATGAGCTTTACATTCACATTTTTACATATCTATTTAAAACCATTTACATTTACGGTTACATGTATTAAACCCCGAAAGATCCCCATTCGATAGATCTGGTATTCAGTGTTATAACCTGAACAGAGCCCCGCACGTGAACGTGTTGAGTGGAAAGAATTAAAAAAAATAATTATGTAGATCTATGAGAAGTAGAAGTCTATATCTAGTTATTTGATTTATCTTTTAGATCCATGTTTATCCCCTTTTCGATGATAGTCGAAGTATGTCCAGATAGAATTTAAACTGCGCTCGAATTGTTTTAAACCCCGAAAGATCGAACGGAAAGAAAAAAAATATATTGATCTATACGTGTCAGTGTTGAAATTAAATGGGTTAAAAAAAAAACAATAACGGTTGCGGCAAGAAATCTAAACTATTGAAATAGAGACCGCACGTATTTCAACCTAGCCCAATTAGCTAACTAAAAAAAAAACAAAAAAAACATCAATGGCTGCTTGATGGACGAATCAATTTCAATTCCTAAAATCCAATTAATGCTTTGTGCGTCATCGTGAAAAATAAATGAACCAGCCTAAAACATTCAGACAATTCCAAGGTACCAATATATCTAAATTTCAAGTTTGTACCTTAAGTAGTAAATGTCGGAGAAGACGATAATTTCACCCGTTCACAAATATGTAATAAGATAATTAAATACGGTCACAAACTTATTTTTGTTATTTTTGCTGCGCGTTACCGCACAAACAAGAAATGTGTGTGTGTTGGGGGGGGGGGGGGGGGCCGGGGGGGACAACTACACACAGTATTAGTCTTCATATAATTCTGTCATCTGCATTTTTTGCAGGTGTAGAGGGGTAACATCGCCTTCCGTCGCAAAAGGTCCGGGTTCGAGCCCTCGTGATTGCGCTCCCTATTAGTTGGGTCGGTGTCAGTATGATGTGACCGGCTTTCGTTTGTGGTCAAGCACAATGTTGCAAGAGGTGCAGAACAAGAGCTGACCACTGACTTGTGTCCAACTCTTGAACTCGCTATGCCTCTCTTGGAGCTGTTGTGTGCATGGCACACTTTGGGGTCTTTTTTCAGGAAACGATCCATGACTGGAATTTATTCTAGATCAATTGTAATAATTAGAATTAGCGACATTTTTCAGTTTCGCACTTTTACTTTTTTTTTCTCGCATTTTGCCGAAATTTGTCAAGAATTGTCAATTTTGGGGAATTTGCCAAATTTTGCCTTTGGCCCTAATATTTGCGGCCGCAAATTGCCATTTGCGGTCGCAAAAAAAAATGCAGATGACATGTACTAATAGAACTACAGGACCGTAATGAGTTGTATTGATTACCATTGTCTGTAACCAATCAAACAACTTTTTCCTAATCTTAAGCACCGTGTTAACCATTACACTTTATAATTTATACAAATTTTACAAAGAGAGAAAGTGAAGAGGGGAGGCTGAGAGAGAGAGAGAGAGAGAGAGAGAGAGAGAGAAAGAGAGAGAGAGCGAGGGAGAGAGTGTACAAGACAGAGCGAGAGCTGTAATCTACAAACTATATTATATACATATATGTATATATTTATATTGATTTATTATGCCACTGTTAGCATCCTTTACCTTTAAAGACACCTGTAATGATGTTTAGTTAACCTCGACACGTCTCCTGTAATGGGACTTGACCTACACAATGTATCTGATACATGAGGTGAGAGTGTACAAGACAGAGCGAGAGCTGTAATCTACAAACTATATTATATACATATATGTATATATTTATATTGATTTTTTATGCAACTGTTAGCCTCCTCCTTTACCTTTAAAGACAACTGTAATGATGTTTAGTTAACCTCGACACGTCTCCTGTAATGGGACTTGACCTACACAATGTATCTCATAAAAGAAAGTTATGGAGAGAGAGAGAGAGAGAGAGAGAGAGAGAGAGAGAGAGAGAAAAAGTAAGTGATAGAGAGAGGAAGAAAGAGAGAGAAAGGGAGAGAGAGAGAGAGAGAGAGAGAGAGAGAGAGAGAGAGAGAGAGAGAGAGAGAGAGAGAGAGGGAGAAAGAAAGATGGAGTAAGAGTTTATTGTTAGCATTATATTATAAAGCCTTGCTACTCCTGACATAGAGCTTTTAAGTCACTATACAATGTATTATCAAAATAAAAATATTATCCCACACATCTCTTCCCCCCCCCCCCCATTTCGCATCCCTATTCCTCTCCCCCATGCACCATCTTCATACATCCCACTTTGGCCCCTGTCCCTTCCCCTATACTACTACTACTACTACTACTACTACTACTACTACTACTACTACTACTACTGCTGCTGCTGCTGCTGCTGCTCGACTTTCTTTTACTCACACACTAAATTTTGCTTGAACTCCCTCAAGATCTAGCCGATAAGCGTTGAACAGGTAGCAATGACAGCCCCGCGCTGTGACATCACATTTTCTATGAGCCGTATTATTATAATCTGTGGTTGGAAACGGCATGACAGTGACACTTCTTTAGTGCTCTTAGTCTTGGGTAAATTTTTTTTTCAGAGTGCTCTTTCCTTAGCTCTCGCTAGCCAAGACCTATCTGGACCTCTCGACGATCTAATCTAGAATCTAGATCTAGATTTAGATCTAAAACTATACTTACTCTCACGCCTTTCACTTCAGTATTTCATAAGATCTACGTTCAAAGTCAATAACTTCTGGTAGGCTTAAGGTATAGATCTAGATCTACATTTTTTTTTCTTTTGAATGAGTTCAAATAAATAGATCTAGATCGAGATTAGATCTAGATTCTATAACCGATGTCTAGGAATTTATTTATAACTAGACTCTAGATTAGATCTAGATCTAGATCTAATCTACACCTTGATTGATGTATCGATCTAGATCTAGATCTAGGGTAGGAAGTTCAATCATGTACTTGTAGCTTTGGCAGTAGCTTACAACACATAGTAAGCCGTATTCTAATATATTTGCCGCTTTGCGACGTATTGTAAGCTACGTCATGTTTTTGCTTAGTAGGCCTAGCCTAGATCTACCCCTAGAGTCTAAAAATCCAAGATTTAACGTTAATCTGGATTTCATAAATCTAGATCTCTAGAGTCTAGATCTATATGTAGATCTAAATGTTTGTTAAAAAGTTGCTTAGCTTCCACATGGGTGCAAGTTCGCCGGTGGATACTGCAGGCCAATCTCTATGCCGTAGTCCGGCCGGCAGTTAAGCAAAAGAAAAGAAAAAACAACAAAACGAGATGAATGAAGTTTCGATTAATGAACGTTCCTTTCCTGTTAAGCGGTCTACATCGGATCATTTATGTAAAAAAATCGGTAGATGATTAAAGTAGAGCTGCCAACCTGTGCGCTTTGCCATTTAATTTTGTACGCCTTTTTCTCCGCAAATACGCCATTATAACGTTTCTCTACCAAAAAGTATGACTTTCCGCACAAGCCGGTGTTTATCGCACAAAATATAATTATTTGATCTACGTCTGCGATTTTTCTATTAATCAGGCAATCCAAACTAGAGAGGGATAGATCTAAACAAAGTGCACTAGAAAAGTAGGGACAATTGTTTTTAAAGCTTTATATCATATGCAATATTTCCCTGTGTCATCGCTTTATCGAGATTAGTTCAGTCAACAACATCAATGATATTGATCGACCCAATGCGTTGTTTTGTTTATCGTTAAAATTATAAAATGTCTATGTCTGAAACTCTGAATACTAGTACCCATCTATGTATGTTCACACCGAGTCCTCAACCATCACAATTTCCACCAAGTAATGCTTCTGATTGCCTTTGATTTTACTTTAGTTTACAAGTGTTGACCATGAAAATAGATTTTCGCGCTATCATGTGTTCCCTATGTGCGTTTACAAACAAGGGTGTAGATCTAATTTATCGTTTATTTGATCCATGCATCTTCGCGCCCAGTCTCAGCCCTAGTCAATTTTTCGTCAATTATGTGCACAAATCTTCTTTCACAAACAAAGGCTCAAAATTAGATCTAACTTCTTGTTTATTTGTCCAAACAATGCCAGTCTCCCAATATTTCATCCAGTCCTCAGCTCCTATTTTTATTTCTAACTTATGATCATAGATATTATAACTACCCCTAGATCGCTGACAAAAAATGGCGGCCCATAATATTAATAACAATGATAATGCAAAAATACTTATAAAAATCGCCATTTACAAGTAAATAAAACTCTCCAGAGAGCACCAGTATCATTATTTTCCTATTATTTATCTATTGCACTGGATTCGTAATCGGTAGTTCCTGCCCCCCCCCCCTGCTGCCCGCCCACCCTCTCCGAACCCACAGACACCGCTAGCCTGCGCGCTGATATACCGCAAAGCTGTTGCCCGTAAAGATAAATAAATGTATATCCCCTCTTCCTTTTCTTCTGAATAATAATAATAATAATAATAATAATAATAATAATAATAATAAATAATACAGCTGTAATAATAAATAATACAGCTGTTATCATAGTATTAATACTACTACTAATACTACTAATAATAAAAATAATTAGCTGTAATCGTAGTAAACTACTACTATTACTACTACTACTACTACTACTACCATTTATTTATCTTTACGGGTAACAAGGAGAGCATAAATTGGCGAGGGTGTATTACAATTATTATTGTAACATTGTTTTGTAACATTATAAGCATAGGCCTACCCTAGCGCATCGTGGCGTAGCGCATCAAAGGAGTGACGCGCGGTAACAGATTGATTTCTATTAATAGAAATCTGTGTGCGCTTCGTCCTGCCCCCACTTTCCTCTCCCAAGTAACATTCAAGTTCCGCCACGCTGTTACGTCACCGAGCAATCTAGTGGTAGTTATATACATCTATGCTTATGATGAATCTTTTTTTTCTTACTTGATATCGTTGATATTGTCCACTATCACGTGAATCACGCGCTCTTACACGCCGCAAGTTATGTAGATCTAGTTCAGACCAAGAATCTGGTTTTAGTAGATCTACAGATCTATCTATTTTAGCACTTTACGAACGACTGACAACTAGTTCAGGTGGAGCTTTGAGTGAACTATATCTAGGACTAGATTTAGTGTAGATTTAGATTTTTACTAGTGCACCCGTCTACGCTATTAAAATAATTATGTTATACATCTTCTCCAGCCACAGATCACTATTTAAAACCAGCACCCTCTAAGAACCCGCTTTTCTTGTCTCCCGAGGGGCGGATTCTTAGACGGAGACCACCATATTTACTATTAGCTTTGGGTCTGTTGGGATAGTTCAGTGGCCAGTGCTCGGGCTTGATGAGCAGGAGGTCTAAGGTTCAAAACTTTGATGTCGCCACTCTTTCTCCACCCCAGCCCTCCTCTTGTTCAGTCCATCTCTTTTGGAAACCTATGGGCCCTAACATTGATTCGAAGATAATGTCAATGTCATTTTGAAGTATATAATACATGTGTGCTTTAAATTTTCTCTTCGATCAACTTAAATAAGTCACATTGCATTACTTGTGCACTTGCTGGTGCTATGGCTTGATGTGATAACTAAAGCCTAAATTAGAGTTTATGAAGCTCTTACAAAATATTTCTATTACTCCTGGTGAAGTCACATTCCTAATATTTTACAAATTTCTTACATTTGCACTTGATATTATAAGATTTTAAAAAAACTAGTGCAACCGTAACAGTAACTGAAAAAGGTGTATTTTATCTTTTTGATTTTATATTATGTTTTCGAAGAAAGGCATTTCATAGATTGCAAAATTAGTTCCGAAGATATTTATATAGATATATTAAAAGTCATCCTTTTTCTCTTCCTACAGAGGCAAAGTCGAGTGGTAGAACATTGGCGCCCTAATTGATTTAATACATGAGCTTGGCGGATACATTATTGGGCTCTTACAATGTCACTGCCAATTGACAAAGAGCCACATGAATTGAAACTGGGAAGCAGCTTTGACTCACATCCGAATGTTGCATTTCACACAATACGTTGTAAGTTTATAATTCTATTTATTTTGAAGCAGCTTTTAGTTTTGCAATTTTTTTATTTTTGTCCCCACCAAGAAGCTTAATTAATTGCTGAGCAAATTAAAAAAAAAATAATAGCATGCCATTGTAAACACAATTGTTTGTATTTATCAAGTTAAGTTTAATTTTAAGCCTCTTGGGGACCGGAATATAGGGCTGCACAACTCCTCAACCCGACTGGATTTTGGCTGGTCTTTAGCTCAACCCATGGTATTGACTGCTTTTATCTCTGCCTCAGTGCTATGTCGCCAAGTCGAATACAGGCTTTCGAAGCGTGTGGCTTATCCAGCCCCATTAAATTTAAACTTTTTGATCTTTGTCCCAGTGAGTGTTTGCCTTGTTCTGCCCCACAGTTCTTTGTTCAAAACAACTTCAGGCCATCTAATGTATATTTATCAAGCAGAGGATGTTTTCAATTTTTAAATGGTGCTAGAGCCAAGAACATTGACGTTACTACCTCCATATGCGGCGATTAATTTCTTCAATGCATCTCACTCCTTCAATGCTGCTATAACTAACCTAAGTTTAATTCACTTTGTCAGTCTAGTTTATGTTTTTCTTATTGTCTTTCCCTACTTCTGCTTCAGGTTCTCATCCACCTTTGATTCATAAGTTATCATTTTTATAATAAATGTGTTCCTCTTTTTTACTCGCACTGATCAGAAACAACAGGCTTGACATTTCGGGGATTTACTTATGACTGAAAATGAAATATATATAAAATCTACTTTCACTATTTAATCTAAAAAGGCTTTTGATTACATACCTTCTAAGATTATAAAAGGTTAAAGGACACTTCCGCTGTGATACTGATGGTATGAATCCATTTTTAGTATTCAGAAAAAGAGTACAGATTAAAAGGAAAAAAAAACACTCAAAAATTCCTTTTATAACGTGACAGTTTATTCATCTTCTTCTTAGGGAATGACAACAAAAAAAAAAGTGTTTCTGGGCAGCTGACAGCCTTTTCCATCAATTTTTTTTTTTTTTTAGTGGTCCAATCACAAGAGATTCTTTTTTTAAAGTGTCATGCTCATAATAAGGTTGAGTTTTAATCAATTTCATCTCGATTTATATCTACATCTTTTACCTAATAATATCTCTATCTAAAAACCTTATACATGTAATACTATTTTAATACATTTTCAATATTTTTCCCCTAAAAGTATATGGGCCTCAGGAGATGGGTACGCATAATTATAATCTGTGTCATAATTACAGATCAATGTTCTGTGTTTTGGGTTGGAATCCCAGATGTATATAAAAACGTTTTCATGCAACTACACTCTAGGTCCATCAGTAACTGTTGCTTTGCATTTATCCGTATAATAAAAAACTACCAAATGCTAATCAATTTGGATGACTTTCCTCACATTGCTATAGTTTTATTTCTCTTGTAAGCATTAGTTTTTTTTATGACAAGTGAAATCCTAAAGTCAGAACTCAAGCTTACACTAAGTACTCATAAATCCCCTTAACATCCACAACTTAATCTTCTTGTTTCTTTTCAGATGATTTCAAACCAGCTTCAGTTGACACCAACAAGGAAGCATGCGTGGAAGTTGGTGGAGGCAACCAAGTAACAGTCACTGTGCCACATGTGGAGGTATTGTGGGATAAGTATCAAATAAGATCTTCTGAATTATTGTATGCTTCAAGGTGTGTATCCAAAGTAGGCAATGGCTTTTAAAAATATTAAATTATTACGAAGAAAATGTACTTTGTGCACATGGGAAAATGTAATAGAATGACAAAATGCAGAGATTCCAAATCATTTCTGATTATTATATATCTAATAACTTATATAAAATGAGGTACCTTCTACTGAAAATAATTTTACCTCTAAAAAAATGAGCACTTTTGTCTATGGCCAAAATATTTTTGGACAAAGTTACGGTTGCTATCCAACATAACAAGAAAGGTAAGGAGAGAAATTCATTCGTGCGTGTTTTGTTTGTTGCTAGATTTTAATTTAATCAAAATAAACTTAAAGGTTTTTTTCATAAGTTACAAAACACCAATTCCATGTATCAAATGATATTCACAATGCATGATGTTGTAATGAATGTATAACACATTTAAATAAATGAAAAGTTGTTTCCATGCACTACAATTTATTCATTGTTTTCAGGGCTCAGGTAGTTCACATACAATTTTCAAAGGGAATAAGCAGCCCTTGATGAAGGAATGTGTCCTTATCATAGACCACAAAAGAGGAACATACACACTGGAAAAGCTCACAAGCAAAATAACTGTGAAGAAAACAAGGTTTGTTATTTTCTTTTCAATCTTGCTTGATAAATGCACCTGAAAAATAGGCATTTTTTTCTGATGTTCTATTATTGTAAAAACAAACTATATTTGTCTTTCTACCATTCATGAACTTTCTAACCCTAGTAAATAATTATAGACAAAATCTTGATATTTTTTCTTCCATCGGGTTCTCTATAGTATACTGAACCTTTGCATTTAAAATTTTCATGTTTTAGCTAATCCTATGTTTTCTTAGGCAAGTATTTGGAAAATATTTAGAATTAAATTTAACTGTGGGTTTTATGAAGCTGTAAATAGTAACAAAATAACTACAAAAGAACTCTGTTTTGCATCTTTTTGTTTTGTCGAAACACAGACGTGATGGCAGCAGCAAAGCCTTACAGCACATTCCTGGGCGAACTACTCCGGTGGATAAAAAACCTGTGAAAGCTTCAACATCTAAGTCAAATTCCAAGCCTGAGACTGCTAATACACCAGATACAGACAACTATTCAATAACTCCAATTCACAGTGAAAGCTCTAAAGGTAGACCAGTCTTAAAAAATCATAGCTCCCCTTGATTTGATAACTGAGCTTCCATTTTTTCCTTCTTCGATTTTACTCAGTATTTGTCTCCTTATCACCAATTTTTATAATCATATTCTCTAGGGCCTATATGAAGAAGTCTGGATATGGGTGTTGCATAGGTATATTTATGGATGGCATCTTGCAGAATAAGTAGCGAAATGTTTTTTCTTTAAAAAATTTGCTCTTTGCTTTTGAAATGTTTAGACATCTTATTTTGGAAGTAAACCATTATTAACGGTCAAAATAATTTGTTTCCAGGAGCTGAAGATGTTGCGCTGGTTGGTGAAATTACAGACAGTTCATCTGAAGAGGAAGATGATGTTAAGCCACCACCCTCATTTAAAAACGGTATATATTCAATCACTCCTTTTGAATTTATGGTTATTTTCACATGAAAAAAAATGTGAATCCAGAACTAGAGAAAATACCTAAGCCGTCAATTTGGTATGCCAGTTATTCATGAAGTGGTTGCAGTACTTGCTAATTTCACAAATAAGGAGCCTTTGAGAAAGTTTGTGACCTTATTTAACACGGTGAATTTTTTTTGCAATCTAGAATATTTGTAAGCAACTACAAAAAATTAAAATAAAAACACCATTTAAGTGACTTTGTAAGTTAAGCTAATGTAAGTATCTCAAACATGGTTAAATTACTTGTACTGGCTCAATGGTGTTATATTAATCAAAACTCTAATAATATCTTTGTGCTAATAAGAATACATGTATACCAAAAGCTTTGTCTGATAAAATGATTAAGGATACTCTTCAAATTTGAAAACCTTTTGGATTGTACAAATTTAATACAGATTTTTGCTGCATGTTTCATATCCAAATAGCCACTTCTGACACAGTATTTTATATGAAACTATTGTTTAAGGTTAGAGACATTTGGGCTGGGTGTACTAGACTAATGAAACTTTCTAATAATTATGTTACATTTAATGTGCAACACACATTATTCACAATTGCCTCAATAATTCTTTGATTAAAAATCACCAACATGTTTCCATTCAATCCTATTTCAGTTTCAAAGCCTGCTTCCTCATCAAAGGAGATAAAAAAGTTTGATGTTTTGGATAATGACCTTGCCCTTAGTTCTTCTGGAAGTGACAGTGATTGATTTCTTTGTATGCCATGCAATACTACCTCTGATATCAAATTCATGACAAGGAAATTGAAAGAATGTGTTTCCAGATAATCCCACATTCTGAATTTTTAATTGGAGGAGAAAGAAGACTTTATATCATCATTATATGAAGCCAGACCATATTACAGAGTAAAAAATGTTACTTGAACAGTTTATTTATCTTTATAATTTGAATGAAAACCTCTAATGATAGAGAAATTGAAATCTCTTTTACATGGTGTCATGGTATCAATCAGTGGTGATGGTTTTCCGCGGATCCACGGAAATCCTTTTTTTGGCGTGTAAAAGGAGGAATTTCTTCATTTCCTCTGTATTTTCTGCCTTTTCTCGCTCTTTCCTCCTTTCTTCCCTAGTTTTCAATCATCGATTTTGTAATCTGTGGGAATCTTTTGGTTATATTCTAGATCTATTATGAAACACTGAGGCGTACTGTTGCCTTACCGATAGCCATCAGTAACGTGCATAAACAAAATGGCGATATAAAGTTATCGATAGTGTTAACTTTATTTTGTGTTCCTTTCCTCTTTCTCGATATTACGATTTATTTATCGATGTGACAATCGTTCTTACCCACCACTGTTCTAGGGCTAGCTAACTGCTAAGCTGATGGAGTGATCTCACATTCTCACAGTCGACACAGTGTTTACACGTACTGTTTACCTTTTCAAACGCGTAATTCAAATGGCCAAAAAATCAGCTGAAACTAGTGACAGCAAAACTGAAAAGAAAATTCATTGTCCAAGGCAGACGTCCATTTGGCGAATTGAAATTCTAGTTCTTCCTCCATGATTTTTTTTCTAGAGTCTAGATTAGATATCTAAGCTCTAAACCGATTGTCGATTGCGTTACGTCCATTCAAATTCTCACTGGATTCTATGTCTCGGTCTAAAGCTAGTCATTTAGATTTATCAGTGTAGATCTACACTCTGGTAAAGTGCTATTCTCTCACGTTTATGATACATCACTACTGGAGTTCTAGGTTCTAGAATCTAGACCTGATTTAAGAAACCTGTTATGAAACGATCGATGGTATCGACAGGAAGACTGAATAAGAATGAACTTGGGAGTGCAAAGGAAATAGACGGTACAGTGAAAAATAAATGCAGATTCGAGTGGCTAGAGACGTGTGAAACTAAAATGAAAGAAGTTCAGTGAATTAGAAATATGCCCCTCAAGAAGAGGAGATGTCAGCAGTGGGATAATCGAATTGTTGGCCTATAAAATTATAGTGTAAGGTTAGTATTAATAATAGAACTATACCTAGCTTTAGACTGTTTATAAATCATTAAATTCAAAGGAATTACAGTATTTTGCCAGCAATGCCTATGAAATTGCATTATTTTTAGTGTTTTTCCGAAATTCATATATCTTTTAAAACACTAAAGATAGTATAAAAACTGTTACAGCTTGTTGTCTTTCAATTAAAATGTCTTTTTACCACTTACATGCGAAGTGACTTTTAATTCTTTAAATTGACATGTTATAAAAAAATAGCTTTTTTGGTGGAATTCGAAAAAATTTCCTCCTTTTTCACTTTTTGTCACCATCATCACTGATCAATATGTGTACTTAGGTCTGATGTATGTTGGAGCCTCCGATCTGCAGGTTGAATCTTAGTCAATATATTGCCTGTATTTAAGTTCTTACTGCACATGGCATCATTTTACTAAATCTTACTTTAACTTTACTTGATATTTTGGATCTGTGTGTTCCATAAAATTTTTACCTTTAAACTTTTGCTCTTAAGTCTTATGTAATGGAATAAGGAAAGAAAATATAAAACAAAATTTGGATTTTTTTTTTTTTTTATTATTCCCTGAAAAGCCAGTTTGTATATACTTCATTTTTAACAAAACTACTTTGTGTTTATGGAAATCTTTCTTTTCTTCTATGATATAAAGATAAATTCAAGGGTCATGGGATAGATTTAAAGCTCTGTTACTCTGTAAGTTGCAGTGACTGCAAATCAATATGAAAAAAAAATTGAAATCTGAGTGAGCTCTTGGTTTGGTTTAAAAGCGTAATTCCTTGTTTTGACTAGAAATTCTATAGCTTATTATTTTCTGACAGTTTTCAATATTATACACAGTGTAACTAAAATACATTTTTTGTGAAATTTTGCCTTAGATGTTACATTTTATGATTTTGCATTATTAAAGCATTAGTTTTTATCTAGTCCATTCAGTATTCAGGTTATTAACTAAAACATTCATAATAATAATCATTCTATGTGGTTTGAAAAGATTCAAACATGTAGCTGCTGTAGGAACTGTTGAATTGGTGCTTTTTGAGATTTTAACATTTTGTTGAGTAGAAAAAAATTTAAATGCCTTTAAAAGTTTCTTGTCTTTTCTGTCAAAGCATTCTCCTAAAAACTGCTGGATTCTGTATTGGTTTCAAAACTCTGAGATTTGTCAACTGTCTTCCATGCCGCCTGGTAAATCAAAACATTGTGTTCTGCCTACATATGATGTATATGCCATATTGATTCTTGTTATACTTTATGATTATGCCTATGTTTTTTTTTCCTCTTGGCTTTTTATTTCAATTTTATTATTCTCATTTTCGATAACAGTTGCAAACCTAGCAAGCCCTATAGGATGTAGGAGTTAGGGGTGTATCCACTTAATTATAGATTAGAAGTATGTGAATATTGAACACTAGTAAGAGTTAGGATAGTGTTTTTAACCCCTTCAGACACAAGATGGCGGTGCTTTCTATGTTACCAACATGTTAGCTAAAACTGAACATAGGCATTTATGAAGATTTTTTTTCTGCTTGATTTTCCTTTCCTTTGCCCATATGTAAGTAAATTTAGATCCAGAAAGAACAATGACAAAATAATGTCTAGATTGAAATACATTTTTTTAATTAGATTAAAAAAAACCCTATGCAGGCTCTGTTTCTTTTTTTTTTTTTTTTTTTTTTTTTTTATCAGATTTGTTTTTATCAAAGAATGAGCTGTCCATATACCAAGATCCATCTCTCCCACTTTCATGCTTCCTAATTAGTGTAGGTTCATTTTAAAGAGAGGTTGTATAGTCATAGAAAAAAATATCGCCAAATATAAATTTTATTTTACTTATACTTTAGTATGTCTCATTTACCTAGGATGGTTAATAAAATATGTGCTGTGCCTAGTACGTCATATTGGTCTTTCGATACTTGGAGGCATGATATACCTAGAATGGCATAACAGCATCTCATAACTTTTAATGTAGAGTAAGTCATGTCATACTTTGTATGTGATATGAATTACAGACATGCTAAACTGTCTATTATCCATACCTTGCATTCTGAACTTTTATTAATCCTTTGCAAATTTACCTCTCAAAACAGCATTAGAATCTAGTATTCACATACTTCCAGTTTATAATGTGCAATAAATTTGATGTTCTTGATAATGTTGAAATCACATATTGGCGTGTTTTAACTATAAGGATTGTGTCTTAGGTTATACATGTAGAATTATGAGTGTAGGATTTCTATAAACATGTATGAGGTGCCATTCAGTGATTACATCATAGCAACCATGGCAGTTTAATGTACATGTACAATGCTAGCTGGCTGGATTTTAAACAGTACATAAAAAAAAATTGAGATGAGTAATAATAATCATTGTTGTATAGATTTCAGAAAATGTTGATTTCTTTTTGAAGATAATTTTAGCATTGATTGTTATATACGTGTACCTATTTCATAGCTGCCAACTAGTACCTATACAGTGGTCTGCACTAAAAACTCGCCTCTTAAGTGACAAGAAAAGCAGATTCTTATGGGTGTATGTTATAAAGGGAGGAGAAGAAAATGAGCTTAGGGATTGGTAAACCCTCAAAGTATTGTAATCTGTGGTTTATTTTTACGTTCATAGGTTCCCTGAGTTGATTTTTCTTGTTGCTTTTCTTTTTGAGATTCTAACTACGGGCCTTTAGTTTTCTATTTCAGAAGATTAAGATATTTAGATAAAGGCACTTACACAGTCGTCACAACAGTCTTTAGAATGCATTGAATGAAGCTGTTATAGTATTAGAGAAAAACGAATCTCTCTCTTAGTTTAAAGCCCTAGTTCCTGTAAAAAAACAACAACAAACAAACGGAATATAAGAGAGGGATACTGACACTGACTCAACCAGTAAGAAATATTAAGTCAATATTTATTGATAAATGAACAAAATAAGCTAGACCATCGACTAGGTTCGCAGTGACAAAATGAATGTATTGCGCTAAAATCTGTATTCTCCTTTTGAAAAGTTGCCAGCTATGCTATTTTTCTTCTTTCTTTTTATTGCATAAAGAATGTTGAGATCCAGCTGCATCTGCCAATGTTACGGATTTTTTTTTCTTTGTCCATTGAAAAGTGCAGACTAGTTTGAAGGAAGTGGCAGTGTTGTAACTAGAGTCTGCAAACTTTTTTTTTTACTTTACTTGATTGGCCAATGTCTTGCCATAAATTTCAGAAAATATGCAGATGAAAAAAGCCTGCTGATTTTCTCCAGCATTACCGAAAGAAAGCCTTATTAACCCAAACTGCACTAGGCCAGTTCGTTCAGCTACACAAACATTATAAACTTTTCATTTACATAACTGATAACTTTTAATTTAAAAAAAGATGAACTTGCCTGATCAAACTGTCCTCTTTATGTGTACATGTATAATTTTTTCAGCACAGTTCATAGTTTTTCTCAATCTTACATGTATTTTTCTTTGATAAGGGTATCATTTTAATAACTATTAAAACAAGATGTATTAACTGTTATCTTATCTGTTACTCTCATTGTTTTCTGGATACAATGCATTAACCATTATTTTTAGAAATGATGTACCCATAGAGCATAACTGTCGATGAATTTTACATATCTTTTTAATTAAACTCCAATGAATTATTTTCTGAAAGGGACAGAGTCGAAGATGATTCTAACCATTGAATGAAAATGGACAGCCATCCAATATTCCATATTTATTTATAAATTTGTGTTATTGGCTCCAAAATTGGGGTCGAATTGGATCCCTACGCACTAAAGTGAATAGAAGACCTGCCTGTATTTTTTTTTTTACATTCATAGATAAATTACCCTTTAAGTCCTGAGACTTTGGTTTACTTTATCATGTTCGTAGGGAGTGCAAACCCACAGTTTCAATGCATAAACGTGAAGAATGGGCTTCTTGTCTGCTTAACATGAAATTTATGCCTATAAAAGTTCCCACTATTTAATCCCTGGATGTTTTTTTTTAATGCTTAAGGAAGGACAAAAGATCTAATTCAATTGTGTAGGAGCATACAAAATATGTAGTTGAATCTCACATTGAAGTTTTTGGTCTCAGTGCAAAAAAATTCAAGGAAATTTGATTTTGAAACCGAGTTGCATAATACATGTTAAAAAATGATCATGCCTGGCAAGATTTATCAATCTATATTAACTTTAACCCAAATGTTTGCACTCCTTTCATTCTCTCTCTATCTATCCCCCTTCCTCCCTCCCTCTTTCTCTCTCTCTCTTTTTTTATCCTAACATTCCTCACCTAATTGTCATTGCGATTAAAAAGGCAGGATTTTGTCTGCTATTAGTTTTCAACTATGAGCAATGTACACAACCCTTAACTTTTAGGATTTTATAGCAGCTTAGAAATTAAAGTACATGAACAAGAAGTTGTGTATGAGCAATACTAATAGGGTTTTTGACTTAACTCAAAGCAATCAAGCCAACTATACTGGATTTTATTGCTGTCTATTACAATTTAATGTATTTTTTTTGCAGAATTTGAGTAAATTTATCTTTTTGATCGATTGTATTGCTTGCCTGAGGTTATGAAGATTTTGAATGGATGGTGTAGCTTTGTGTCTTATTTATTGCCATTTCTTTCTGCTTGAATGTTTCAATGGTGAAGGTTATTTATTAAATTATTGCAACCTGAAAACCGTCTTGCATATTTGTTTTTATATATATATATATCCTACTGGATCTGTCAGTATTTTGAATTAGAACCCAAAATATAATTTTTAAAGCGTAGTTTGCCAAATAAATAGGATCCTCAAAGGCACATCTTAGTATACCTTCTAGATTGATTTTCTTTTAGCAAGCTTTTTTGTGTTAAGCGCCATAGCATACTGAATCACAGAACACACCCCTGTTATCAAAATAATAACTGTACTTCCATATCCAATTAGACCCTATTAAAAGTATTATGCTTATGAAGATAATGTGGGGAAAATCATTCACCATGGCTTTTTTAGGTTTCAAGTTATTGTAATGGATAGTATCAGTTATATCCTTTGGTAAAAGAAATATATAAATTAACGGGCATTTGATATCACTGCTTATACAAGTAGACAAACAATAACATGAATACAGCATGAAAAGAGAATTGGAGTAAAAGCACACAACTTGATTCCTATAGAACTAGAAAAGAAAATAATCTCCTAGTTCAACGACAATAAAAGTCAATGTCCAATATTAAGAACTGTATAGGCCTAGTAAAGTGAAATTTTTTTATTTTTGTTTTATAATCAAGATGTGTGCCTTTTGTTGACTAATTTTTTGTTTACTTTTTTTTTCTTCCTCAGACAAATCAAACAAGTGGGAAATAATTTTAAAACTAAACGTCTTTGTAAAAATGGATCAAGTTTTTTATTTGTTCTTTAAAAACAATATATGACAAAATGTAATAAATATTATGAACATCATCACTATTGAACTACACCGTATCAACAAGTGCATGAGTAAGAGCAATGTTTAATTGCGGCAGTACATCATAAGTTCAACATAACAAAAATGTACTTCAATTCGTAGCCTAAAAATGTGCCCAGAAACCCTTTGAAATCATGGATTATTTACATCATAATAATAAAGAGAACTGAACGATGTTATCTTGCATAGGAAAATCTAAGATGATAATATATTGTGTTAATGTTTATTCCGAATAAGTTGAATTAAATAGATATCATATAGATAGAATATAAATATTTATTAGACATTTATATTGCTCTTTTAAAACGTTTTCAAAACAGGACGCCTTGTCAATAAAGAATAACATATTTCTTCATCTATTATAGGAAAGAAAATATAACCACCAGATGTACTGTAGCATCTACATTTCATAGAAATAGTTTGTGGGAAGACAATGAAAATCAAAAGGAAATTCTTAATTCTCATATACAGTAAGACTTTCAATGTAAAATTCTATCACCATCTTAAACTTACTGGTTAAAAGAAAATCTTTTCTTTTTTAAGTTTCGGTATTGCTAGAGTCACTTTAAATGAAAAAAAAATCCACACACAAAAAAAAACAAACGTGAAAGCCTTTAACATTTTGGCTGATAATTTTTTCCATAACTTTCACTATATAATGCCTTTTTTCACATTTTGGAAATAAAATTTGTATGTAATAATTATTATCAAGAATCTAATTTATTAATTGGCCAATCTAATGTGTACACATGGTATAATTATGCTGGGTTGTTCACAGTGATGAAGTATAGGTGTTTCAAATAAATCTGCTTTCAAGATAAATTTAATTCTTATGTGAGAGTGATAAAATATCTTTTACAGCCTTTTTTGTTTACTGTCGAGTGCCAACATAGGATGATCAAACATAAGTTTCAAAATAAAAAAAATTCTTTAAAAACTCTTTCACTATCAAGCATCTTTTTGTTTTTTAAAATAAAGTTTTATTCATGCTGTAGGAAAGCTGTACTTAGTGATTCATAAGATAAAGTTTTGTTTTCAAAGTGCCCTTTCATAAAAATAAAGAAAATAAATCAACAAGCTTGATTTAAAGAAGTAGTTGAAATACATACAGTTAATTCAGGGCAGTGACAGACTTTGCAGAATTGTTTCGAAAATCCCTTCATTTATTTGTCACAACTGAAAATCCACTATTCTTAAAGACAAAAAAAACTCTAGTAAAAATATCTTAATCTAAGACACATTTGATAATATTTTCCATGAATTTTTTTTAACCATCATGAGTTTGAACCTTGCAAAAATCAGTGGATACGTAATGAATTGATCACAGGCTGTCCAACTAGATGTTAACTTTATCATGTAGTTGAACTACCACATAGCATCTATACATCCGGCCGTCATGCACAGATAATATTCAAGTTTGCTAATTTCATCAAGGAAATTGTGATTGTGGTTAGAAAAGTAATTTACGTCTCTGTGACTGTGAGGCTACCAAAATTCAAAGCTTATGATCAATATCCGTTATCAATTGCACAGTGAAAACTATATAAATGAGCAGGCGTTATGGAAATACATCTCTATTGTACATGTGTAATCATGACAAAATGATATAGTAAATTTTTTACCCTCTGCTGTTACAGCATTTTAAGAAAATATTTAGCTATTTTTTTAAAGAAAATATTTAGCCATTGGGCTTTGTATGAAGATGAAAAATTAACTTTAAAATGCTTTGTTTGCAAAAACAGTGCGAGGTTAGGAAACTTTATTGCTTACAGATCAATTGCTGGTGCAAAATGAAACCATTTGATGTGTATTTTTGGGAATAACAATCTACTCATAAATATTTTTCTTCACTTCAATAAATGTATTAGTGATAATTTGGTTTTCATAAACATGTACACATGAATAGCCAAGAGTATACTTACTGAATTATCACACACTTTTCAATTCAGAACAGTATAAACAGTCCAAACAAATCAGATCACAAAAATTTGAAGAATCATTCATTGTATAAAGCATTTGTAAAAATGATAAAATGTTTCTGACATCATTCATAAAATTGAGGATGATGGACTAATAAATAGATGATGGGTAGCTACATACATTATAATTTTGTAACGTTTTTGAAAATTCATTTGAATAAGAGAACATGTGAATAAATAACATATGAGTAAAGAACTATCACATATAAAATATGCACACATAAAGAAGACAAATTCTTTGAACAGGAGCATTGCATTGGCGGTTCAATAAGGCGAGCTCTTATCAGACATTCAAAGTAATTATTATTTCAGCACTTTTAATGCTCCTAATTGCTTAAGAAAATGTACACCTAAATAAGTATTGATCTGATAGCATGTTTAACTTTAATTTTTATTTTATTTATAAAGGGGGGAAAACGTAAGTATTACTGAATTATTATTTTTGCAACATACTTCAGGATTTATGTAAAAAATGTAGCTTTTAAGAAATCTTTTCATTTCTTTTGTTTTTTTTTTTTTTTTTTTGTTTTTTATAAAACTTATAAATGTCAAAATAAATATAGTGCTAAAAAGTCACTATCCCTCTCTTTTTTTAATTCCATCCCCAATTAAAAAAAAATTTTTTTAAACTGAATAGTGTTCTTAGATAGTCTATCCTTTTAAGTTTGAACAAGAGAAGCTCCAGTAAAAAATTGTCTTTATCTTCTTGCCAAGAAGAAAGGCATATGGTAGTGCAACCATAATCAACTCTACAACATCAAATTTCTGCAAAAGGTCCATACATAAATATCTCTGGTGAAAGGAGATAAAAAGAAATAGTTTTCCATTTCCATTCAAATCTAGTCTACTTAAAAATTTAAGACAGCTAGGCATGAGTCTTGCATATAAGAGGTGTCACATTTACTTAATCTATAAAGACGATGAAGTTTTCAACTTGATTATGATTATGCATAAATTTGCTTAGTTCCATAAAGAATATCTTTCCATCTCCTTCACTCAAAACTTGGCTGCAACAACCACTCAATCACACGTGTTAATATGCTACACACTCTAACATCAAGTTTAAGAATTATCTCCTTACTCAAGAATTACTTTCAATAAAATAGTTTCACAAGGAAATGGTTCAACATTATTTTTTTTGAAATATTCTGTGTATAGGAATGAGTTTATTTTCATTTGGTATCAAATATCAATATCTCACAAATGAGGATAACAATTCCTATGACTTAGTATGAGAACATTTTATGTGTTTTATCAAATTTCAACATTAATATTTCATGACATATTTAAAGTCATTGGGAATATTCTTTAGGGTATAAACAAGTATAACGACTACAGGTGATATTTAGGTATGTCAAAACAAACATTTGCATTATCGCTGCTATAATATATATATATATATATAAAAAAAGCATGCACATTAATAGACATTTTTTCATATACAGCCTCACATATTCATCACTTTATCAATTGGAGGATATATTTGCTCTAGGCTCTCTTGAACACAAAATGTAGAAAATAATAATTTTTGTTTGTTTGTTTTGTTTTAGAATATTTATTTTTGAAGTGAACGGCTCAGTTGTATACACTGTAGTCTGAGCCATCCCTCCAAAATATCCAACAACTTGAATTCATCTTCGTTGATCTGCTTAAATGTTATAAACTCTGTATGAAATAAGTCCAATCTTTATTAAAAAGGACTCTGTGACATTATCACTTTGTAGAATAATGGGACAAAAAGATAAACCGAGTAGGACATACGCAATTCTGTTTATCCAATACAGATATCTATATATGCATAATTAAATATACAGAATCAGGATATGCAATTAGCGGGATTTTTTTTTTAAAGAATATAATGAAATTTCAAATTGTGTACAATGGAGAAGAAAAACTGATGCAACTAGGAATGTACTCAACAGACACACAATCTAAAATTTAAAACAACAAACTTTTAAATGGAAACTACTTTGGCTGGAGTTAAAATAATTAAAGTTTACTTGATAATTTAATGTAATGTACATGCTTTTTGATTTTATATGGCTCTCGATTGTTTGCTTTAGCTCAAAGGTGATGTCTGTTGCATTGTTAATGATGCCTCATGAATTTCCTGACAAAATATGAAGTATGAAGTTGATCCAAGTTTGCCTCGCAAGTCTTGTAAATGCATGTTCTACATGTTTCTAAATTTAAAAAAATAAAATAAGAAGGATAAGTTGATATTCAAAAAAATTTTGAAATACCATTGTAATTAAAAAACGACATTCAAGAGCCAAACAAGTCTGAGAATTATACATTTTAAAGTAGATTTTGTTTATTTGGGAGGACACTAAAAAACAACATGAAAAAGACATGCTGCCTTCCTTTACGCACAGAATACATTTAAGTTTCATACTGATCATAGGAAAAAACCATAGCCATATCTTACCTGAGTGACATATCGTATACAAGTAGTTCGTACTCATACCAGTTCTCTCATCTCCAATCATAAATCTAAAATAGTTCATAGTGGATTTCTCCATAATGTACTACAAAATAAAATTTGGAATCAGTCAGGAAAAAAAATAATAGCGTGGTTTTTCTATACAACACAAAAAAAACTCCTTCTATTTAAATCAAAGCAAACGACAGTATTTACATAGGTTACAACTCATTGTCTGGTATGCATTCTTTCACTCTTTTTTAAAAATACATTATGAATTTAAAACATCTAATGTCAAACTAAGGTATCACTAACATCATCAGGGTCTCCGGACTGCCCTCTGTACGTTCCTTGCTCTGCTTGGAGTAGACTGTCTCCCTCGCCAGAGCTAAGAATCATAGGCTCATATTGACTTTGGTACACTGATTGGTTATTGCTTAGCCCCAAGTGTTCATCCCGCTGTGCAAAGCCTACCATATCTACAGGATCCTGCGAGGGGACTGATGGGGTAACATTGGAGGGCTGACCCTCTCGTTGGGAGATTGTTTGTGTTTGGCTGTCTGCAGGCAACTGGTGGCTAGTTATAGGTGGGCAAGATGAGATAGGTGGGACATGACCAGGTTGGGGAGGAACTGCAGGAGCCCTTAGCGGGGATACAGGACTCATCGCACGGGGAGAAGTGTGGGTGGCGGAATGATAGCTTGATGCAGGGTAAGGTGGGGGTGAACTTGGGTCTTGGCTCGACTCATGAGGCAACCATGTCAAATCTGAGTCAATTGTAGACAAGGCCTAAAAAGAAAAAAAGATAGAAAAAAAAGCAATGAGGGTAAAATATTGTATCAATGAATAGATGAAGCAAATTTTAGAAATCTTCATGAATAATGTAAAGGCCAAATCAGCGCAGTTGTTTTTTTCCTACTATACATTATTTATTCTACCCCCTTCGAATACTGTCTAGAAATAGGAAAGATTCTGGATATAAAAAACAATCAATAGTTCAAATATAACTGAAAAAGTGAAATTTAATGTGCTTAGAAACTCCTTCCTCAGAAAATAAAACCTACTTCTGATGAAGGAGGTGGAGGGAGGTGTGACGGTGGTGGAGGGTAGTTGTACACATTGCTGTATTCTCCTGAGGAACCAGGGAATGTGTCTGCCTCAACCATGCGGGGTGGTGGAGGGGGTGGAGTGGATGGTGAGGTCACCTGACTGCTGCTGCCCTGTGCCTGCAGGACGTGGAGGATGAGAGCGATGTCCGAACTCATTTTGTGCTCCAGTCGAGTAAGTTGCCTGTACAGAAAACAAACAAGTTGTTAATCTGTTATAGTAACTGAGTAAAATTTAATTGCATTTCCTTCATCTCTTCTTTAGTACAAGAAAATAAACTTGAAAAGGTCTAAATCTTGCTTTAAAAAATACCCTTAATTTAGAAACTGACTTCAAGTAACTTGTAAACCATCATATAATAAATACATGTAATTGCCTCATGAAAAAGGAGATCACTCTCAGGGAAAAAAATGCTTAACTGATTGCAATTTTTATCCTACTGACACAGCTTATACACAGAGAGCCTTGCAGTTATAAATTATAATTATTTATTATTATTATTATTATTATTATTATTATTATTACTATTACTACTATTATTATTATTACTATTACTATTATTATTAGTAATAAATTGAACAGACACAACAAAAATTTTTTGTTTCATATGATTTGAGTTTTTAAAGATTAGAGCACATACTTTGAAAGCTCGTTAAGTCTCCGCTCCACCTGTAGAGGTGAAGATGGAATTGTCTGTGGGACTTCTGACTGAGAGAATGGGTGGACTGTAGCCACCATGCTTGTATGGCCACCAACACCATAGCCACCATGCTGATCTTCATACTGTGAGTAATAGCTGGACGTGCTAGACACTGGGAGAGTAACACTTGATGTCGACTTGGGCACTGAGGACACTGGTGTGGTTTTTGCCTGGTAGATATGGTAATTACATTTTGAACAGAATAGTTTTCCATTTGAAACTTGCAAGGAATAATAGAATTATAATTTACAGACTCAATTGCAAATGCCAAATCCATGAAAGAGAAAAAAAAGTATTCTAACACACACAGACATAAGACAACAAATCATAACAAAAAGTACTATATATCTTAACGACCAGAGCAATATTTTCTTGATATAAGAAAATGCTTCCGAGAGACTGATATGATGGAGTCTTTTCTCATGATGGTCTTTTCTGAAATGGCAAGCAGTTTAATTCTCGATAAATTTACATTAAAAATGCCTTTTCTTTAAATGCCAAATTCTTTGTATTTATTTATAAATAAATCATTCATCCTCAATTTTTTTGTTTTTTGTTTTCTTGATTTACATTAAAGTCATTTAACAAGTCAGGAAAACTTACCATAAGAAAAAATAAGTATTTTCTATCTATTACTTTTTATCAGTACAAGCAAGTTAACCCGAGAATACTAGTGCAAACACGTCAGAAAAAAAAAATTGTAGCCTATCACTTACATGGGCCTCTGGACTTGCGTTTTGGTCTTGAAGTAAAGGCGCTGTCTCCTGACTCCTTTTGTTGCCCTCATAGCCTTTAGAGACAACATGCATCAGTGTGTTTGATACACTTGAGAGCGCTCCAGCTGAAATATAATTTTGAAAAATGCAGGCTATTTGTATATATGTAAGACTCTAATTCGTGTCCAGTCTCTAATACATGTCCAATGAGAGGCTGGCGCTGGCGGTGGGTGACTGCGTGTGTCTCCAAACCCTGGCTTGCGCAATCAAGCGAAGAGAGGCAGGCCAAGACAGTGTGGTGATCACTATTGATTAGGCCTACATCTAGATCTAGATCTAGGCCTGACGTAGGGCCTAGCCTTACGTCAAACGAAGAGAGGTGGCTGACTTTTGGAACTACCAATAGGCCTAAAACTAATTTCTTTTACTGATCACTGAAAATTAAGCTTAGATCTATATTTTTTTGTTTCATTGTCCACTATTGAACCACAGATCACTTGATTTTGTAGGTTTTTCTTTATCTTTCCAAACTTATCTGATCTACGGTAGGCCTATAGGCTACAAATATCACTTTTATTGTTAGATCTAGTGACTAAGATTTGGATTGTCTTTAAAACTTGTTAATTCTGATCTATCAAAAGTATGTCTATGGAATTGCAAAAGCCTATGGTACCAGATACTGATTTTACCTTTTTCCCTTCAAAAAAGAAAAAGCTACCAACAACAAAAGATGCCTAATCCTGAACCTTATCGTAACCCTAACCCTTATCATAATCTTAACCCAACCCTAACCTTAACCCAACCCTAACCTTTAGGCCTACCCTAAACCTAACCCCTACCTTAACCCTAATCCTAAACCTAACCCTCATTTTGTTCATCTACTCTGTGGAGTAAATCGTGTCCATATGCTATTAAAAGATCTAATATTATTATATTAAAAAGATTATTTTGTTGCTGTTGTTGTCGTTTTTTACCCTCTTATTAATTGCGTTGAAATAGATCTAGATTTATGTAGGTTTATCTTAACGCAGTCTAGAAGAGAGAGAGAGAGAGAGAGAGAGAGAGAGAGAGAGAGAGAGAGAGAGAGAGAGAGACTCCTCCTTCACACACATGCACACAACATACTTTCTGGCTAGGCATTAATCTTCAATCTTAGGCCTAGACTAAGTGCCTGCTTCTCTCTTCGCTCAGCGGAGACATGAATTAGGCTAGCCCGTCTATCTCTCTTGCTTTGCTCAGCCAGCCAGCACGCACATGAATTAGACTCACCCGCCTGTCTCCATTCGCTGCACGGTGCGCAGCGGCTATATATTTAGTTATTATATGTGTTTTAACTGCAAAGACTAAAATACCAACAACTTTTTAAAAATTCCAAAGTGAAGTTGCAAGATATATAAAATCAATGTAACGCAAATGCCTTATAACTTACAGCTAAATTTACTAATTGTACGCAAATTATTTAATTATTGAAAGCTTCCTTTTTTTTTGCAAAAAGATTTAACTTTCAATAATAACATATATTTTATCAAGATCATCTGATCTTGTGTGTAGGAAGGTATCAGTATGTTTCACCAACTGGCTAGTAAAAATGGCTACTATTATGTTAATTAGGGTTGAAACATGGCATGTCAGAAAACGTTTGGTGAACTATTTGTGTGGAATTATGTCGTGGATAGAGCACAGCTTAAGACAATCATTTCAATATTCTAAAGGGAACAACAGAAGCGGTGGAACATTCATTATTAATTCAAATAATTGTTTTTATAAAGATTGCTGAACACACAATAAGAGCCACTTGTAGATCTGTGTGCTAAGTTGTTATTAGGTGTACCATGTAGGCCCTACCTATGCGGAGATTGTAAAAAGAAAAAAAAAATTTAAGTATTTAAGTGCTTTGACATTTCTAGCAAAAATAATTATATTTGTGCGACATGAAATGAAATAAACGTTATCATGGTCCATAAATTTGTAGCCTAAAGGAATTCTTTCATGACAAGTTGCATCTATTTCAAGAAAACTGAATTGAAAGTTTCTGCCTACCTGCAAAATTTGAAAGACCTGTAGCATTTCGTTTCTTATCGTCCCTTGTTTCAAAATCATAATTTGCAGGAGTCATATCTAGACCTGCTTTGGCAGGGGTGAACTCAAGGATGCCTGCACCACTTTCACGGACATCTTCATCACTGGGATATTCAACAGTGTCCAGAGTTGCCTCCTCTCTTGATGGTCGACCTTGGAGCCTTGACGTACGGAACAAACTCAGGTCTGGACCATCTTCAACTGCAGCAAAAACAGAAAGAGATAATGTTGATTAAAACATCAAAACTATGTATACATTGAATCAAACAATAATATAAAAACTGATAGAGTGAGAAGTGTAACTCACCTCAAGGTGAAACACCTGACCTGTATTTTCTTTTTGTGGATATTTTGAAGTTAGGTTGAATAACAAGAAAAGGGTCAGCAAAAAGTATCCCATGTATGTCTATAGACCATTTACCCAGCCAAAACAAACATTATAGATACAAAAGGTTAAATTCAGTTCCAAAGAACTATGGGCTACAGCAAATTCATTTTCCCTGAGTCCTCCAGATAGTAAGACCAGAGCACTATCCGACTGAGTTACCACTTACCAGAGCATCCTATACAGCTCTTATTACTAAATCTGTAGAAACATCTGAATGGTAATGCTTAGTATTATTAGATACAACAGCTTTTTTTAAATCATCATCATAATCATCATCATCATCATCATCATCATCATCATCATCATCATCATCATCATCATCATCATCATCATCATCATCATCATCATCATCATCATCATCATCATCATCAGCATCATCATCATCACCAGTAGTAAGAGAAGAAATGGTAGTCTTTCTAAAAAACTTCACATTTTGTTAAACATAATAAACAACAACAAAAGACCCACATGATTAAATTTTTTTCAAGGCAAAAAAACAATTATATCTAGACAATTTAGGTGAAGCTTCTATTACAAAATCTGATCACAAGGTGAAAATTTCACTCATAACTTTCTGAAGTTAAAAATAAACAGTCATCTTTTACTGAACCAAAGACTTGCGGGTTATTATATTGATATGACACATCCATTTGTTTAAAACAATACAAAATATAATATCCAATAAGCATTTCTATTGCAGTTCACTATAAAGCTCTTGACTACAAAACCTTAGCATGCGAATAAACTTTATAATGATTAAAATGGGATTAAATGAGATGAAATACACAAAATAAAAATGCTAAGAGACCCTGTATCTTTTGAACAAAAAATTTTATATGTCACATTTGAAAAACTTCAAATAAATTATAAGGATCCTATTATGCTTTTTTATTCACTTATTACCCTTTTCAATAAAAAATACAACAACACCACCAATTGATTAGTTTCAATTTTTTTTACAGTTTCTTCTTGACAATTGTTACTTTTTTAAGTATAGTCAACAATAATAAAGTTAAGTCAAACAAAAGAATATAAAAATTATTGATTTGGAATCTATGAGTATTAGGTAAGACTGCATTTCTGACTATCTGTAAACATTGCTTCCATTTAAAGCAATTTAATGGATAAGAGGAATTATACATGGCCTACAAAGGATGGTATTTTGCACATACTATTATCCAATAAGACGGTTTACTGTTTTTATGAACCACTCTTATTTTGACACTGGAAGAAAATATAAAGCTTGGAAAGTCTAACTTTTGTTGATTTAAATAAACAATTTATATGGAAGAAGCTTGCAGACTATGATTAAATGCAATGGAAGGACTACCTTTGGTAAATAAAGCATTTCAAGAATATCTAGTAAGTTTAATATTGTCGTCTGCTATAATAATTATGAGTTTTATAATTTTTCATTGAAAGCTAGTGATCTACAGTAGACTTGTAACGTTTTAGTAAAATTCTGCAGTCACTGAAGAACCTGAAGAGTTGAAAATGTGATAGGCATATCTACAAAACGCAGGAACTTTATATAGAAAGTAAAGCAAATGAAAAGTGAAGGATTTAAAGCATGAGAAAGTGCTTTGTCGGTGTGTAAGATCAATTTATCTTCCGATCTTGGAGAAGTATCATTGTAAACACAAAACAGTGCATTTTTTTTATTTTTGCTAAAGAAAAATTAAAAGGAGGAGACAAATTGCTGCAGATGTATACTAAGGAATTAGAAAAACAGTCACTTTTTTACAGACCCAATGATAAGAAAAAAAGAAATATATGCAAAAAAACAGGGACTATGAATGTTAAATTGCATTGGGTTGCACATTTTTGTGACAGTTAAGTAGATGAACATAATTATATCCTTGCCAATAGATATTCATTGGTCTAATAAAATAATTTTTTTTTTAAATAATAGATCTAACCACATTTCTCAGTTGGAATGCCTTAAAAATATTTTGAGGTTTTCCACCTTCTTTCAGGTTTACAAAATATACAGTATTCAATGTTATGAAATGTATTAATGTTACTGTCTAAACTATAAAATGTTGTATAAGCAGCATATCTAAGTTCTACAACTACTAAAGTGCTTAGCTGGAGTGAAGACAATGTTCTACCTACAGGGTTATAAGAAGAGAAACTCTCACCTGCTGTGTCAATCACTGGAATATCTGCTTCAGATTCTAAGATGTGATGGGAGAGTTTTTCAATACTCAGGATAAACTCATCAAAACTATGACTAAAGAACTTACACGGCAAAACAAACTTATCTAATTAAAAAAAGAGTTAGTAAGCGACTGCATTGCTCATTTTATCTTATGTTTTAAAAATATTAACGAAATTTTTCTGCTCACCACTATTTATACTATTGGATATTTTAAGTACTTAGCATCTGTAATATGTATCAATGATCTAGTATTTATTTATAAAGTTGATGTAAAACTAGGCCTATACATCAGGACATTGGCTACTTATTTGTTTTATTAAACGTTTAATTAAAATCTAGTACCCGTTGGCAGCTATTATAATCTAAAAAATTGTTCATAACAATGATGATAATATTCTTCGAGCACCTAGGTTCATTCACATTTAATTAGGTTGGATAAAACACTTCAAAATATGAATTGGTCTGGTCCATCAATGCTTGATTTGCCATAAAGAAACAATTAAGATGTGATATTTGTGTATTTTTCTTCCACAAATGACATTTCCTATCATAATTATTTCTTCGATTCATGCACACTCCGTTAAGCAAAGTAATAAGCTAAAGCATGAAAAGAAAAGTTCCGCCACCCTTATCATGCGATGTGTTTTATCAACAATGTTCACTCATGCATTTGAAGAAATAACAATGGTGTATTTATAAAGGGATTGTTTGTGCCTACCTTGTGACTCTGTTCGAAGAGCTGTAAGACACGGTGTGGACTTGAGTGATCGCCTGAGTCTAGAACTTCGGCGTGAGCTCAACCCATCCATAGGTGCTCTCACAATGCAGTGCTCCTGGGAGAAGATTAGGAATGAACAGGCACAAATAGAATTTATTTATATGAACCAATACAAGACTCTTTCTTGACAGCAAAATCGATGATGAGAAAAGCAGAAATGGCAAACGGAAATAAGTGAGGATGATACTGATTGATAAATAATTGATAGAGAGATAGATAGATAAAGAGAGAGAGTGAAAGTGTGATAGAGAAATAGTGTGAAGTGTGAAAGAGAGAGAGATAGAGAGAGAGAGAGAAAGAGAACAAACAATAGATTGTTTTATATTTAGAGAGAGAGAGAGAGAGAGAGAGAGAGAGAGAGGAGAGAGAGAGAGAGAGAGAGAGAGAGAGAGAGAGAGAGAGAAGAGAGAGAGAGAGAGAGAGAGAGAAAGAGAGAGAGAGAGAGAGAGAGAGAGAGAGAGAGAGAGAGAGAGAGGTGAGGTGTGAAAGGAAAGAAGAAAAAAAAAGAAGTGTGATAGGAAGAGAGAGAGAGAGAGAGAGAGAGAGAGAGAGAGAGAGAGAGAGAGAGAGAGAGAGAGAGAGAGAGAGAGAGAGAGAGAGAGAGAGAGAGAGAGAGAAAGAGAACAAACAATAGATTGTTTTATACACAGTCAAAGGTCAGGTTCTTTCGGAACTCTTCAGCAAACTCTGGATACATCTCGAGAATTTCAAGCAAGTCGTTACGGTGGATCTTATGAAGGTCACAGTAGGTCAATGCTCTTACATTACAGCTTGACTTTCCCACAGTTTCATGCTTGCATATATTCTCTCCAAACACATCTTCCTTCCCTGAGGAATGATAACATAGTGCTCAGAAACTGCCAATGTCTTAGGCCTACTTGGCACAGTTCCTTTAATCAATAGCTGTCATGTTTATTTTGCTTTGTTATGGTTACAAAAAACAACCTATTTTAAATTATATATTAGTCATACCATTTTCAATTACATTTTTACCATATTATGATAAAAAAAATATAGCCTTAAGAAAAAAAACACCTAAAAATTGAAAAAGACCTACGCTATCTACAAGAATCTCACCTAAAATAGCTACAACTATGTCATCTTTGAGGATCTCTATAGAGCCCCTTGAAATGAAGTAGAGAGCTGAGAGAACATCCCCTCTGTGCACCAGGGTATCACCAGGAGGAACGTGGGTGGTTTTGAACTTCATGGAGAGTGTTCGCAGGCAGCCTGGGCTGGCACCTGAAAAATTTAAAAATCCAGCAGGTTTTGAATCACTTTGTACATGGGATGACCTTGAAAAAATGTGTTGATAAGTTTTAATTTGTTGTACTTGCAATGCAGCAGAAAAATCCTCAAAAACAACAACTAAAGTTTGAATAAAATTATCTTAGAATAGTTTTGCTAATCCTCTCAAGTCTAATTTATTAAAGTGGAAACATCTGCTTAGGTTCTAGGATAGAAGGTAATTGTGTGGAATTGTTCAACATTGCCGTCTTAATATAGCAACTTGTACGTATACAGATTCATATATTAAGAAATTTTCTTCATCTATTTTTAATTTATACTACTGTTCATTAACACACTGCCAGTAACTGCTTACTTTTGAAAGCTGGGCAATTCTGTAGAAGGTTTCTGTTAAGATGTAAGCAGACATCTGCCTGGATACATTCTGGAAAACTTTTTAGCACCTGTAGGAAATAAAAAATAAAAAATTATAAATTATCGGCAAAAGAGTTCATTTGGAAAAAAATTAACTTAGTTTACTTGGATAAAAACCATAGTATGATAAAATAATGTACTGGATTCTGTTTACTATGTCATTAACTGACCATATTCATGTCGATGCCGTTTGTATATGACCAAGCGTGTTGAAAGTACTCCTCTAAACGTTGCCGCAGAGGATTGGGAATCTGATGAAAGCGAATGAACTCTTTAATCCTGAGCATCTGTGTGTGGTAGCGGGAGGTACCGGAGTAAAGCCTCTGGATGATGGCGGAAACATTACCAAAGATACTGGCGTACATCAGAGCTGGGGAAAGAACATGGATCATAGAACCTCGTATAAATGGTTACTGAGAAATGGAAACAATACTTTATTCGATGTATCACAGAAACAATGGTCAGATGGAGTAAAAACAGTCCTTACCTTAAGAAAAGGAATTAAAAAATATGCTTTTAATTTAAACCAGCTTTAATTAATTGAAGAGACCTGTGTCGTCGGCCAGTGCCTGTTGTATGAAGAGATAACATATCAGAACAAGTTCCAAACAAGTGAAAGAGTCAATATGCTTATTAGCTTTTGAATGTCATGTATTCTTTGAAATAGTTATATAGTTGCAGTTGCAATCCTAATTGATGTCATGTATTGATGGATGCATAGAAAAAATAAATATAACTCAAAATCGCTTCTACAACAACAAAACTCACATCCAATTAACATGATGAGAATGGAGAAAATCTTTTCCGAGTTTGTGTTGGGTGAGACATTTCCAAAACCCACACTGGTGAGGCTGGAAAAGGTGAAGTACAGGGCTGTTACGTATTTGGACTTGATGGTGGGCCCGCTGTTCTCGTCACTCTCATTGTAGAATTGGTGCGTCTGCTTTGCCAGCTCATCCAGCCAACCGAAGCGAACCTCCTGTTCCAGCTTGCGCTCCATGTTGCCAATAGCGTACCATATGCAGGCCAGCCAGTGGGCAATCAGGGCGAACGTTGCCATCAGCAGAAGCAGCACCCCAGCCCCATACTCGGAGTAGCGGTCAAGTTTTCGAGCCACACGCACCAGCCGGAGAAGTCGGGCCGTCTTGAGCAGCCCAATGAGAGTTGTTGTCTTAAGGATAGAAAGAAACAAGGAGGTCGGTTACAACTGAGGCAACAGCATAAATAGTCGGAATCCAAGAAAGGCATGGATAAAAGTAATGTGATTTTAAGAGGGAGGTGGGGGAAGGGACAAGTAACCGACTCCTAAGTCTTAATTAAGATCCTTTGCGGCGACGGAACACATATAGGCGATACCTGGGACTTGACTCATCACATTATATTAACAATGATTTAATCGGCAGACAGCCAGGTGTCTCGAGCAGGATTCGAACCCCAAACTTCCTGCATTGCAGTGTCGTATTTCAACGCTCTAACCCCCACGTCACCACGCTTCCCAGTGGAGGAGTTGGCTGGGTCAATTTCTTTTGTACAGAATATGCCTCTTGAGGCCATCTAACGATTTAAAAAAAAACAGTGATAAAAGATTTAAAAAAAGCTTATACATTATGTACCCCCCTAACCCTCCCCCACAAAGAGAGGCAGTATATTGTTACAATGTCTCTCCATTCTAAAAATAAATTTAAATAAAGCACTGCTTTTAAAACCTATCTTTTAATGGCAGCACCAATGACCCTACTTGAAAAAAAAAGATATTGAGGACCATTATAAACTCACTATGATTTTTCAAACTAAACAAAAACAAATCCGACAAAAATAGTAAAAAAAAATACATAATTCGTTTTCGTAAAAAAATGAAGTAAAAACAATATTCAGGATGAGAGACAATGGGTGGATACAGAAGTAAGTTGAACAGCTTTCAAAATCCACTTTATGAATGCAATGGTGTTAGGCTTGGTTGCCTACTAGCAGTGATTGATAACTTGGTCGCCATTTCCCATTTTGGCTTAAAAAATTCTTTCTATTTAAATTCTATTCCTTAAAGTTCACTGTTAGCAAGTATTTAGATAAATTTCCTATACCATTCCGATAGCGTCCCATTAAGTTGGACAGTGCAGTAAATTCAACTCTATGTATAAAAAATCCCAGCATAATCTCTTTTGCAAGCACGCATGCACGCACGTTCAAGCTCTTAGTCTCTACGTCTATGCCTGTCGGTGTTTGTTTAGAATTTCCTAGCTCAAGAAAAGCAGATCCTGCAATTAACTGTGCCTTCTACCTGGATAATAATTTCATTTTTTATGATTTTCCAGTGCACTATGTTGTGGCTCTTCTAGAACATTTTCCAAGTTTATTTAACTTATCTTATAACTATAACACCGACACTTATCTTATAACTATCACAGCGATATCCTCCAACCATGGGATCAATTAATTCACTCGCCGCCCCCCCCCCCCCCCCCCCACTTTTTCAAAATTTCTTTGCAAACACTGGAATTTGTTCAATACAGGCTACCTTCAAACCTTCAAATCGTGTTGCGACCAGCTCGGTTGTTTCCGTTCTTAGCATCAATATTCTTCTACTTCTATATCATTCAAAATTCAACTCTTATTTTTTGTTTTTGTTTTTATGTGTGTGGTTTTTACTGTTTGTTTTCATACACTATCAAAGCGTTTTTAAAGCTTTAGAACCTCGTCACATTTTCTGGAAACTTAAGAACCTAGAATCCAGAGAGTACTTTATTTCATTGAAACCGCTTCTTCCAGAATTTCTTCATAGGTTTGGCTTATATTCGTACTTGCTTTCAATTTTAAGAGAAGTACTCAGCAATTATTGTTTTATAAGGTTCATACATAATATTGTTCAACTGTATCGCATTTCGTATGATTATTTCGTTTATAAGAAACAGTCTGAAATCCTATGTCATGATAGTGCCAAAGTGAATATGAAATCGAATCTTCTGAGCAAACAATAATAAATACTGTCTCTCTCTCTCTCTCTCTCTCTCTCTCTCTCTCTCTGAGAGAGAGAGAAAGGGAGAGAGAGAAAAGTGAGGAAAGAGATAGAGAGAAACATAGGTTGATAAATAGATAGATAGAAATAGAGATAGAGGGAGAGAGAAGGGTTGATAAATAGATATATAGAAATAGAAATAGAGGGAGAGAGGGTTAGATAGGTAGATAGAGAGAGAGAGAGATAGAGAGAGAGAGAGAGAGAGAGAGAGAGAGAGAGAGAGAGAGAGAGAGAGAGCGAGACAGACAGACAGACAGACAGACAGACAGACAGACAGACAGGCAGAGAGAGAGAGAGAGAGACAGAGAGACAGACAGAGACAGACAGGCAAACATAATAATATTAATATACATACAGAGGTATAGACAGACAGGAGCCAGACACCAAACAGGCACAGAGGTAGAGGTAGAGACAGAGTATAGACTTGCGTGCGTGCGTGCTTGTAAAAAAGATCAAGTGAGACAAAATAGACAGCTGTTCTCATATTACATCTTTCCTAAAAATGGCCAATATAATTATAGGTATTTGCTGTGCTCAGTTCTAAGGATTTAAATCTAAAAGAGCATAACTACGAGAACGCGTTTCTGTAACCTGCAGTTTCAGATTGATCCCTACAGTTGGCTACATAAAATAACATAACTTATGAGGGCTGCTCCATAACGTGTATTATTCTATCTTGATTTTTTGTTTTGTTTACACGTGTCTCAAGACTTCCTTTTACATGTTTTTCCCTCTTGTTATAGTTCAACTTGAAACCCAATGTATGTCTTACATCTTTTAAAGTTCTTTGAAACATAATATTAATAAATATACTTATCAAGTATTGTACGATGTGTTATGAAAATCTGTGGACATCTGCATGTTTCGGTGTGTTATAAATGATCATGTTCAACAAATTGAAAAATTTAAATAACAACAAACCAAAACAAAAAATCACAAAATCACGACATCACTAGTCTCTAGTAACGATTTCATTAGACATGTCTGTATCAGGCTACTAATAAGAACTCTATCACTGATTGAAAAGTACAATTAACATAATATGAAATAAATGGCTACATCACAACTCTTGAAGTGTTTGAACTTCAAGGATCAATTAAGATCCAAGAGTAACTGAAATTGTGTAGAAATAATAAATGACAAAGCAGTCATCAACTTCAACTAACGGACAAAAATCCCCACAGAGGTGTTATAACATAACTATGTAAAACGTTTCGGCGTTATTGAGCCTTCTTCAGTACACACACGACAAGGAAGAATTTGCAAACATCTGTAGCATACCTCATCAGTCTCGGAGCCGAATAGTAGCAAGTCAAAGGGGATTGCAGCCACCACGTCGATAAGGAACCAGCCCTTGAAATAGTGCACGGCTATCTTGCCAGGGTGGCTCACCACCTCGTCGTTCTTGTTGACATACCTGGGGAGGAGTTCGATATCTTGATATCTCCTTAAAGATAGCTGACTCTAATCTTTTTGATCTATCACTAGTAGATTGATAAAACCCAGATCACAAGGTAAAGATTATTAATGCAACAAAAGAAAAATACTGAAATTATAAAGAGCAGTAAAAACATCATGCCTGGCAGGAAAAAAGACACCGAGACATTAAGGTACAATAAAATAATTGAAGTTGGTTCGTTGGATAGGACCCTTTACAAAGAGATCCCTGACCCTATGTCTTTATCACAAAGCGTTAAAGAATCCCTCACCATGACAAATATACATCAACTATTATAGGTTTGGTTTGGTTTGGTTTGTTGATTTCTGAGTGCTGACGGGTGCTGGGACTAACATCTGACAATTTTACGTATGTAACAAAAGGCAGATAAAGGAATCCAGAACTTCTGTCCAGCCAGTCATTAAATTGTATTGATTTCCCTATAATCATATGTGAAACAACAGTAACAAAAACAACAACATACAACGAACTTACGTCGTTCTGAAGTTTATGAAAATATCGATGATGAACATGATGTCTACGATGAGATCAATAATGGTGAGCGGCTCTGAGTATCTTTCCTCTATGGTGGCCTGGCGCTCTTTCTTCTTCTCCTCGCTCAGCAGAAAGGCGGCGGCGTAGGGCGTGAACACGGCCGTATAGATCACCAGCAGCAGGATGATCCAGTCCCACACGGCCTGGAGCAAACAGCAACACACATAATAAATACTGTATTTCTTACAGTAGAATTGAGTAACCTCTGGACTGTTAGGTTGAGATTGACACTCTCTTCTACTAGTTTAACGCCCTCTAGGTTTCCAAGGAGGATTCTATACGGCGATAGGATCCAGGATCTGTTCAAGAAAACCATGATTGTAGCTTTCCATAAACACTGCATTCTTTATCAAATTTACTTTTGTGTATGCATGTGTATTTTTCGGTTTTGTTGTGTCTATCACCTCAACAACTATTTGTTGAAGAATAAGTAAAAAAAAATTCTCTATCTTTCGCTCTTTCTCCTCGTATCTCCTTTTCTCTCTTTCTCTCCCTTCCTCTCTCTTGCTTTTTCTCCATTTTTTTCTATTTCTCTCTGACGCTCTCCTCTCTCTCTTTCTCTCTCTTTCTGTATCCCTTTCTACCCCTTTGTCTCTCTTTACCTTTATCTATGTCTCTCTCTTTCTGTATCCCTTTCTACCTCTTTGTCTCTCTTTACCTTTATCTATGTCTCTCCTTATTCGTTCTCACTCTCTAACTTGTATATTTACCTGTACGTCTAAGAACAAAATCATAAAACAAGCAATTCGGGGCGTGTTTTGTTGTGTGGGCGTGTTTCATAATTATAATTGAGTACTTAATGTTGTGTCGGATGTTACCTTGAAGGGGGAGTAGTGGAGGAGGGTACACTTGTGTATCCTCTGAGACTGGAGTTTGTACTCTGGAAGAACCTCCGCGCCCAGCGATAGGACCTGACCAAGGCAGAGAAAAAAGAAAAGCACATCAATGGAAATTAAAGCAATTTGTGTCAATTATAACAATGATAACGATATTGATAGCAGAAGGTATTCAGTATATTTGCTTTGGAATTCATAAAAAAAAATAATGTGTGTGAAGAATTTTTAAAGTCAGTAAAAAATACAGACAGGATAATAAAAAAAAGTCAGTAAGGATGATGAAAACAGAAAAAATTGTCGATGTCAGTGAAAAAAGGAATTTGTTGTGATGCAGGGAAGAAATAGCTGAACAATACACGGATAATTATTTAATCCAACGACCTGGTTTTTAGCAACCACACGCGTGGGAAGAGGCTTGTTTGTAACAAACACACACATACACATAAACACAAACACACATACACTGCGAAGAGAGTTATGTTATGAAGTTTGCTATGGTTTTCAGCGTTTGCCTTAAAATTGTAATGCTACCTTGGAATGTAAACCAAACAAAAAGCAACAAAATTAATAAACAAAACAAAACAAATTGAAAGGATATTTCACACTAAGGTAACATTGCTAAGGACCAAGGGTCAGTATACTCCCGAAGAATTCTAAATGATAACGGGACACCAGCTGAGGTGTGAACAGCAGGTCCACTGTTCGCAAAGACGTTATTACTACCGACTGAGCGACCTGGGCTCCCTTCGGGTAGGCATAAATCTACATTTCAATCAGTTATAAGGACCTACCTTGTCTTTGGACTAGCTTGACTGTTTTGTCGGCCCTTTTACCATCCCGAATTTACCCGTCGTTTTGAATTCCGCTCTGCCTTTATCTCTGGCTATATCAATAGGTCATACGTACAAGGTTGTGGTAAGCTTACGACTCGTCTTGAGATGCGAATAAATAATCTCACGACGACTTGTAAACTACCCTGACGTTGTTCTTACGACCCTATATCTATACCTGCTCCTGGAGTGAAACTCCACCAAGACTCATCACCCTTTCATATGATAAACTTTTTTTCCCACACGCTTTTATAAAGTACTGGTGCTGCCAACTGGCAGCCTTGTTCCTTAATGGTTGTGCGGGTGTCTGTTTAATGTGACCGGCGGCTGAGACTGGTATCTCAGCTGTGTCTCTGTGCATGTGGCAGCACAAGTAACAATTGTCAGACACTAGTCTGGAGTGTCATCTGAGATAATAACCAGTTATTGCTGCTAAAAATGCACCACAGACTGATGGCTCAGCAAGCTATTTTAAGACTTTAGTCTTGTGCAAACAGACATAATTATTACGAGTTTGTCAAAGAAATCTCCTCATTGCGCGACCAGTAAAGCAAATAAAAACACTATTTAAAGAAGGGAAAAAAGGACAATGGAAACAAAATTTAAAAAAGTAAGACACTGGGCTGTGAGTACAATGTCGTCGTAGCTTATAACTCTCTGTAACAATATAGGAATAAGAGGGCCAACGACAACTCGTAAGATACCGAGACGTTCACTTTGTACTTGCGGTCCAATGAAGCGGTGCATTTTTCAAGTCTTATTTTTAGGAGACATAACTTTTTATCATAATTATTATTTTTATGAAGACACCTTCACTGGCAACATTCTTATTTCTTTCTACTTCTACAAATTGAAGGAGGGTTTTCACGACTCGCTTTCCAAAGGTTCTGTGGTGCATTCATACTAAGTAACAGTTACACTCTGTGTCTCTAAACTCACGGAGCAGCACTCTGAACATTCTGGCAAAATCTTAGACAACATAATCACCAGGGACTTGTACAACACCTGTGGGTAAATGCGTGTTAAGTGCAATTTCGGAAGGTTCACCCTCGCAGCTGGTATGGCCAAGATCCACCTGTTTAGTAATCCTAGCCTGCTACCTCCTTGATGAGGCAATTAGTACATGTGTATCCGGAAGGCAAAGAAGGGATGCACAGGATATGGAGATCGCACAAGCACAAACAGCCCTTCAGAACTGTACAAAGAGCATCTATTTGCATTCCAGAAAAATGTGCACAACCTGCGCAATATGGCGATGGGTTTTTTTCTTTTAACCTGTTGCTAAATTTTATAATCTGTGGACCCGTGTGCTTTATGGAATTTAACGTGAAACTCCATAACAGGATTTGAGGAGCTCTGATCGGACCTAAGATAAGAGATGTTAAATCCATGGTTTGATCACCATAGTTTCGAATCGCCAGCTACACGTTTAGCAAGTTATCACACTCTAATATTCTCCTTTATATGTAAGCAGAATAGAAAAAAGGCAACCAATGTCTGTGGTACCGAGTATAGCACTTTATGTCATTGCTGTGGGCAACAATCATAACTCAACTAAATTGGTTCATGTAAAAGTTATTTACGAGATAACAGAAAGGCAATTTGCAGTAAGATATTTGCTGGTTCTTTTATAATTTCATAACCAATTTTCAAGGATGGATACCATGTTTTCTTAAACAAGCTTCATACACAATCATGTTTCTACATGTTTTTACAGCGCAAAGTGAGGTTAGAAAGAAACGATTTCAAGCGCTTGAGGCACAGTTTGGGAAAACGGAGAAAGCGTTTCAGAGTCGCTTTTATTTTTACTTGCCTAGAGTGTCTTTACTTCCTACTTGTCTGCCTGTAACTCTCTATTGCTGCAACCCACTATTTGTTTTTGTCGCCAGATCTGCCTCTTTATCTACTCTATTTCTCTATTCGTCTGATCACCCCTCAGCCTGTCCGCGTCAAGCTTTTGTCTATCCCACTTCTCTAACGCGTTTCTTTCTCTTTAATTCTATCCCTTTGATTTATCACATTCCTTTCATATTCAATCTTTTCATCTCACTTATTTCTCTCTCATCTTATCTTTCTCTATATTTAGTGTTCTGTGTTATCCTTTCGACCATAAAAAAATATTCTAGTCACAAAAATTAAGGCACCTCTCAGTTTCCACCTACGAGCTAAGTATTGTCAATAGATTTTTATTCAAAGTAATTAAATTAAATTTAATAGCTTTATCCTGGCAATTGCAAAATAATTTTACCAAACTAATTATCTAGTTAAAAAATAATGAACCCATGAGCAATTTTTACAACGCAGGTGGAGAATGGAGCAACAAAAAGCTTGAAGATGACACAAAACTTAAACGCTTGGTCTGGATTTTGATGTACTTTTAAATTTTGAATTGCCCCTTCTTTCATGCCGGGAATCTAATTTCAGTTTATGCATATGACTCATATTTCTAACCTTTTTTTATCCTGCCGTAAAGGGATATGATGTACCTTTACAAAACTTTTGTTAAGATATTCTCGAAGAGCGTTAATTAAAGAAGGTAAAAGATAGCAAGAAAAAAAAACGATTTGATTTACAAAAAAAAAAAGAACAATGTCGACTAGGTGTCAAACGTTCTTTTGATCCTGATAGCGTTAACATCGACAACACCAAGTAAATGGAACATTTCCCCGATTTTCACAGTAAACGTTCAGCATGAATTCTAAATCTTTTACAAGACGTGGTGTTCCCACATGCACACAAGCACCTTCCACATTGTCAGCATACACAGGTTTCCTGATATTTATTGGTATGATTAATAGTTTATGTTATCGAGTATCCTACGGGATCGGTAAATAACGGATTTTTCGTCTCCTTGTGGAAACCAGCCTCTCTATCTATCTCTCTCCCTTTCACACACACACACCCACAAACACACTTATCCCTTGCTTGCTAGCTATATAACCACTGAATCTATCCTCTGCTTTTTTCATGGAACTGTTTCTTTGTCTGTCTGTCTGTCTGTCTGTCTGTCTGTCTGCCTGTCTGTCTGTCTGTCTGTCTGTCTGTCTGTCTGTCTGTCTGTCTGTCTCTCTCTCCCTCTCTCTCTCTCTCTCTCTCTCTCTCTCTCACTTACTTTTTTTCACTCTCTCCCTTCAAATTTATATAATTGGCTCAATCTTCCATTCTCACTTTTTCTCTCCATAAATCACATCTATGCCTTTTGCAAAATCCATACCTCCAGGCTAACCATAATGTAGGGGTGAGCTAATGCATGCGGTTAACATTAAAGAAGACACAATTTCTCTTTCCACGAAAACCACATTGGCAGCGTGGCAGAGCTGGCAGAGTGGCAGGGTGGCAGAGTGGCAGAGTGGCAGAGTGGCAGAGTGGCAGAGTTGCAGAGTGGCAGAGTCGCAGAGTGGCAGAGTGGCAGAGCTGGC
>RQTK01000001.1:1980558-2003058 GCA_003991915.1 Elysia chlorotica | reverse complement strand
TTATGGCATGATGGGCCCAAAATATTATTTCTGACAGTTTGAAACAGATAACCCGCTTTTTCTGGCTGGTCCTTATAGTGCCTCTAGCTAGCCTTCCGGAAAAAGAAAGTCAATGGAAGCCTTCATATCCATACAAGAACTGGTAGGAAAGATTGAGAAACGTGAAACCCAGCTTTTAGACTATCGGGTACTCTCAACACTTTTCTTTATCTTCCCTACCAGTTCTTGCATTTATTTGAAGGCTTCCATTGACTTCGCCTTCTATCGGAAGGCTAGCTAAAGGCTAACTCCTTCCCTTCATCTCTATTTTACCTTTTCTTTCCATTTTCTCATACAGGTTCTCCTTGGTTTTCAATAACAAGAAACCTACACCAAAGTGTGTTTGGTTCTCTGTAGCCGCAGGCACCCACTGCGACTATTAATAACAAACAAGCTTCTTTTCTCTCGCTCCAAACGCCGTTGAAAACCCAATGTTTCCAACCTCACGCACGGCAAAGCCCTGTGTTTCTTCCCATGTATAATCGCACCTGAAGGAAAATCTCACTACATTATAAAATTAATTGCTCTTGACACGCATGTTAGCAATCTCTGATGCGTTTACCTTAATGCGGAGTTCCTTTGCTCTTGGCGCCCCCAGTCTTTCCCTGCCTAAGGTTTGCATACATACAGTTTCATGCACAAACACGGAGGATAAACACCTGTAATGCTTCCTGCACTAAATTATTGGGTCTAATCTAAACAATTTTGAACACCTGATGTGCACGTAAATGCTACAGGGCTATAGAAATCCTCCGAACAAAAGCAGACAGCCAGTGACTCTGAAGCCAATAATCTGTTTCTATGTTCCTGTGAGCCAGGACTGCTCAGCGTTATGTCATTTTCTCAAGCTGTAATTATCCAGAGAGAAACATCCAAAGCAGGCGAGCCTAGCTCTGATTGCTCAAGTCCGTAAACACAATACAAAGTTACTTTGAGTCAGAATTTTTTTCGAATATCTTCATACATTCAATTTCTCATGTTTAAGCAGGCAAATAGAAACGTTGTGCGAAAGCATGTCTAAAGAATATACAACTTTAAGAAAACTAATGTAAAAATTAAACTGGTCTTTAAGTATACTCTTATAACTTTTAAGTTTCAACGATGAGAAGCGAATATTTTTTCTTCTGTAGCGCACAAGCAAACTGCTTCAAATGTGGCTTATTCAAATAAAAAACTTCAAAGAGAGTCCAAAATGAAGGGCTTCAGGTCTTCAAATTCATCTTCAAGAAGAACAATTATCGTATTGATTATTTATTTGGATGAGTAGATACGAAACAAAAGGGTGGGGTTGGGGAGCAATAAATTGTTTGAAGAGGTGAATGCACAATATTATGTTAACAATTAACGGTGCATATATACGAAAAATGTAAACGGGGATTGTTTTCTCAAACATGATATTCAACTTTTATTGAACATATAACGGAAACCATGTGACCAAATTAATATTTTTTACAATTCTTGACAACCCTACGAACATTAATGTTTTGGTTTTTTTTTAGTTCAAGATCTTTACGAGATACGGGAATTTTTACATTCCGAACTAGTAGTAGGCTAGTACTAGAGCGTTTCAACCACACCTATAACTCATCCACAATTGATTTTGCTTAGCAAAGACCTGTCCGATTGATGTGACTTCCAGTCTGCTCACGAAGCGCTGGCGAGTTGTGCCTGTTACAGCCTAGCATAGTAATAACCTGCGCCGTGAGCAAACTCCACAGAGCGACTCACATTTCATTTGCACTGCTCTGATATCATGCAAGTTAATTAGTGTTCTTGTGGGACTCGGCATTAACGTAAATGGACTTCCCACAGCCGCAACGCAAAAACAGAGGAAGGTGCGCGGAATTCAAGAGTCATTTTGATATTGGATTCGTTTACTAAGCTAGTCCACAGCTAATATCTTTAAACTGTTTTCTTATAATTCTACTTTTTTTTTGCAGATTAACACGCAGTTACACGCATTTACTTGCGTTATTGTTATTTTTTATGGATAATTATGTCACCAACTCTCAATTTCAAATTCAATGTTTATATATATTAAAAACATACATATCGAAAATTATTTTGTCAAGCACAGGCTTTGCGACATGAATATATATAAACAATTATACAAATATACATGTAGCAACACAAATCTCTCTGTCTCTCTCTGTCTCTGTCTGTCTGTCTGTCTCTTTGTCTGTCTGTCTGTCTGTCTGTCTGTCTGTCTGTCTGTCTGTCTGTCTGTCTGTCTGTCTGTCTGTCTGTCTGTCTTAAACGTTCTCTTTCTATCCTAACAAAAAAATCATCACGATTTCTTTATAAATAATTTTGAATTTGCGATTCTTCCACCATTCACATAATTATTTATTTCGGTTTCCATTATCATTTATTTTAATGGGGTTTTTTTTCATTCGCTTCTTCTAAAAAAATTCACAAAAAACACACACAAAAGCAAAAAAAATTCACCAAATACACAAGAGCTTCACTTTCAAAACCGCTTCTCCTTTTTTCCTTTTTAAACATTTTCAGCAGTATTTTTCAAGATGATCAATAGGCCTACTCTGTCCACATTAATAAAAGAGACACCAGGGGTAAACGGATTCCAAAATGATATCCGAATACGTAACGTACAACGGAGCTGTTTCGCTATTCTTATTGATTGATTAGAACGAGTGACACTAAGGGCTTTGTCATGTCGTCTCGCCAAGGGTCACACATCCTGCAACTGTCATGGAACGCAACTATGCTATCAGTTTTACTTTCAGACCTACGGAGGAAAACCGACAGATCTTTCACACAATAGTACAATCTATTTTGAAAAAATGGCTTTCATCTATATTAACAAAACCTTGTTATGTTCAAGATGTGCTCATCACCTTTAACAACACCGTTGCATTTATTTCTCTGCTGATTTTTGTTAGCAAGTGTTTGTTTTTTTCATTTATCTTTAAAACCGACATGTCCATTTTTTGTCGGAATGACATGATACACTTATTTCCTTTTTTAAGCTAAACTATGATTTTAGAACTAGCTAAATGTCTCTTGTTTACAATACTTTTAAAATTTTGAGGTAACGAGTATGAGAAATGAGAGTTTGTCAAAGACAGGACATTTCGCCGTGTTTCAACGCGTCTCTGGGGTGCAATATTGATTCATTAGGTACTCCAGCTCCATTAAAACTGTTAAAAACACATGGATATTTTTTTTAAATCACTAATTGGTGGAATTTGAATATATTCGATGGGTGGAAAGCAGAGTATAAACAATGAATGTATGCAGCTTGAAAAAAACAACAACAAAACAACAACGACAGCAACAATACAGATTTCACATGAGAGGATTTATCGCTTTGAATTTATTAAGTGTATACATGTATAAATAAAATAGCGTCAACTTACGCTTTAATATACACAGAATACCCCTCTAAGTTAAGGTATTACTTTTCAAATATTCAGCTATGGTATCGTTTTGTTTTTTAACCTCAATGATTTTTTCGCATCCGAAGGCAACGAATTTTTTTCCATTTCACTTCTCTTAATTCAAATGTCTATTTATAAACAATAGTTATTGACTTCAGAAAATCAATCCACTGAAAATGTGACATCTATTTGTGTATAAAAGTATATTTACAAAGATGCGCTGTACTTATGATAGGTAGACATGCGAAACAACACAAAACATAATCCCAGCCTAACTTTCAGTTACTTCCATCTTAAATTCGATTTCCGATGCAAAAGAGCTCATACCTTCAACTCACAAAAAGTTAGGCAGTGAATACATAACCGAAATTTCGCAAGCAATTGGATTCAATGACGGAGTTGAGAATTTGTAAAAATTCTTTATGAAACGGATTTATAAAATAAAAAAAAGTTTTATTCAAACTGCATGCTGTAACATTATTGCATTTTCACCCGTTTGATACTTCTCTCCGAACTAAAACGAAATTCTTCAATTAAAACTATAATAGACCTACAACCATAAAACTATGACATAGTTTACTAAGAACAAAATGAGTTATATTTGCCAATCCGTTACCATTATTCTAAATTCTTTACTTGTCTTTAATAACTCCCTTGAATTACCCCCCCCCCCCTTGCGCAGTTTTATTAAAATGCTGTATTCATTCATCATAAAACAACCGATTGTAAAGTAAGAATACAAGTACACGTGTTGTTTGCAATACCTAATATTTTCACTGACTTCACTTTTAACGAAAGCGATACTTAATATTTTCACTAACTTCGCTTTTAACTAACAATACTTAATATTTTCACTAACTTCACTTTTAACCAAAGCGATACTTAATATTTTCACTAACTTCGCTTTTAACCAAAGCGATACTTAATATTTTCACTGACTTCGCTTTTAACCAACAATAGTTAATACTTTCACTAACTTGACTTTTAACCAAAGCGATACTTAATATTTTCACTGACTTCGCTTTTAACCAACAATAGTTAATAATTTCACTAACTTCACTTTTAACCAAAGCGATACTTAATATTTTCACTAACTTCGCTTTTAACTAACAATACTTAATATTTTCACTAACTTGACTATTAACCAAAGCGATACTTAATATTTCCACTAACTTTACATTTTCTATTTGCAGAGCTTAAGATGCACGATAACGAACATACGCACTGTACATTTTTATGAAACAGTTAGCGCAGCCATAGTAACAAAAATAAATATTTATTTTGTTGGGATTCCATTTGCTATTTGAGTTTAAAACACACTTTGTGTCACGATAAGAGTATTTTATGTACATCCTTTGTTTTCTGATCTCACTGGTACATGATAATATGTTTGAAAAACAAGCACGATTCTCTTATCAATAAATTGATATCTAGTTCATGCTTTGCTCAAACCAATTCTGTAAAAAAAAAAAAGAATTACCATTCGGCTTCAAATAAAACCTGATCACTTTAACCTAAATCGTGCTATGTAGCCTACATGGTATGAACTCCATAATTGAAATACACATATGATGTGTATTTATGACGTCCGTAAGTATCGCCATTGACATGTCGTTGACCTAACTTAAAATTAATTTCCCAACTGGTATTTAACCGCTACACAGCAGACAGTTTTCAGTTTTCTAAGATTTATCCTCTTAGTATTGACAACATGGCACCTTACCTGACCGTTAAATCAACCAGACAAACAAGCAAACAAATTAATAGTCACAAGTCTATATTAACAGTTACTTATTGTTTAGCAGGATTCGCCCCATTCATCTATAAAATAATGATAACGATTTCCATTTTTTTCTGACAGTTCTAAGGAATGAAGTACAAACCTATGTTTTAATCAGTACAAATCGATCCAAAGAGAATTTTTACTCAATGTTATCTCTCTTTATTTTTTTAATCAGCTCAGTGAACTGAACCCCCTTTCTATTTTCAACACGCCGCTGCTCAAACCAAATCAGATTTCCCACACACACACACTGGCGCGCACGGTTCTCGATCTGGTAACTAAGCTTAGTTCATGTCTTTGGTCTGCGGTTCTCCGCCTTTGCGTGCAGCAATGCCATTGGATGGGAAAGACGTAAAGACATAAACCATCTAGGAACAGACCTTTGATTTATCGTAACCAGATTAAAGACTCAAAAAAATGACATGTCACTAGCATAAGTATAGCTTCTGTAAAGAATTCTTTATTTCATGATATAAAAGATCTTCTTACTATTTCGTCATGGCAACGTTTGGTGGCTTAAATAAACGACAAAAATACTGCATTCATCAATGACACCTCGTTTAATTTTCTTCACTTGAGCGGAAAATGATTGTTTTCTCCACAGCGATAATTAGTTTTGTTTTTCACCTATTACAAGAATGTCGATACTGGACCGTTTTCTTTTTACAAATTAGTTAAATTGTTGCTGAGATAGAAATAATAAGTCCAGCTAGAGTAAATGTATGTAAAAACACCTTCAGACCTGTTTTGTAAAAGTTATCATTTCTATTTAGTTTTTGGGAATTGCGTAAACTACAGGTGCACTTGAATCTGGAATCAAAATTATGTCTATTGCTAAAATGCGTAATGGAAAAAAGGAAAGCTAACCTAGAACTTAACAAGTCAACGTCTGGAAGTAAACTTCATCCATGACGATGATTGATTCGCGACGACGCGCACGCAATATTCCTAACATTTAGGTTTTTTGCTTCATATATCAAATCTGAAATGGTTATTTTATGAAATTCTGAATGATGTAAAAAAAGAAAGTTGAGATCGACGTTGATTGATATCTTAGGAATTAAGCTTGACTCAACGACTTAAGGTTTGTATGATCTTTAATCCGAGAAAGTGAAGTTGTTTCTTAATTTAACGCCTCACACACCTCAAGACAAATCCTATACAAACTGTGAATTGAGAATTACAATTTTATGTATATTTATGAAAAATTTCCCTATGGGATAATAAAGAGTTTTCTTATCTTATCTTATCTTTATTTACATAAAAAATAATCAACACAATACGATTTTGGCACAAACCTTACCTCGGCAATTGCAGATCTGCGCCGGTTGTACCTGTCCGTGCTAGCTGCTATGTTCTTTATCTTCTTGTCTTTGTATGGAAAGAGCCCTTTGTTATGACGTCTATACCTTGGGTGGATTAGCGGCAAATCAATCGCCTCCACGTCGCACGAATTTCTCGCGGGGCGTTGCTCAGCGTCACCTCCACCCTCAGGGAATCCGCCATGTACGTCGCTCTCATCAGACGCAGCCACCTCAAACTCCAATTCTGCTATCGGTATCTCGGCAGAGCCCTGGCGGCTGGCGACGGCCTGCTCTTGTTTTGGAACTGTCTGACCACCATTACGTCTCTTGTCACACTGGTCACTCATGTTTTGTAACCATACTAATGCCAGAAAACAAAATCAAGTCTTCAAGGGCATCAGCATCAGCATGTTTGTAAACTAACGTAAATAATCCCTTGCAGGGAATTCGTTTTTTTGTTGCTGCCTGGCTTCTTTAAACAACTTTCGATTCATGTTCGAGATAATTCGGTGAAGCGCACCTTAATTTCACATCTTCTTTTATTCCCATTATAGTTCGTGACTAAGAATCAGAGATCTGTTGTTTTTGAAGACACAATAACAATAATGGGCCTGTCTGGTATTTAAAGTGCGAGTAGAAACCACTGCTTAGTGAATGCACTACTTTGGACAATACACTTCTCTCTGCAACTAATCCAACTGGTGCCAATTATTATCTTGAGAGTGAGTTTCTCCAATCTTAAAAGCACTCAATCATAGAAGTGATTGGCAGGTTAAAAACGCAGCTCGCTCTTACACAAAGAATAATTTATATAATCAGTTGGTCCTTTTATCACGACGCTTATAATCAATTTCATAATTCAGCAACCTGTTACACGAAGCTGATAATCACTTCATCCATTTTTCAGCAGACGGTGCCACAGAGCTTATAATCTTTCCTTTTACCTCCACATTGTGTAAGCGGACAATAGGAACTTCAGCGCAACTGTTTCCATTGCCACCATGGCAAGTTTTTATCAAAACAAACTCCGAGTTGGTGTGCATGAGCGTGTGTGAATTTTTCTTAAAATAATTATGTTGAACAAAACTGATATTGTAAAATATATACTTCTAGTAATTTGTAAAACTCTAAGATTAGTTATCAACTTTTGTTTAAAAAGTAGGCTACACACACACACACACACACACACATTGGGTGTGATTCTTGAACATTACCTTGTTTGCCATTGAGTACACTTTCGAAAGTCTATCAATGTAATACATATGGAACTTTTCTAGATGTTTTGCTTTAAGCAAGTTATTTGCCTCCCATAGGGAAATCAGAAGTATGGTGAAGAGAGAGGGTGGGTGAAAAACGCCCCCAAAAAACTGATTCTAAAAAAAATCTAAGTAACATGCTTTTCTAGAAAAGAAATGTTAAAAGATTTTAATTTACTTTTACGTCCCCACTAAAAATAACAACAACAACAAAACAAAACAAAGAAAACCCCACAAATACACCACTGCACTCCCATATATTATCCTTCCCACTTTCTTACTTCCACACGTACGTTTTCTAAACAGCTTGCACCTTCCCATTTCAATTTAGATATTGATTGTAATAGCAGCAAACATAAACAAGAGGATGCCAGAAAAGCGTCATTATCTCTCAGCGAACAATACATCTGTATACGCAAAATAAACTTTGAAACTAGTGGGTGGACACTATGTAATCAAAGGAGATGGGAACGTGTGTTTGCGATAAAAGGCATGTGGTGTGGAAGTAGTAAGAAAAGAGAGATAGAGAGACAAAGAGAGGGGGGGTGGTGAGAGAGAAAGAGACATACAGAGAGACAGAGAGAGATATATATAGAGAGAGAGAGGGAGAGAGAGAGGGAGAGAGAGAGAGAGAGAAAAATAGACTGACGCTGAAAGACACACATCATGTGATTCATATTGATTATTTTTTTAGCTCCTTTAGGCCCACAAGTCTTGAAAACAACCAGTTCTGCGATAGAATGCAGCATTCATATGAAGACATTTGAAACCTCATTTCCTGTTGTTCTTTTACAAAGTAATGCGAAAGAACATTAGAGACTTTGATTACTTATGTTACAGCAATGTTGCTTTAAATCGATTCAGAAGAAGTGAAAAGACTCACGTAAAACGAAAAAAGCATTTGAATAAGTTAGAACTAATAAGAACATAAAAATAACCTTGTAGGAGAAGTCATCACAGGACTATACTAAAGATAAAATAAAAATAGACTGACGCTGAAGACACACATCATGTGATTCATATTGATTATTTTTTTAGCTCCTTTAGGCCCACAAGTCTTGAAAACAACCAGTTCTTAACGTATGGGAACATGTATCATCCTCTGAAAAAAAAACTGCTACATGCGTTTCAGGTAAAAAAAAAAAAAAAAAAAAAGAATATAAAGGACTGGTGTAGAAGAATAAGTTCATAATAAAAATGATCAAAGAAAGAGTGATAACGGGAGAGAGAGAGAGAGAGAGAGAGAGAGAGAGAGAGAGAGAGAGAGAGAGAAGGACTGAGAAGAATAAGTTCATAGATAAAGAGAGAGACAGAGAGACAGACAGATAGACGGGAGACAGACAGACAGACAGAGAGACAGACAGACAGAGAGAGAGAGAGAGAGAGAGGGAGAAGACAGACAGACAGACAGACAGAGAGCAGAGAGATAGACAGACAGACAGACAGACAGACAGACAGAGAGACAAACAGAAAGACAAAGAGACAGTCAGGCAGACAGACAGACAAATAGACTACACAGACAGTGACAAAGAGAGAGAGACGGGTAGACAGACAAACAGAGAGACAAACAGAGAGACATACAGAGAGACATACAGAGAGACATACAGAGAGAGAGAGAGAGAGAGAGAGAAGTAGAACGGGAGGAATAAAAAAAAATGTTTAAAAGTCTTCACGATAGACGTGAATTCTTCGCAACTCCAAACCTTTCACGAAGTATAACAGTAACTAACTAAGACACTAAGGGAGAAGAGTAGGCCTAATAGATAACGATGCCTGGTTTCTAATTTCTAGATATAAGTTATTAGATCTAGAAGTCAATGTGGGAGGCCGTTTGACATTAAATATTGAGGACAAGATGGCGTTTAGATCTCCAATGGCTTGAAGCCTATAATTTATATAATTTATAGATACAAAAAAAAAACGCAACGAGAAATAATAAGAAATGAAACTCGGCATGGCACATTTCGACTAGTTTCTCCATAATTATGTCGTTTGAGGATTAACATTTCGTAAGTAGGATATAATTATAAAATTTTCGTGGCGGACAATACCACAGACAATAAAATAGCCGAAAAGAACCGCTTTGGAAGTATAATTCGTGGGAAAAGAAAGAAGAAAAATGACTCTCTAATCGGAGACAAGAAAGGAGCTCTTGACAGCTCAGTGAGAATTCGCGAGGCTTCTGAAGAGAAAGCAAACATTCACGATAAGAAAAATGTCTTCTTACCTTTTCACAGCTACAGTGATGACCCTTATTGCAAATGTGTGCTCTGAAAGTACTGTTTACTTTAAACGGTGATGATGAATAGATTCATGACAATCCCCTTAATTGTAATGATGCTGATAATAAGGCTGTTGAATATTGTGGACATACCACAAGTAAGTAACCGATGTTTCATACAATAAAATACCGAAATGTATATAAAAAAAAATACGATTCTGTTTTCTTGGCGATAATTATCTTCAGATCAGCTACCGCAAGACACAAACAGCAAATGGCAGCAGGTTGATAAGTCCGATTGCTCAGGTAAGAAACAATCGATGTCGTAAGTATACTTCTCACAAACAGCGCCGATAAGCGAGGGGGCACAGATAATGGAACAGGTCGAGGGGGTTTTAGACGTCTAGTGGAGGAAAGCTAAGAAACCAGTCGTGAGTGAAGAAGTGGAAGGTACAATAGACAATTAAAACTATGGCTTTTATCTCGAGATGCCAGATCATGGGAGAAATAAATTAGCACCACTTTTTTTTCGTGACGACCAGATGAAATAAAAGGTTTTAAAGACTAAAAGAGTTAAAATAAGGACGAAGCTAATTTATGTTTTGTTTAATCGAATGAATAAGTTTGAATAGGTTCCATTGTTAAGAAATGAAAACACTCGTCTTGGTTTTAATCATGTCCAGGCTTGTCACTTATACAAACCATCTTGAACCTTGCACAAGCCTTAGAGTTGTATTCAGTGTATAGTAGAAAGAGTTAATCCTTGCACACGCCTTAGAGTTGTATTCAGTGTATAGTAGAAAGAGTTAAAATATTTACTCTTTCTAAAATTAAGAACATTAAGTTCATCAAAAGTTTTCATATTTCACATTTAGTTTTCATCAGTCAAATCGCACCCTCTGAATGCACTGCTCGCAGCGGCTCTATGTACTGTAACTCTTGCCACAGAACCGCTGACAGCAGCTCCATGATTATAGGAGCACAAAAGATCCATATCTTCAACCCATCCAAGTTTTAAAGCTTTTCAGAGGAAGTTGGTACTGTAAACATTCAGTTCTGAAACTATTTCATCAGCTGAAGACTGTTTTTCAAATTTGATTTTGACCTTGTTAGTGTAATCGAAATTAGCCATTTTAGATAATCCTAACTAAACCAAAAGAAAAACATGGATTCAATGAGTTAAGTGATACAATTAGGAGTTTGCCCTTTATGTGTCACAAAATTGTTACCTCTTTTTATCTTATAAATGAATCTTCTGAGCATGACGTTTCACAAAAAGTACTTTCGAGCAGGAAACGAGAAAGTTAGGGCCAGTTCGAATTTCAACTTTAATTATTAGGTTATGAAAAAGGTCTTTTCGAGTAAACGAATTTTAGGACAAACCGTTGAATTAACCAAATCAAATGCCTCTTGAGTTTTGCATTGTGACATTCCAACGTCACTTGAAAAGATCGATTAAATCTCTCCTGTCTCTTAGCTGGCAAGCGAGAGACGTACAAATGTATCATCTAACTCGCGACATTATCAGCTTCATTAAAAATAAAATAGGCAAAAGAAACGGATGAGGTAATCAAGTAGAAAACGCGTCAGGCGTGCATCATATTAAAAACCCCACACAAGACAATTTTTTCACTGAAAACCACAGCCAAAGCTGCCAAAACTATAAATCTTGAAAATTGTGTCCCTTAAAATTGTTATTAACCACTTGCGTGCTAAGGTACGTTTAAAGAAAAATGATGCGCCCACAGAACGTAGCTCTATGGACTCGCTATATCTTTTCAGCCAAACTCCAGTGAATTTATGCTCTGAAAGTGGCAAGTCAAAGATGATTTGAAGTCAGTGAAAGAAAGATGACAGACAGACATTCGGTATTCGCGGTAATGGAAATACACATTAATTTTGCATTAGTTCCTCCAAAATAGGTGTCGAATTCGATCCCACATCACTCAGGTGGGAAGTAAGGTGTAGCTAGAAAGAAATTAAGCTAGATTTTAGACTCCTCTGTTCTCCGATGCAGCTTTATACAAAATATCGTGATAATGTGTGTTATTGAGTACATGTAATTGAGATCCATTTCTTATCCACTGATTTAATTTGACCTTTCTTGTTTCTTGAAATCAATAGTCACCTATTTACATATAAAGAAAACAGTCCTCTTCACGCATGACCTTTGTGATGATCAGGTTTGGTCATTGGCGTATAGATTTTATTAAAGGAGTAATTATTCCCGACAAATTTTTCTGGATCAGTGTATCAATCTTATTTGTGTTAAATATCAACATAAATTATTAATGGAGGCTACAACAGTTCAAGTGCAAATACTTGCTTCATGATTTATAAAAAATATCATACGTCAAAATACAATATTTGAAATAGAAAATAAATCGAATTTATTTCAAATGATTCCAGAACCTTAGGAGAAGTTCGATTAATTAACACACAAAAAACGGACATGTAAAGCTTGCGGGTTGTCATATTTGTCAAGTCCCATCCTACCTTTAATTAATAAACATTAAAGTATGAACGTGCCAGTTACCAAATGTGAATGGTTAACATTTTGGCTAATATTTTGACAAGAACATAAATCGAATTAATTTCAAATTAATGATTCCATAACCTGGGAGAATTTCGGTTTATTAGCACAGAAAAAATACAACATGGGAATACCATGTAACTTTTCAAATCTCTTTGGCGGTTTTCTTTTGCAAATGGAACAGGAGAATAAAATTAAAGCGGTTACTACAAAGCAGTTTCGTTTCAGTTGTACATTTGATCGCAAAGAAATAGCAACTCTGAGTAGCAGATTTTGTACGAAAGAGTCTCGATAAACTGCACTAAACAAATAGTACAAGGTTTATTTTCACCCTTCTACATTGCTTTCATAAAGTCGAATCTAATTTTTATTTAAATCTACAAGCCCAGGTATATGTAAGCACTAACCCTTTAAAAAGTTAATTTCAGCTAAAAAAAAAAAAAAATAAAAGCTTTGCTGTGAGGTACATGTATCTGTAACAGGAAGATATTCTTAAAATCGAACACAACCACTGTGGCACGATCAAATAAAACAAGCAATAGCAACAGGTAAAAAGAGACATAAAACATTGATTTCTTTAAATCAAAATTACACAAGTTCTGACCAAGACTAACCTTTCTGTTGCTTTTTAATGCATGAAGAAAAAAAATTGGCTTTTCAATATTACCCATTGTTTCTGAGCTCTATTGCTAAAACTAGACCTAATCTTGAGCTACAGTTTTATTTTTTTAAAAACCCACAACAAATACAAACACAAAATGAGACCGAACTACATGTACATGTACTTATTTAATCAATGCTGAGGCGAACATAACACGGGGGAATGCTTGAGTCGACAGTATGGACTGACGCGCGCATTTTCCTTAAGGTAGAGACGGACTTAGGTTAATTTAACGTTTCCTAAAGCTTCCTAAGCTATTTTAATCATATTTGTTCTAGGTCAGATGTATCTTATCAGATATGCTACACTTCCTTTTAACCATTCACATAGTTTTGCACTTAAGACAGTTAACTAATTTAACCTGTAGGTACTGTGTTTACGCTTCAGACGGTGTTTATGGAGGAAGAGAAGAACGTGAAAAATTTATTAGTTACTTGAAATCGATTCTATTGGAAATGCACACCGACGGTTATGTTGATGACACATTTATAAGGTGAGAAAAATTAGCCAATCGAGGAATTACTTCGAAATTCTAGTTTCGATTTTGCAGTTGACGCCTCTAACGTCTCTGACAAAATAATTGTTCTGGTTTACCCATCACCAAAAGCCCGTCATATAAAAACTTCTGGGCTGTTTTGAAGAAAATATCTTATTCTGCCATTAACTCGCCCCCAAACTCGTCGTGAAAAAACACTTAAGAACATAATGTTACCTTACGCAGTTTATAGTGGATTTAACGTAGGCCTACATTCTGTTATTAGTTGTAAAGGCTGGGTCTACAATACAAAATGTAGACAAAGATATTAAGTCGATCATGACACGTAAACAGTTTTAATTGGACATTCTACCGATGTTAACGCGAAGACATGGTATATATTCTAAAGCCCAAGGGCAACACGATGAATGTACAACAATTTCCATAAAATTTCCCTGTTTCAGTAGGAACTAAAATAATAGCACTGAACATTCTACCATTGCACAACATCTTTAGCCTAAGTGATCTCCAAGTACACTTTGCATCGTATGTTTAAGTTCTAAAGCTATTAATCTCCCGTGAGCTGGTTTAAAACATCATTACCGTGGAATTTCAAAATCTTATAAGCACTGGTTAAGTTAAAAGTAAGTTAGAATTGTCATCACTGAACACTTTCAAGGCTGCACAACATACTTTTGTTATCACAAATCGTAAAATTTCAGCGCGCACTGTTTAGATTCCTTGAGCACCACTGTTGTTCCTCTGCTCTGTGAGATGTAGCGGTTGTTGAGCCTCAGCTGGCAGACTGGGCCTGACTCGGGCTTGGTGAGTCGTCCCTCCCTCCCGCAGCACTCTCGGTCTGAGCAGAACAGGCACGGCGCCTCCCCGGGCACGCGAGATCGGAGCTTCCCGGAGCGAGGTACAATTTATGATGTATCGCACCTGCATCTCTCCCCCCGCCCTAGTTCGGTTGTTCTTTTTTTTTTTTAATGACAGGAAAGAACTAAACCACAGGGATTTTCTTACGGAAATTCATTTTCTATAATATATTTATATTTTACGTCCAGCAGACGGCTGCTCAATCTATATTGTTGTTCATCTGCAGACCCGCAGTTTATTTAGTGCATTATTCAAATTATTCTAATAAAAACTACTTCCTCCCTTGACTTCTTTTTATCTCTCACTGTCTGTCGTTCTCCAAGCTATTATAATCCTACCCATTTTCTCCCTGATTTAGTTTACATTTCATTCTATTTCACCCACGGCTTTTACATTAACATATCTCTGCTTCTCCTCTACCGTTCTTTTTGTGTGAAGATAACTCGACGCTGATTATTCCAATTTTAGTTTTTCCTCACCCTATATATTTTCCTAACGTCCGTTTCTTAATCGCAGAAACTTTTAGTATACATTGCCACCCTGCCATAAGCTCCTTTGCTGATTTATCAAATATGTTAACAATCAGCATTACACAACACAAACACACACACACACACACGTAAGAGGTTTGCGATAAATTGCACGTTAACCTTTACACAAAGCTAAAAAAAAATTCATGGCCAAACAAATCATAACAAATTTCCTTAGGCAGCTTGAGATCAATGCGATAGATTTGCCTGCTCAGCCGACACACAACCTTACGGATGACGATCTATGAGTTACAAAAGGAACGTAATCAACCATTCTAGAAAGGAATTCAAGCATAAAACAATCGGCGTCACAAGACCAACACCCATATTAAGGCAAACACAGAATTAACATTGCCACATTTTTCACGTAATATTAAAACGAGAAATAGATAAACAATAAACGTCGACTTCTATCAAACGGAACAAACAATCAAACGAACACCATTATAATCATGACCATAAACATGATTACCATGACCATCATCATGATTGCCATGATCATTCTCATCCTCATCATCATCATCACCATCAACATCATTGATTGTAAATAGCTCTTTGAAGAAGAAAACAACTAAAAGACACGACAAGAACACGATCCTCGCGCAGTATCTTGGAAATCGAGTATCTTGAAATGGAAATAAATTAAGGATCGATTGTAAAGAGGCCAAGGCAGGGTAACCTTTCACTTTAAATTACTGGAAAAAAATGCCACACAATTGATTTTAAGCACTGTAGAGTAGTAATGAGACAAGGGCAAATGATGTATAGGATTAACTTAATCATGTAAAAATTCAAGACTAGTTGATTTTTACAATCCTGATGAATCTTGTGGTTAAATTCCACTGATAAGCTCATAAGCATAGAAGACTTATGTGAGCTTGGTTGAATTTAACAGCTTATTTTGTGCAATATAAAAGAAAATAGAAACTGATAAGGTGGATTAGAGAAAAGGGATATGAATATTGTGTGCACCGAATAAAAAACGACTCAAACATTAGAAGAAGCAGTAAATTAAGACCATTGCTTGATAGAATGACTTGGTCACACAATAAGCTGGACAGGCTAAGAACACCGTGTCTCCAGAGGGAAATAGGAGAGAAGACGAGGTCAATGAAGAGAGCGAAAACAAATGACAAGCAGTCTTGTTGCGAGGCTGGACAATCGTAGAACTAAGTGTGCAATGGGTAACGTTCTATCTATATCTAGTTTATGCGAAATGTTTTCCACGTATAATGACGAGTTCGCCAACACTACGGTGTACTTACTGCACTAGCCCGTTACAAGTATGATAACTTATTATGGAACGGAGTACTAAAAAGCCACTTTGAGCCGGTGAGTTGAATTAGAGCAGGGTAGCAAGCATTATTTAAGCGATCTGAAACCCTGATCTTTGATTATATCCAATACAACATTTGGACATAAAATGAGAAATTGTCTGAAAATTGTCCGTGGTTGAAACTGTATGCTGGTAAAAGAAGCGGTATTATTCGTTAGAAATGACGTATAATACCCATCCAGCATGATTTTTTATAGAAGAAATAAAATGTCAGGGAACTGATCGGTGTATCTTCACAGGACAAAGATAAGCAAGATGCAGCATGCGACATCCTAAGGCAGCTCAGTGTCGCAAAGATAATAAGAAATCAATTCGCTCAGTTCGATCATGTTCTTTTTCATACAGTAAAAAGCACAAAGAAAACAAAAGTTATTTACCCCCAGCCCATACAGACAAAAATTCCCACTGAACTACGAACGGACACAAGTAGGCACGAACAAACAAAATGAATAATTCAACTACAGCTAGTGATATTGCGTGTGTGTTCAAGAAATCAATACCAATCAGCGTTTCTCACAACGTGTTGTTCTGAGAAGACAAATTACTGTTCTGAAACTGGAACTGGCTACAGCAGAAGTTCCAAACGATGAGCACTTAAGCTGGATCAATAAGAAAGATAGGTTGTCGGATTTGTGTAGAGCCAGCGTGAGCCGGGGCTGACTGTTCACCGGTGTTCAGGGCAGCTAATTGTAAGTTTGCGACTTGGGGTGAGACTTAACCACTGGGTCAGGTGATGTTACAGCCTTGTACGGGGAGACCTGGAGAGCTCGCGCGGCCCCACCTTAGCGCCAAGAGCATCATTAGATCTACAGCAGCGGAGAGGGAAATGAGGTAGGAGTCAGCGAACAGGAAAAGCTCTTTAAGATGCCTACAAATGATTTGCCTCAAAGAGTATAACGTGAAAAGTGAAACACCTGTCTTACAGGTAGAACCAAAAATGTTACAACTAAGGTAGCAAAAAAAAAAAAAAAAAAAAGACCAACAAGACAAAAAACTATCCTAAATAAATCCGCAAAACACCTCTCTAAAATTAAGAAACTAAACAGCAATACTTTGATATTCGATTACAGCTAGCTGTAGGCTAAAATTAATTTCAAACACACAATCTCTAATCACGACAAACAGCTGCTGCAAATAGTTACACGGTTAGTACTCTGAGTTTGTTTTACGGTACGCCAGAACGGTAACGACTTTTTCTTTTGCCCATGATGTCCTAGGACAGTTAATACATCATGGGCAAAAGAAAAAACGGTGACTTCTTTGTCTCTCTGAGTGGTAAAAGAATAAAAATTGTGCACAAAAAGGTTGGTCAAAAGTAAACGGTATGTACAGTAGTTTAAAAGATTCATGTGTAGGATAATCACAGTTAAATTTTAGCACATCAATGTCCTTCAGATACCTCAGTAGGCGCTGAGTACTAACATAACTAAATATGCTGTCTAATAGTTTGGAAGCCAGATACATGTTTCTTTCTCGGTTGAAAAGTGGACAGTCAACCAGAATATGACTAATAATTGACAGTAGCAGTTATAACCCTGTGGAGGCTCCTTCACCTCTCAGTAGGAAGGCGTGAGCAAGATAAGTTTGTTGTTTGTCAGGTTGTTCCGATCTTGACAAGCTCATCATAATTTCATTTCCTTCAATTCCAACATGACTGAGCATCCAGCAGAGAGCAATTTTTTTTTACCTTTGTGCTGCAATTGATGAATTTTTCTTCATATGTGAAGAATTCTTGGCTTTTCAAGTTTGCCTCTCAGACCGCTTTCACCAGGGAAAGCGAGTAAGAGAAAAATAAAAAAAAATGTCTTTTCTTCAGGTGCATACGGTGTCGAGTGCCATGCACAAGGCCACTGCCTCCACATTTTTAAATATTGACGCCTTTGCGCTCACCCCGCAGCATTTATCTGTTGAGGATGAGTGGCAAGCAGCTTTGACGCAGGTCTCATCTTTACACTCGTCAGTGAAAAGTAGATAACGATCTGAATGATTTTCTATGATTTGTTCAAACTTTTCTCCATATTATTCTGGAGGGATTTCGTCCTTCTGGAGAGCTGCCAGGTCAAGAATGTTTCCTGGTCTTTCCAGCGTCTAGGGAGGGATTTCCTAAATCTTTTTCGATTTTAGTATATTAAGTTGATTTCAAGAAGGAGCTGCTGAGCACCAATTTCAAAGAGGGGAATCGCGTTCGGTGAAGCTTGGAACTTTTCTATATAATGTGGGTGGAAAACAGGGTGAAAAGCAGGATTGCCAGGGTGAGATTTTAGATTAAAGGCTATCCCAAGAGGCTTTTAGCTAAAAACACCAGTGTTTTGGCAATACAAAAAATCGAATTGTCTGTTTTATTAATTTCAGTTTCCAAAGTCTTTGAAATTTTACTCCGTTTTGGCATACTTAAATACTATTGCTCGTATTTAAGTTAATACTTGGGTGATGTAAACGTGTTGGTGTTCATGTTTATGTGTACACAGCCGTTGTTGTTTTTAATCTCAGAGAACAGCTATATTGATGCCAGGTGAGATACGCATTTCTTTGAACTGGTTTATTCTAAGACAGGACATTGAGTTAAGGGATTAAGTCTTTTCGTTCCTGTGTGCCTCTATGTATTGCAATGTTCGTGAACTTTCTTGCTTAATCTGTCCATTCATTTAGTTTTTGTTTAATGCTTAGGGGGACAATATCGCATTTAATAAACAAATTACGCCTACAAACAACTTGTGACCAGGTTTAGTAAGCCATTGGACAAGGGAGGGAAAGAGAAATAGATAATTAATAGAGATACAGAGACAGGCAGAAAGATAGAAAGACAGTACCTCTGCTTCGTGAGAGACAATTTTGTATGGTCAATGGTTCTCTGAACTATGTCTAATAGTGTGTCGATGAAAGCTTAACTGTTTCTAATTGTTTCCTTTGGCTTGTAATAAATGTTTTGAAATATATCATTCATGTGGTTTGAAATTTTTGTTTCGTTATGATTGAGGGCAGTTTCTAACGGTGCATACTAAGACCTTCATAGCAGTTACTGTCCAACATTGTATTAAGGAAACGTAGGTAGAAGACGTACTTTCTAAAATCATCAATGGCACAGGGCGCCTCAATTTCAACATTACTGTTCTCTCTCTCTCTCTCTCTCTCTCTCTCTCTCTCTCTCTCTCTCTCTCTCTCTCTCTCTCTCTCTCTTTCTCTTTCTCTCTCTCTCTTTCTCTCTCTCTCTCTCTCTCTCTCTCTCTCTCTTTCTCTCTCTGTTTAACATTTTCTTGGTTCTCTCTCTCTCTCTCTCTCTCTCTTTCTCTCTCTCTGTTTAAGATTTTCTTGGTTCCCCGAAGAAATTATACATGGGATTAAATACATTTTAGGAGACTGACATAAATATATCTCAAATCCGGTAGATATTACTTTCAAACCTGAGCGTCATCAAAATGTAATGTGGGGAACACTTTGACCTGAACGAAATAGAACACGTGAAGATACAAATACGATATCGGCCGGCTGATTATTCCTTTTTATCTAGTTCCATAGATAAAATAAATCTCCCCGTATCTGCACTTGATACCTTTGATAAGAAAGCGATTTAACAGGAACTGCAGGCTTTTTAATTTAAATAGTTCTTCGTTTGATAACGTTGACTTTCCACTATATTTTCATAAGATAAGCCATCATTCAAAATTCTAGCGTTCACTAATCCCATTTTCATTTCTTTTGAGCTGCCTCGTTATTTATGTATATAATAAATTTTATTTGGCATTTTCTGAGCAGGTGGGATTTTGTTGTTTTATATGCCTGTTCAAACTTTAAATTTAAAAGACAATTAAAAAAAAAACAAGCAGAGAAAAAAATGAAAATGGAAGTATTTTCATATTGCGAACTTTGTTTGGGCTGCAACATTGGACATTCGTGATCGTAATATCAATACACCTTGAATATGAATTTTTTTTTATTATTATTTCAGGCGGGTTTCTTAAAGGGGAAATAAGCATACACATTTAAAGAGGTCTCATGCTAGCTCCTTAGAACCACCTGTGGTGGCACTCATTTTTACATCGACTTTGCGGGGAAAGTGCTGTTGAAATTGTTTTCAAAGGAACTACACAATGCATGGGGTGAACAATAATTATATCTTTAATATCCTAATATACCAACTAAATTCGCTTGTTTCTAACCCATGGCGTATCACAACATAGGTCTTCATAGTTTAGTGGGATTCGAATCTCGCTACAAAGATAGTAAGCAGTTTGAAAAAAAATGAGTTGAGGTATATAAAATATTTGTTCAGTTTTATTATTATTGTAAAACTGTGTGGTTATGAGCGGAAGAGAATCTTAGGAGAAAGATGGGACACGGCAATTAAAAAAACCACAATGTGAAAAAAAAATTCCATTTACATTCGAATCGATAAATGTGTGGATTAAAAAAATGCTCCTTACTGTTAAACACATTTTAAATTTCCATAACTCACAAATAGATCTGCGGTGGGTTCATAACTATTGATTTTTTAAAAGATGTATTCGACTTTAGTAAAAATAAGTGGGCCACAAAGTTTGGTTTCTTTTGTTTAATACATGAACGGTAAAAAAAAAAAGAATTCTAAAGGTGCCAGTGCCACTGGACAAGAAATAGAGCGACAGGTATTCCAAAATTCAAGAATATCGGGGCTGCAGTTAATCCTGTAGAAACGAGCAAAATTAGAGCTTTTTATTGTAATATAGATTCCATATAAACGGGAAGTGAAGAAATGCCGTTTAAAAGTCGGCGCAAGACACCAGTAAAAGTACACAGCAAACAAAGACAAGAAATTGTTTGGGTGACTTGGAACGTGAAATATTGATTGACAGGCCGAAAAATATCTACAGCAGAAAGACTATTGTTTTGTACTATTCAGTTTTATCGTTATGCTAGAGATTAAAAAACGCACTCAAACACTTCGTTACATACAAAATTACTCAGGCTCGTTATTGAAAATCGCCAAAACCTCTCTAAAATCAGAGATTATAAAATATCGACTTTGAGCAATAAGTTGGGTGAAAATTGAAGACTAGGGTTAATAATTACAGCGTTGTGGTAGCTTTCGACGAGTCGTAATAATATGCGAGTAACAAAGCTTAGGACGAGTCATAACAATATGCGAGTAACAAGGCTTACGACGAGTCGTAACAAATACGAGAGTAAGAAGGCTTACTACGAGTCGTAAGCTACCGCATTGTTATACTTACGAACTGAGACTGAAGTATAACGTTGCGGAAAGCTGATAACTTATCTTATAATTATGCGGATAAGATGACCAAGGACAAGTTGTAAGCTTCCATGGCATTGGTTGGATTAATAAGTTTTCATGCGAGTTTCTAACCCGCCAGTGTCTAGGTTGACTTTAGGATATCCGAGGTTTCAATCTTGGCTGATGCTCCCGTCTCCTTATAAAGTAGTTGGACGTAAAACTACATACCCGTTTTACTAATTGGATCGCTCTCCGTTTAATAAAAGAGGCCAGTTGAGACAGAACTCCTGGTACCAGCGGTATGTCTATGTAAGGCTGCATTGTCATATTTTTGTTTTGGCCGTCATGTATTTGGGAGACGTACGGTAGAATGATTGCTGGCGATGGACGTTAAGAAACCAATAAACAACGACTCAATATGTTTTAAACCATCTTCATAACCGTCGCTCTGATAGAACATACAAGTACTTCACATTCAATTGACAAACTGGCCACAATAACAAAATTATCACAGAACAGACACAACTGGAGAGAGGTGACGTCAAGGATCGTGGGAGCTGTCGAAGTACCACAGACTAAGAACTGAGACGCGCCACGGACAAACGTTAAGTAATTCAAGTCATAGCCGCCCCATTACTGGTTAGATTAGCACACACCAGTAAAATGAGACCGGCTGAGACAGAAGTCCTGGTATCTTCATAATGTTTCGTGTGTAGCAACACGTAAAATTGTCAGACGTAAGTCTTAAGACTCGTAGTCGTAAAGGATCTTTCTTGGTATTTCAGGACGCTTAGTATTAGTGGTAGTAGTAGTAGTAGTAGTAGTAGTAGTAGTAGTAGTAGTAGTAGTAGTAGTAGTAGTAGTAGTAGTAGT
>RQTK01000001.1:1930327-1948294 GCA_003991915.1 Elysia chlorotica | reverse complement strand
ACACTCAAAGTATTGTGAATTTTCCTGACGTGACAGCAATCTTACACCACACTTAAAGTATTGTGAATTTACCTGACGAGGAAGCACTGGTTACACCGCACCCCCTAATACAGTATTGGTAATACATGTACTAAAGTATATATAGATCTTTAAGTCATTTAAGTTATGGTAAACCTTTCCTTTCTATCTTTCCCTTGCATTGCACTCTACGTTCGTTCGTAAAGAACCTCCACCCCACGAAAAATAGCTCAAACATAGTTAGACATAATGAAAGTATGTACAACTGTCAAATTTTTTATTCTTTAAAAAAAAAAAAAACAAATTTCAGCTTTCCCCCGTTTCTAAACTTCAATGTCTTATTACGATCATTGTACTTATTGTTTAGTTACTTCTAACGAGCGGAAAATCAAGGTAAAATTTTACGAACAATTTCATGCTTACTACCGCAATTAAAATATTATGTCAGCTTAAAGTGATTAATGCTACATTAACCTGCAAACAACATCTGTCTTGGTTATTCACTCACTATCAGGAATGAGAGGGGGGTTAAGAGAGAGAGAGAGAGAGAGAGAGAGAGAGAGAGAGAGAGGGAGGGAGTGAGAGAAAAAGGGAGAGATGGAGATAGAAATAGACAGAGAAATCGCACTCTGTGCATCCGATTCTGTTACTCACCCCGAACAGCCCGTGACTCACCACTCATGCGCCGAGCGAGGCTTGCTTTCGAGCACAATGAACATCTGTATCAATATATTCACGCTGCTGACACCAATGGAATGTCACAAACTTTTCTTGTGCTTTTAGATGAGCAAGACGGAGCCGTTACGTTTGGATATGTTTGAGTCAAGGGCGGAACCTGTTTAGTCAAACTCCGCGGACATTCTTCGCATAAGTTTGATTTCCAATTTTCTTTCTAAGGGCGACCACAGGGTGAAAGCCAAAAGCTGATGAGCGCCGATCAGAATAAGAATTCCCCTATAAAAATCAACTAGCCCCACAGAGTCACCGCTCCTTGTGAGCGCTGATAAGTGGGCTTCGGTAGCGTCGGCTTTATAAGAATGGAGAAACAATTCTTAAAGACGCTGAAAATATGACAAGGGCTCACCGCGACCACCGTCATCGGATGTGTGACGTCACGGGCTGGACTAGAGCGATTTTTTAAATGGATAAAGCGGAACGTGAGCTTCACATAGAACAAAACCAATTAATTTGTGTAATCAGCGGTCAAAACATTAAGAGGACGTCGCAGGCAGAATTTGATTTTGAACTAAAATTAAAAAAATGTATTGTGGGCATTTAATTTTAATTTTTTAAAATTTTAATTAATTTTGATCTCATAAATAATTTTTTACTGCATGTATTTGTATTGTACCTTCGCACTAGTTTCAGACGATGCAGTAGGCTAATTTTGCCTAGCCGCCACACTTCATGATCAGCGTCTAGGCGTCTACCCTGTGGGGTTCACACCAAGCTGATCGGCGCGGATTTCAAGTTCCTTAAAGCGTCGATAAATTCAAGCTTCACTCTGTAGCCGGCCTAAGGCCTATTCCACTCGGGAATTTTTCTGACGTGACAGTAATCTTGCACTACACTCAGTGGCGTTGGTAGGATATGCCTGTGTGTAATAATATTCCGCACCCGAGGAACCTCGGCACGAATTCCTATGGAATTAATAAAGCATCAAGCTATGCGACAAATTCTTGTTTTGCATACTTTCTAGGTCTATTGTTATTCTCCTTTAAGACATAAAATGATGGCCCAGTACTTCTGTGCAGCAATCGTTGCTGTTTTTCCAGTGCTTGGCACTTGTTCGGTGATGTGACATTCTAAGAATGTTTTCCTTGGTTGTTGTGACCATATGTCTAACTAGAGAACTCAGTATTTGTTTTGAATAATTATGGCATTCACTAGACAAACCAGTGTTTGTTGTGACCATGTCTTTCACTTGACAAACTAGTGTTTGTTGTGATCATGTCTTTCACTAGTCATTTGTTGTGACATTGGCTGTCACTAGACAAACCAGTGTTTGTTGTGACCATGTCTTTCACTAGGCAAACCAGTGTTTGTTGTGACCATGTCTTTCACTTGACAAACTAGTGTTTGTTGTGATCATGTTTTTCACTAGTCATTTGTTGTGACAATGTCTGTCACTAGGCAAACCAGTGTTTGATGTGACCTTGTCTTTCACTAGTCAAACCAGTATTTGTTGTGACTATGTCTTTCACTAGATAACCAGTGTTTGTTGTGACCATGTCTTTCACTTGACAAACTAGTGTTTGTTGTGATCATGTCTTTCACTAGTCATTTGTTGTGACAATGTCTGTCACTAGGCAAACCAGTGTTTGTTGTGACCATGTCTTTCACTAGACACACCAGTGTTTGTTGTGACCACGTCTTCTCCTAAACAAATTAGTGTTTGTAGTGACCATGTATTCCACTAGACAAACTAGTGTGTTTTTTGTGTGACCATGTCTTTCACTAGACAAACCATTGTTTTTGTAACCATGTCTTTCACTAGGCAAACCAATGTTTGTTGTGACTATGTCTTTTACTAGACAACCCAGTGTTTGTCCCGACAATGTCTTTCACTAGACAAACTAATGTTTGTTGTGACCATGTCTTTCACTAGACAAACCAGTGTTTGTTGTGACCATGTCTTCTCCTAAACAAATTAGTGTTTGTTGTGACCATGTCTTCCACTAGACAAACTAGTGTTTGTTGTGACCTTGTCTTTCACTAGACAAACCAATGTTTGTTGTGACCATGTCTTTCACTGGATAAACCAGTGTTGTTTGTAACCATGTCTTTTACTAGACAACCCAGAGTTTGTCCCGACAATGTCTTTCACTAGTCAAACCAGTGTTTTTGTGACCATGTCTTCCCCTAAACAAATAATATATTAGTGTTTGTTGTGACCTTGTCTTCTCCTAAACAAACTAGTGTTTGTTGTGACCTTGTCTTCTCCTAAACAAACTAGTGTTTGTTGTGACCTTGTTTTCTTTCTCTAGACAATCAGCATCAGTTTACCATGTCTTTCTCTAGACAATCATCGTCAGTTTACCATGTCTTTCACTAGACAATCAGTTTACCATGTCTTTCTCTAGACAATCATCGTCAGTTTACCATGTCTTTCGCCAGACAATTATCCTTAGTTTACATGCCTTTCACTAGACAATCAGTGTCAGTTTACCATGTCTTTCACTAGACAATCAGCGTCAGTTTACCATGTCTTTCACTACACAATCATCGTCAGTTTACCATGTCTTTCACCAGACAATCATCGTCAGTTTACCATGTCTTTCGCCAGACAATTATCCTTAGTTTACATGCCTTTCACTAGACAATCAGTGTCAGTTTACCATGTCTTTCTCTAAACAATCAGCGTCAGTTCACCATATCTTTTACCAGACAATCATCGTCAGTTTACCATTTCTTTCTCTAGACAATCAGCGTCAGTTTACCATGTCTTTCTCTAGACAATCATCGTCAGTTTACCATGTCTTTCTCTAGACAATCATCGTCAGTTTACCATGTCTTTCACCTAGACAATCATTGTCAGTTTACCATGCGTTTCGCCAGACAATCAGCGTCAGTTTACCATGTTTTTCGCCAGAGAAGCAGCGCCAGTTTACCAAGCCTTTTTCTAGACAATCAGCGAGAGTTTACCATATCTTTTTCTAGACAATCTGTCACACCTACGACTGTACTTAGTAGGTTATAAATATGACCATGTATTTTACTTAAAAATCGCTGAAAACAGGAACGTCTTTCACTAAACAATAAGTGGCAGTTGTGACTATTTCACCACGCAATCAGCTGCTACTGTAAATAGTCATGTATAACATCAGTGACAATAAACTGCATAGCACATTTTTTTTGAATAAACATACTACATAGATCTCTGATCCTATCGGTGGCGCAGCGCTTAGTACAGGATGTTGATGTCGCTGATGATAGACTTTCCATTCACTTTAACTCAGGAAATGTCCATCTGCCCTTCTCTCTCTCTCTCTCTCTCTCTCTCTCTCTCTCTCTCTCTCTCTCTCTCTCTCTCTCTCTCTCTCTCTCTCTCTCTTGAGCTATTCTTCCTGCCTCGCTGGGCCTCGGGTCTCCTTTGTAGCCAGTCGCTGATGTCGTCCGTCCACCTTCTTGTACGCCTGCCATGTCTTCGTGTTGCTCACAGATTTGCTTCCAGGATATGCCTTTCCAAACTGCCATGGGTTTTCAGGTGACCAAAGTATTTCAGTTTCGTTCTTTGGTGGTTTGCAAAAGCCAATTTGAAAATATTAATTTAAAGTTTTAGATTGGTTGAACAAATGTTTAAATGCACTAAACTATAACGGCATGAACACTAATAAACTGTTTTCTCTTACCCTCATCGGTAGCGGCGAGATAACCAACAACATTTTGAAACGTTATTCTTGGGACCAGTCCGCAACATGAACTTACTGCTGACGAGGAGCATTCAGAAAGCAACAAACCTACCAGCACCCAAGCAACTAGCATGTTTGGTTCGTTTCGAACTTTTGATCCAAGCCGTAGACCTGCAAATCGAAAGACCAACGCTCTACCACTTGCGCCAGCTCGCTCAGTCGCCTGTACGTTAGTGTCACGTGACCCTATTGTCCGCCAACTGACCGCTGTACGGTCGATAACGACCATGTCCACTGCCCCGCCGGACAAGCCGCCACGACAGCTCAGGTTGGCGGAATGGGGGAAGCGAGCGCGCAGACGACAGGGTCGCCCAGGTAACAGCGCTGTACTCATTGCGCATGACAGACAATGGCGCACCGGATCCTGCAGATTTCACACCGTCGTTCTCTTTGGTTGCTTTGTTGTATCTTCCTTAGCCGTGATAATATTCATAAAGACGTAAAGAGAATATAGGAAGTTTAGGTGATAGGAGGAATAATAGCCTAGATTGCCGGGAAGTAAGAAAAGAAGGGTCAGAAGATAAAAGGAGGAATGGAGAGGAGAAGAGAAGAGGAGGAAGAAGAAGAAGAAGAAGAAGAAGAAGAAGAAGAAGAAGAAGAAGAAGAAGAAGAAGAAGAAGAAGAAGAAGAAGAAGAAGAAGAAGAAGAAGAAGAAGAAGAAGAAGAAGAAGAAGAAGAAGAAGAAGAAGAAAAAGAAGAACAAGAACAAGATCAAGAAGAGCTAGAAGAAGAAAAAGAAAAAACAACAACAATATATGATGAGTGGAAGGAAGAGAAGGGCGGGGAAAAGAAGGAGCAGGGAATCAGGTGAAGGTAGATGATGGAGAAGAAGTTACTCATCTTCCACTCACCTGGTCTACTACATTCATTTTTCAGTCTATCTGAAATAACTTGCCAGCATTTCTATTTGCTAGTCCATTCTCCTCTGAATAGAAGAGGCCCTGCGATACTGGGACCGATAAAGAAAACCAAGACGATAGGTAAGGTTATCTGCACGGTGTCCAATCATAGCTCGTGCTGGGGAATACGGAGCCAATGATCATTGAGAAAACCCGATGCCTAAGGGGCGTGAAGATGTCATACGTTAGTAACATGTTGATCGCAAAGCATGCTCCATGTTAAAAAAAAAAAACAATAGTAGCTTTGGTCACACCAGACTCAGCTAAGCATAATGGAACGGGCCTGGGCGAGGCCGCTGCGAGCTACACAGATCCCGAGACTGCGCCGACACCGTTATGCAACACGACCAGGGACTGGTCACCTGAGCCTGGACTCAAACCTCCCAGCGATGTCCGGAGATGGTCACTGTGGCGGGTCAGAGGATGAGGACAGAAGGGCAGGCGGGCCAAATACGGACAAGCTTGACCACTGTCTTGTTTTCCCACAATCCTGGGAATCCTGCCCAGCGGCAATCTGGCTAGAACCTGGAGAAGGTTTCCAGCGATTGAACATTAGACATAGCAATCACGGGGCCCAAAGTGAAACAGTGGCAGTTTGAAAAAAAATGTACATTAGCGTCTATTCATAGCTGTATCCTTGACTTATGTAACCAATAGAATAACAGAAAACCGCATGCCAAAGGGGCGTGTTATGTAATCTGTTATCCATGTGAAGGTCGGAAAACCTGTAATACAGGCGAACCACATAACGATTGCGGATAGTAAGTTCATGCCCTTTAGCCATTATAATCATTACGGCTTTCTGTTCGCTCATTGGATCTGTAAGTACAGGCTTGAGCAAAGTTTGAACGCCTTTGTGGATTCCCCTACAAATCGTCTTCGTTTCAGTTATGGGTCGTGCCATCGCAAAGCGTCTAATGGCAGTGGTCAGTGTAATGTTAGCTGGACAGCGTCCAGTAGAGATTCTCACAGGCCTGAGGACCCAATGCGTAATGGTCATATTGTTCTTATAACCTTATGGAATAAACAGACACAACCCAGACTTTGCTGAAATGTTGTTGTAGATGCCCTTGCAATTCTCTGCATTCCCTTAAGCTTATGATGGCCACTCTGCATTCTCTGAAGCTTGTGGTGCCCACTCTGCATTCTCCGAAGCTTATGATGGCCACTCTGCATTCTCTGAAGCTTGTAGCTTGTGATAGCCACTCTGCATTCTCTAAAGCTTGTGATGGCCACTCTGCATTCTCTGAAGCTTGTGATGGTCACTCTGCATTCTCTGAAGCTTGTGATGGTCACTCTGCATTCTCTGAAGCTTGTGATGGCCACTCTGCATTCTCTAAAGCTTATGATACTCACTCTGCATTCTCTGAAGCTTGTGATGGTCACTCTGCATTCTCTGAAGCTTGTGATGGTCACTCTGCATTCTCTGAAGCTTGTGATGGTCACTCTGCATTCTGTGAAGCTTGTGATGCTCACTCTGCATTCTCTGAAGCTTGTAATTCCCACTCTGCATTCTCTGAAGCTTGTAGCTTGTGATAGCCACTCTGCATTCTCTAAAGCTTGTGATGGTCACTCTGCATTCTCTGAAGCTTGTGATGCCCACTCTGCATTCTCTGAAGCTTGTGATGGCCACTCTGCATTCTCTGAAGCTTGTGATGCCCACTCTGCATTCTCTGCTCTGCATTCTCTTAAGCTTGTGATGCCCACTCTGCATTCTCTGAAACTTGTGTTGGTCACTTTGCATTCTTGGAAACTTGTGATGATCACTCGGAAGCTTGTGTTGGTCACTCTGCATTCTTCGAAACTTGTTATGGTCACCCTGCATTCTAGAAAGACAAAAAAAAACAAGGTCTCCCCTTGTTTCAATAATTGGCGTAAACATTACCGGTACATCATTATTAAGGTCAAACTGACGGTAATATGGTTTATCTTTAAAAAAAATTATAGATCGTTCAAAACAAGTAATGCTAACCAAGGTGAAAGGTGTGTCAGGTTAAGTCGGTGGCAAGTTAATTCCCGAATATATGAAATGAACAGATTTCAATTCATGTCAATATAAATTAAAGCATTTTGGAAGGTTCTGGAGCATTTATTATCTTCTATGGCAAAATAGAAGCGTAGCTAGCTGGATACATCAATAGGTAAATAGATAGTCAGGGAGTTATAAACACAAGCAAACATAGAATGAAGGGAATTTTTACGGGTAAGTATCAACACTGTTTGAAAAAAAAAAGGAAACACGCTTCGTTATAAAGGAAAAAAATTTAAGAGATACATTGTAGACGGATTGATCTATATACATGATCTATAGATTAAATGGAATATGATAGTAAAACTATCAAATAGGTAGAGTTAAAAAGATAGATAAAAAGATAGATTGTTAGCTGGCTGGATGGGTAAATATTTGAGTCAATAGAGATAACAGAGAGGGAGATAGGCAGAGATAGAAAAAAAATGTAAGATAGACGATGTAAAATGTAACGAATATGACGAAAATGTAGACGAAAATATAGACGAAAATGTAGAAAACAAAACAAAAAGGTAATAAATAAACACAAAAAAATAAAACAAAATAGGCAAATTAACAAAACTAATAAGGCGAAAGTTTCCATCTTGCCCCCTATTTTGGACCATGCCCCTACTACCCCTCTACCTCACCCACCCGCCGCCTTTTCCAAGCAGCGTATCTGGAAGGTCAAAGATTGCATCTGGGACGGATTAGCTGCACCAATGTTTACCCTGGGCGTGAGTGGGCGAGCACGGGTAGCATCTGGTCGCGATCTAACTGTTTGTAATGTTGCTGCCGTTGCTCTAAATTGTTGTGCCTCATCTGGTGGTGATGTAACTGTTTTTGATGTTGCTGCTGCCGTTGCTGTTGTTGCTTGCTGTTTTTGCATCTGTAGTTGATGTTGTGCCTCATCTGATGGTGATATAACAGTTTTTGATGTTGCTGCTGCCGTTGCTGTTGTTGCTATTGTTGCTGTTTTTGCATCTGTAGTTGATATTGTGCCTCATCTGGTGGAACTGTAATAGTTTTTCATATTGTTGCTGTTGTTGTTGTTGGTGTTGGTGGTGGTGGTTGTGGTGGTGGTGGTGATGGTGGTGTAGCTCAGTTGGTAGCGATGTAACTGTCTGTCAAGCTGCTGTAATATTTTTTTATGTTGCTGCTGCTGTATTTGCTGTAGTTGTTGTTATTGTTGTTGTGCCCATGTGGTCGCGGTTTAAGTCTTTGCCGTGTTGTTGTTATTGTTACTGGTACTGTTGTTGTAATTGTTGTTATTATTATTATTGGTGTTGTTGTTATGATTGTTGGTATTGTTACTGGTCTTGTTGTTGTAGTTGCTGTGCCTCATTTGGACGCACTGAAATTGTGTGTCATGTTTTTGTTCTTGTTGTTTTTGTGCTTCAACTGGTCATGATGTAATATCAATGATTTGTAGATGCTATGAATACTGCGGTTGCTTGGTTGCTGATGTTGTCCCTCCTCTGGTTGTAGCGTTCAAATCTGTCGGGGACTGAGCCGGCAGACTGAGTCCGTAGCGTCGTGGATTAGGAAGGACATAAGGGGATAAGTTGTCCAGATATAGGTTGCGGTTTGCGTTGGTTTGCGTCCAACAGCAGCACTATATAGGCTATATTGTGGACGGACCCCAAGACGGACGTCTGACAATTTTATGTGCTGCCACACACGAGACAGGGCGGGGATACCATGACTCGTGTCTCAGCCGGTCACATTATACTGACACCGACCCAACCAGTAGGGAACGCAACGCCAGGATTCGAAATCGGGACCTTTTGCGTCGGAAACCGATGTTCTACCCCTGGACCACCGCCCCCCCCCCCCTCAGATATAGGTAACACGCTGAGAGATCCTTGAAGGTCTGCGTGGGCGAGTAGGTGGTCATAGGATAGTGAACACGGTATTCGATCTTTGTCGTATTTGGATATAAAACCATGTCGATAGATGATGTATGCCCTGTGACGGTTAAAGATTAGGCGCCGGAAGTACAACATCGCCATAGTTTACAACTGATCATAAGAATATTCATAAAGGAGGCTTAGGACGAGTCGTAATTGTATAAAGTGCGTGTAGCAAAAGTTAAAAAGTATACGGTCTAGGTCTTGTGGATGGAAAGCCTAAATGATTTGCTTATATTGTTACGGAGGAGAACAATATGCATAACCATTTTTAAATTCTAAATCTGAGAAGGGAAACAAAAAATGTGTGGATTAAGTCACGGAGAAACGTCCCAAAAAGGTAATAAGTGTCGGCCCGGACTACAGGATATGAAGTTCACAGAAGCACAAACAGCCCTTCGGAAGTGTACAAAAAGCATCCATTTTCATTCCGAAAAAATGTGCGTGTCTAGTGAAACATGGCGGCGAGTTTCCGGAATTTTAAGTAGTTTAATTTGATGGAACAGGAATAGGGTAGGTCATTTTCTCCTACGTATTGAACTTTTTAGGATGGGTTTGGGAAAATATGTATCAACCGTGAACGCGTTTTAGGCTTGTTATCATGGTAAGGGAAAGATTGTTTTGTCTTGAACGAGTGCATTGACTTTTATATCGTGAATTTTTTTAAAACTTCTCTTAAAACTGTTTTAATCTGTGGCCTAGGTGTATGCAGTTTTAGATCTATAGACTTTCCCAATGTGTATTTACGACGTGGAGGAAGGTTTTCCGAAAAAAGGTGTACAGAGATAATAGAACGTATACATTTTATAAGAATTGTTTGTCTAATTCGAATCGGTAGATGCGTGTTAGAATTCGAAATGCTTATAATTGTTGAGCACACCTCGTATTTCTATTTCTATAACTCACAAATTTTATGGTCGGTTAAAATGTATTCAACTATAGCAAAACAAGTGGGCCACGAAGGTTGGTTTCCTTTGGTTTGTTAATGAACGATAGATAATAATGAATTCTATAGGTGCTATTCGACTACACGAAAAAAAAAAACCCAGCCACATTCATGCGAAACTTCAAGAAGATCGGTGCTGCAGATATTTCTGTAAAGTTGAGCAGAAATTGAGCTTTTTTTTTAATATAGATATGGTAGATCGAGCTATTCTGGTGAGGCAGAGTTGATGAAATGGTTCTCTTTCAGAGTAAGTTTATTTATATAGCCCTTTTGAGAAAAATAAATTGTGTTCAAAAGTGGAAAAATAATTCTTTGATTTTTTTTCTTTTCACAGCAAAAGACAAGGGAGGATATTATTTTTGGTCTTTGGATAGTGCACACGTCGGGTTATCTATGTGGTCACTTTGAGTAACAACTAAAGGTTGGGGAACTTTTTTGGTCTTCGGACAGTGAGCATACCTTGAGACTACTCTTAGGCATAGCTGTATGTTTGTGTGTGTGTGTGTGTGTCCGTTTTCAACCTTGACAAGCGTTCCTTTTCAACTTTAGAAAGTGTTCCTTTTCAACTTTAGAAAGCGTTCCTTTTCAACTTTGGAACGTGTTCCTTTACAACATTAAAACGTGTTGCTCTCTAACTTTGGAACATATTCCTATTCAACTTTAAGGGGAACAATAAGCGAGCATGTAGTCTATATGTCTTTGGATAGCGAACATGCCTAGAGCCGGTTTTAGGGCTATTTGGCTTGTCTGTGATGATGACCAAAGAGGACTGCAACTAGAACCAGTGACCCAGACTATTAGGAAAAATGACCATGTCCTTGTTGCTTTCGAACAAAAGGGTCTGACTCAGTATCTTGTAGGAATTGCAAATGAAGATGAAGACAGTGACGGTGACATTGACGTTTCATTTTTGAGAAAGAGTTTGAAAGTTGACAACAAATTTGTGAAACCAAATGTTGAAGACAATGGATCTGTCAAAAAACAAAATGTACATGCTATTCTCCCACCCCCTGTTGCCACTGGAACAACCTCCAGAACCAAAAATGGCATTGTGTTTGATATGGACTTTTCAAAAATAAAATTATGGTGAATGTGACTTCTTACCCCACCCCCTGTGACTTCTTGCCCCGCCATGGGGTAAGAAGTCACAATTGTATTTGAGCTGAAAATGTGCTTTTTGTCAGTTTTCATTAAATGTTTGAAAACAATTTACCACTTCAAGATGTTTGTTATATATTTATGTTGTCCAGTGCGCAGTTTCATTGCAATTAGTTAAAAATTAATACATTTAATCCATAGTCAAAGCAATTTTGTGACTTCTAGCCCCACTCTCCCCTATACAAAAATTTTAAGATCTAAAAATGATGTCCCCTGCAGAATTGATGTTTAGTTTTAACCTGTGGTCTAGGAGTATGCAGTTCTAGATCTATAGACTTTCCCAATGTGTATTTACGACGTGGAGGAAGGTTTTCCGAAAAAAGGTGTACAGAGATAATAGAACGTATACATTTTATAAGAGTTGTCGTCTAATTCGAATCGATAGATGTGTGTTAGATTTCGAAATGCTTATGACTGTTGAGCACACCTCTTATTTCTAAAACTCACAAATCAATTTATGGTCGGTTAAAAGATGTATTCAACTATAGCAAAATAAGTGGACCACTAAGTTTGGATTCCTTTGGTTTGTTAATGAACGATAGATAATTATGAATTCTATAGGTGCCATTTCAATACACGAAACAAACCCCAGCCACGTTCATGCGAAACTTCAAGAAGATCGGTGCTGCAGGTATTTATGCAAAGGTGAGCAGAAATTGAGGATTTTTTAAAATACAGATATGGTAGATCGAGCTATTCTGGTGAGGCAGAGTTGATGAAATGGTTCTCTTTCCGAGTAAGTTTATTTATATAGCCCTTTTGAAAAAAAAATTGTGTTCAAAAGTGGACGATAATTCTTTGATTTTTTTTCTTTTCACAGCAAGAGACAAGGGAGGATATTTTTGGTCTTTGGATAGTGCACACGTCGGGTTATCTATGTGGTCACTTTGAGTAACAATTAAAGGTTAGGGAATTTTCATGGTCTTCGGATAGTGAGCATACCTTGAGACTACTCTTAGGCATAGCTGTATGTTTGTGTGTGTGTGTGTGTGTGTGTGTGTCAACCTTGAAAAGCAGTCCTTTTTCAACCGTGGAAAGTGTTCCTTTTCAACTTTGGAACGTGTTGCTCTCTAACTTTGGAACATAATTTTTCCTTTTCAACTTTGGGTGGAACAGTAAGTGAGCATGGAGTCTATAATTATGTCTTTGGATAGCGAACATGCCTAGAGCCGGTTTTATGGCCATTTGGCTTGTCTGTTTGGCAGTACGTTTGAAGTTCGTTCGGCAGTTCGTTTGGCAGTACATTTGGCAGTTCGTTTTTCAGTTCGTTTGGCAGTACATTTGGCAGTAGGTTTGGCAGTAAGCTTCGTTTGGCAGTACATTTGGCAGTACATTTGGCAGTAAGTTTCGTTTGGCAGTACGTTTGGCAGTACATTTAACAGTACGTTTGGCAGTAGGTTTGGCAGTACGTTTGGCAGTACGTTTAACAGTACATTTGGCTGTACATTTAACAGTACATTTGGCTGTACATTTGGCAGTGCGTTTGGCAGTACGTTTAACAGTACATTTGGCAGTACATTTGGCAGTTCGTTTGGCAGTTCGTTTGGCAGTAAGTGTCGTTTGGCAGTACGTTTGGCAGTACGTTTGGCAGTACATTTGGCAGTACATTTGGCAGTACGTTTGGCAGTTCGTTTGGCAGTTCGTTTGGCAGTACGTTTGGCAGTAAGTTTCGTTTGGCAGTACGTTTGGCAGTACGTTTGGCAGTAGGTTTGGCAGTAGGTTTGGCAGTAGGTTTGGCAATACGTTTGGTAGTTCGTTTTTCAGTACGTAAAAAACCAGGGAATATCAGCTGTCTTTGCATGTTGAACACTCCAAGAGATAACATTAGATCGGCGTAGGTGACAATTACAGACCCAGGCGGTTCCCTAGCTCAGTTGGCAGACTGAAATGGTTTTAGTTGAAAGGTTCACGGTGTCATTTCCCTATCAGACGCCTCAATAATTATTATTTGGTTCAGCTGCAGTGTAAAGTGCGCAGCCAAGTTCTTGGTATCCTGACAAATTATCTTTCATTGTGGATGATTTAAAGAAACCTTTAATTAGAAAGGAACTACATCCCCTCCACCTTGAGACGACGTGAAGCTAGTATTACTAATAAAATGTCAATCTAAAATCAGTACATGGGAATATTTAAATCATTGGTGGTGCGATGCTTAGGGCGTTAGATCGCCGTTGTGAAGATGCTGGGTTCGATTTCAAGCGTGACTGAAAACAATTGAAGGGGGCGCCTGTGTCAACCCAACATCGGGTGGGTTGGTCAGCTCTGGAGTTGCGGCGAAAGAAAAGTGCGGTGAAAATAAGCAATTATTTGCCCAAGTACCGAGTCCTTAGTTCTGTAACACCCAGGCACACAGCATGGGACAAACCGAATTTTTTTGTTTTGTTTTTACAAATATCAGAGACAGACATATTCATCCTGTACTATTGCTTGTTATACCTTGTTACGACAGACATTTTGGGGTCTAGGCAAATAAAAAAGATAAATCTCAGAATTACAACGTGATATCGCTATATAAATGAAATTTAATGGGCAGATAAAACCTTCTAATGCTCGACTTGCGCAATTCGATTTGATTCATTGGAAACATAAACAAACCATTCTACTATTAATGAAACCTCTAGATAATCTAGCAGGCAGAAATAAGATAGACGAGTGTATTAGGTCCCGCGCCTTTCCAAATTATTTCCACTTATCTATCAATTGATTTTTCAAAAAATTTCAGTAGTTACCTTTCTGTTTTTCTGGCGCTAGTGGATTCTCGCATTCTGTTTCATCTTTTAATGTGTTGCATAAGTAAATGTTAACTCTCTCTCTCTATCCCTCCCTCTCTATCTCTCTCTCTCTCTCTCCCTTGTTCTCTCCTTCTTCATCCCCTTTCTCTATCTCTGTTTGCCTGTCTCTCCCTCTTTCTCACCCACTCTCCCTCTTTCTCTCTCGCTCTCTGCCTTTCTCTCTCTCGTCCTCACCCAAATCAATGTATGCTCTAATCCCCCACTGTACTTCACTAAAACAGCCTAAAAACGAAGGGCAGAATTCTGAGCATTCCTCGTTTTGTTCTTGTGTTTTTGCTTCCCTCTTGTCGTTTTTAACTGTTTATCTCTTTTCCTCCTACTAAATATCTCTTTTTCCCCTACCTCTCTCGCTCTCTCCTTCATATTATCTTTCATAATATCTCACTCGCTATATTTGCCACTCGTATCTCTCTCTCTCTCTCTCTCTCTCTCTCTCTCTCTCTCTCTCTCTCTCTCTGTTTCCCTCTCTCTTTCTCTCAAGTACCCTTACTCCGCCAAACGCCAGGAAGCAACAGGTGGCAGGAATAGACATACGCTTGCATCACATACCGTCGAGACAACACATTTCCCTGAAGTACTCCCACCCCTCCCATGCTCGCCTACGAAAGACAAAAGACAAAAGTCATCACGACGCAACAGGTGAGCCAGCACTCACACAGTGACCTCCTGACCTTCCGTCAATGAGGAGCAGAAGGCGGCACGAGCGGGCCAATTGCTACCAAAGGCGCGAAAAAATCCGGCTGCGTTTATCTTGGAGAATGATTCGTCGCTCATCGCCCTGGCTGGAGATAGTGTACCCACCAGAGACCCCATGTTTGTCTCGCTGCGAATGGGGCTAGGGAAGGGGAGACAACGGGGCAACCGAACTTCGGGGCTCTAGACATTTCTGGCATTTGTTTTGATTTTTTTGAGCAGCTTCAACCTTCTCGACTTGATGCTGACCTTTGTGGTAAGTGAGCTAAAAACTTGCCGTGCTGGCAGGCTGCGCTCAGCGACGACGGAGCCTGTGTGGAGAACCGGACGCGCCGCCTACGAGATGTTTGTGTATCCTGTCTCGGTTTGTCATTCCGGCAGAGAGGACCACGTCTACATGACAAAACACAGCTGGGACGTGTTGCTGTTGTTACTCAAAGGCGGACGAGTTTGGCTTTTGTTTCGGACGGCATTAAGACTTGGGTGTTTGGGTGTTTGCTGACTGACGAAAGTTTTGCTTGCGCCACCCATTCACATAATTACTGGCGATCTTTATAATAAACCTACGCTCTTTTGTGCTCGAGTCCAAGATAGTTGAGTTAAAGTGAAGGTCATCCCCCTGTGTGGCTTTGTGGGGGAGACCTCTGCCAACAAGACGATATCAAACAGAAGTTTGGAACCATGGTGCACGGCAGGGGGTTGGTTGATTGGTTGGGTTGGTTTAACGTCCAACAGCAGCACTATTTAGGCTATATTGTGGACGGGCCCCAAGACGGACGTCTGACAATTTTATGTGCTGCCACACACGAAAAAGAGCGTTGATACCATGACTCCTGTCTCAGCCGGTCACATTATACTGAACGGCAGGGGGACATAATTAACAAATGTCTGCAGCACTTGTATCTAGTCACAAGTATCAGCATGCTAAATATAAAAAAGTTAAACGACTTTCAATGCGTCTTTGCCCTAACCTTGCACCTAGATCGTATTCTAGACTTTGAGTTTATTCTAAATTCTAGACGTAGTCGATATGTTGGTCCTAGTCTTAAAATGGAACTAAGCCTAACTTTGGAACCATTCCAGATCCTGAACCGAGTCATAATCTGAATTGGTCTTAACTTAAAAATTGTCAGTCTTGGGACACGTTCACAATTAACGTCTTGCTGATGACGTGGAACGTTAAGAAACTAACTCAGTACTGGTATTGTATTGTAAGAAAAGCGTAACTATGTGGACACATCGAAGTGAAAATACTGTTTAAAACTCTCCAATTTGCTGTGAGGACTTGGATTATTTTGATCAAAATGCATAATACATTAATAGCCGTATCATATTTTTTTGTCTTTACCAACAATAGAATGAATCAGTATGATCTACAGCCTAACTATATACAACCGTATCCTGTGGTCCAGGCAGCTTAAAAGAATCACAAATGTACAATAGTTACTGCCTAAACTGACTTTTTAACCCTGTCCAAAGTGATTATTGAACTTAATCCGATAAATCGCTAAGCAAACTATTCCTAACCGTAAGTTGAAATTTTCTGTATCTTAGAGAGACGAGACAGTCAAAATATTTTACGGATCAAATTTTTTTTTTTTAATATCGTTATGATCAGAATTTATATCGTATCATGTGATGCGCCTTGCCGAGACGCATGGAACAGTATAAAAATATTAAAAATCGAATTTTTTAAATAATTACGACAGTATTATTTCTGGTCGGCGAAATGTCCGTCCTAAAATTATAGATGCATTAAAGTGAGTCTCCATCTCACAAGACTGCCGTGAATCGAATGCCCATCCAAATTAGCCCAGCACGACGCCGCGATTGCTGGACAAACTTTTAGTTTCAAAAACATTAATGATAATGGACCGTAATTACAAGATTGTTTAGCCTAAGGCCGGCTACAGAGTGAAGCTTGAATTTATCGACGCTTTAAAGAACTTGAAATCCGCGCCGATCAGCTGGGTGTGAACCCCACAGGGTAGACGCCTAGACGCTGATCATGACGTGTGGCGGCTAGACAATAAGCCTACGGTATCGTCTGTAACTAGTGCGAAGCTACAATACAAATACATGCAGTAAAAAATTATTTATGGGATTAAAATTAATTAAAATTAAAATAATGAAAATTAAATGCCCACACAATACATTATTTTTTTCTTTTAGTTCAAAATCAAATTCTGCCCGCGACGTCCTCTTAATTTTTTTATGCTGATAACAACAATCTAACCAGTTTTGTTCTATGTGAAGCCCACGTTCCGCTGTGTCCATTTAAAAAATCGCCCTAGTCTAGCCCGTGACGTCACACATCTGATGACGGTGGTCGCGGTGAGCCCATCTCATGTTTTCAGCGTCAATAAGAATTGTTTTTCCATTCTTATAAAGCCGAGGCTACCGAAGCCCACTTATCAGCGCTCACAAAAAGCGGTGACTCTGTGGGGATATTTGATTTTTATAGGGTATTTCTTATTCTGATCGGCGCTGATCAGCTTTCGGCTTTCACCCTGTGGTCGCCATTAGTCAGGTCATAAGCCTTCTCATGTGCATATTATGGTTACGACTAGTCGTACGCTACCACGACGTTTACTTACGGCCCAAAAGCGTGACGTACGCCAGACTAATTACGCACCACAATAGTTATTGCGTTAGGTTTTATTATTTTGGCCACTTTATTTGTCTTTTTATAAAACTTTTAAATTACATCTGCCCTTTACTCACCTAGAATGCCATCCATTTCTCATAGTTTCGTCTCTTTTTATTCATGTCTATCTCTCGTCCTTTGCTTTTCTGTCTCTCTGTCTGTCAGTCTGTGTCTGTATATCTCGTTTAACGCATAGCAGATCCCTGACCAGTATGTAGATCATAGTCTAATAAACTCCAACTATCCGGTGCGTATCGTTAACGCAGCTATTCCCAATTGTAGTAGATCTTCATTTTAAAGGCTTTGCGAACCCCCATACACTAACCTTCGACACAACTACGGCCTTTAGAAACAAGGTTTGCTGATCGCTGATTGGCATCTTATTGGTAAACCTTAAACTGCCTATCATGAACTACTACTACTACTACTACTACTACTACTACTACTACTACTACTACTACTACTACTACTACTACTACTACTA
>RQTK01000001.1:1902568-1927281 GCA_003991915.1 Elysia chlorotica | reverse complement strand
AGAGAGAGAGAGAGAGAGAGAGAGAGAGAGAGAGAGAGAGAGAGAGGAGAGAGAGGGGTAGAGAGAAAGAGGGAGAGAGATAAAGAGAGGGGTAGAGAGAAAGAGAGAGAGAAAGAGAGAGAGAGAGAGAGAGAGAGAGAGAGAGAGAGAGAGAGAAAAGGAGAATGAGAGAGAGAAACAGAGAGAGAGAAAGGGAGAGAGAGAGAAACAGACAGACAGACAGACAGTAGACAGGGAGAGACATAGACATGCAAAGACAGACGGAGACAGAGAGGCAGAGAGAAAGAGATTAACATAGAGACTGTCAAAGAGACACAATACAAACAGTACAAGATAGACAAAGAGGGAGAGGAAGAGATTAAAGCAATGTTAGTTAGACAGAGAGCAAAAGAGAGAAAGGGCATTTTCACATTTTTAAAAGTTTTCTTCTTTGGGTAGACTGGCATTAACCTGCCATAATTATTATACTACTGATACATTAGGAAAGCGTTTATAATTTTCACAATACGACCACTATTAAATTTATTAGAAAAAAGCAACTTTTGCAAAAGCTGAAGGCATTTTACAGTAAACTGCGGAATCTAAATTTGATTTGTTACCAAACAAAACAAAACTTGACCAAGCCGTGACTCCTAGATTTATCTGGTAATACCAAGAGACAGACAAATGCGGGGGATGATGCGGGCATTTAGCGAAATACCCAACTTGGACTTTGAGAAATTACTTTCGTGTGCATGAGGAGCTGAACTCATTGTGACCACCTTACATTCCCGCCTTCTCTATGTCCGGATCGTTACATGACTCTGTTTGTCTGTCTGCGCAACTGTCCCTCTTACTCATCTGTCTTTCTGTCTATCTGTCTGTATGCATACATTATTGCACGGTTTGTCTGTCTGCGCAACTGTCTAGGTATTCCTCCCCTACTCATCTGTCTTTCTGTCTATCTGTCTGTATGTATACACTATCGCACGGTTTGTCTGTCTGCGTAACTATCCCTCCTACCCATCTGTCCAACTGTCCCTCCTACTCATCTGTCTTTCTGTCTATCTGTTTGTATGTTCGGGTGTCTGTTTGTGTGTCTGCGTAACTACCCAGGTATTCATCCCCTACTCATCTGTCTTTCTGTCTATCTGTGTGTATGTATGTATACATTATCGCACTGTTTGTCTGTCTGCGTAACTATGCCTCCTACTCATCTGTCTTTCTGTCTATCTGTCTGTATGTATACATTATCGCACGGTTTGTCTGTCTGCGCAACTGCCTCGGTATTCATCTCCTACTCATCTGTCTCTCTGTCTATCTGTCTGTATGTATCGCACGGTTTTTCTGTCTGCGCAACTGCCCATCCTACTCATCTGTCTTTCTGTCTATCTGTCTGTATGTATACATTATCGCACGGTTTGTCCGCTTAACTGCCTAGGTATTCATCTCCTACTCATCTGTTTTTCTGTCTGACGGTATGTATGTTGGAATATTTGTCTGTCAGCATAAGTGCCCAGATAATCATATTCTACTCATCTGTTTGTCTGTCTGTGTGTGTGTGTGTGTGTGTGTGTCTGTGCCTGTGTATAGTCTGTATGTCTGCGTAACCTCGCTCTCTGTCTGTCTTCTTATATCTGCACAATGTGCACATACTTATCCTTTACTATTCTGTCCTACTTTATGTCTTTAAATGTCCATATATTATTTCTCTTGGGCATTCCTCTTATACTCTTCTCTGTCTGCCTATCTAAATGTCGATCAGTATGTTTGTCTGTATTTTTGAGGTAACGTATGCGTTACTGTCCAGGTATTACTATTCTACCTGTCTGCCACCTGTCTATCTCACTCTCTGGCTCTCTATGTCTGCCAGTCTATCTCACCCTCTCGCTCTCTATGTTTGCCTGACTGTCTATCTCACTCTCTGGCTCTCTATGTCTGCCTGACAGTCTATCTCACTCTCTCGCTCTCTATGTCTGCCTGACAGTCTATCTCACTCTCTGGCTCTTTATGTCTGTCTGACAGTCTATCTCACTCTCTCTCTCTATGTCTGCCTGACAGTCTATCTCACTCTCTCGCTCTCTATGTCTGCCTGACAGTCTATCTCACTCTCTCGCTCTCTATGTCTGCCCGACAGTCTATCTCACTCACTCTCTCTCTATGTCTGCCTGGCAGTCTATCTCAATCTCTCGCTCTCTATGTCTGCCTGACAGTCTATCTCACTCTCTCGCTCTCTATGTCTGCCTGACTGTCTATCTCACTCACTCTCTCTCTATGTCTGCCAGTCTATCTCACTCTCTCGCTCTCTATGTCTGCCTGACAGTCTATCTCACTCTCTCGCTCTCTATGTCTGCCTGACAGTCTATCTCACTCTCTCTCTCTATGTCTGCCTGGCAGTCTATCTCACTCTCTCGCTCTCTATGCCTTTCTGTCCCTCTGTCTGCTCTTGTCTGTATGACTGTTAATTTGTCTGTCTCTCTATGTGCTTTTCCTCTCTGCTACCTTTGAGTGTATTTGCCATCTTTAGTTGCCAATTTTTTCCCTTTAAATTTAACTCCTGCCCATTCCTCTTGTTCCTCTCTGCCTGCCTCACGTCCCTTAGTTGTTTGTCTTTCTGTCGCTCTGTCTGTCTTGCTATTATCATTAATCCCTTAATTTTACGTTTTGCATCATCAGTTAATATTGTTTGTTTTCTTTAATTTTACTATGGCCATTTCTTGTACAGTCCGCCAAATATTTTAACTCCTTCCTTTCTTTTTATCTCCGACTGTCTCTGTCACTTTCTCTCTGTCTTTGCCTGTGTGTGCCTGCCTGTCTGTGTATCTTTTTGTCTGTCTCCGTCTCTGTATCTCCCATTCTCTCGCACTTTCCATTACATTTTCTATTTTTTTGTCCCACATTCACCATCGTGTCCCCATAATATTTCCATCTCTGCATCATTTATTCACCGTCTCAGTCTCGCAGTTAAAACAGTGAGATGCATAGTGGCGCAACTAACGGTACAGGTATGTGTAATAGGATCCAATGTCAACTTTGTCTGCAAGGTTAACTCCGGACGCGCCTCCCGCGACCTTGACAATTGACAGTTGATAATGGGGAGGGGAGGGGGGGGGGGGGGGGAGTTAAGCCCTGGCCACCGCATCGCCGAGGCGGTGAAGTGTGCACACCTGACGCTCCCCATAGTACTGGAGAAGGGGGTTGGGGTTGGGTTGGGTTGGTTTAACGTCCAACAGCAGCACTATATAGGCTATATTGTGGACGGGCCCCAAGACAAACGTCTGACAATTTTATGTGCTGCCACACACGAGACAGGGCGGGGATACCATGACTACTGTTTCAGCAGGTCACATTATACTGACGCCGACCCAACCAGTAGGGAGCGCAACAGCCAGGTTTCGAACTCGGGACCTTTTTGCGTCGGAAGCCGATGGACCACCGCGCCTCCTACTGGAGAAGGACTAAAGCTGAACTATAGCTGGACTAGACGGGACCCAAGTTGGAGTAGGACTGGACTAGAAATGGTTTACAGATGAACTAGAGCCCGACTAAAGCTGGGCTTTAGCGGAACCGAAGCTGGGCTAGATCATCATGATCATCATAATAATCATCACCATTATCCTCATTTTTATCACAATCATCATCATACTAACTTGTCATCATAGTCATCACGATACCATGATCATCATCATCATCATCATCATCATCATCATCATCATCATCATCATCATCATCATCATCATCATCATCATCATCATCATCATCATCATCATCATCATCATCATCATCATCATCATCATCATCATCATCATCACCACAATTACCATCGTCTTAAATATCACTTGTTCAATGTCAATCAACCCACCACTCCTTAGACCACCTAACTGGATGAGTAATGAAAACATCAGACTGATGCACCTGAGGCACTCAAAATCACAACTAATTAATAGACAATTGGCAAAGACGAGTGGGCTTGTGGGCCGAGCTGACAGTTATTTCTAGGTGTCGTGACACATTCAGAATGCTGGGAGATTTAAACAACCAGATAAACTGTTCTGTTTCCTTCCATTTGCTTGATCAGTGGTTTTATTAAATAAAGTGTACTCTTTGTTTTAGGATATCCACGGTTTAACAGGTTAGCATGCTTATCGGTGATTCCCGAAAATGCACGTGACACAACATTGCGCCATGTGTATCACAATATGGGAAGGAGGGGGGGTACGGGTCTGCACGCGAAAAACTTCTCATTGTTACACATCTGGTCTCCAGGGAGGTGCCGGTTTGTGGTTGAGTGGAGGTTTGATTTTGGGAGGGAGAGTGGCAGTTTTGAATCATGCAAAATAAAAATGTTCTGGCATGAAGTGGGGCGATAAAGCTATCCATATATCGAAACCGAAAAGGATTACAGATTCAACATACAATGCTTCATTTTTATTTGCTGTATCTTCTCTTTGGTTTGCACAGAAATGTAAATAAACGATGACAATTTAAACCTTATAGCATAGTTTTCCAGAGAAAACTTGAATCATTTTCCAATTGGAAACAGTTTTGAAATCATCTTTAGTATAAATAACATTATCTCTGTCTGTCCTTTATTATTTCTACCTCCATCTCTCTCTCTCTCTCTCTCTCTCTCTCTCTCCTCCCTCCTATGTTCCCTCTTTTCATTTTTACAAACTCATAAACACACGCACGCATATTGCAATCATATTGTGGTTCCCTGGCTAAAATTTACATGGAAGCGTAAAAATATATATAAAAGTATTCCCCGATCAGTTGATCCCCAACTCAAAGTTTCTATTTTTGGCAAATAGAAGCTGACGCTAAGCCCCTTCCTTATGGGATAAAAACTCTCAAAATAATAGAGCGCCAGCATTGGGACGAAGGTAAATGGATTATATCTATGGCCAAACAATTTTAAAAAATAAAATAAAATAATGTAGCGAAAATTCCAGCCCCATAAGCTTTCATTTTCAAATTGAACCTGACACTAAATCACTACCATGTGCGATGAGAACGCCTAATTCGTCAGAGCATCAGGATTGGCATGAAATGAAACGGATATTATTCATAAATCCACCCCAAAAATTCAGCAAAAATCACACATCCAAAAGCTTCCATTTTTTACCTCCAAGGGAGCCTGACACAAACAATTTCCATATGTGATGAAAACGCTCACAGAAACTAAATTTCAGGATGGGCATAAAATGGAATGGGTTATATCCATAAACCAATAAAAAAATTAGTCTATCAATGAGTTCGCATTCGCCAAAAACAACAGAACGTACGGATCGACATGAAAGGAAATGGATAATACCTAGATCTATATGCGAAAACAAATAGAAAAAAATTGCAAAAAATCCGTATCCAAAAGCTTTTATTTTCTCCGCAACATGGAATCTGAGACAAACTATTTCCATATGTGATGGAAGTGCCCACAACAACTGGGCATACATTAAAATCAATTATATCCATAAACAAATAAAAAACAAACCAACAAAACAAAACAAAACAAAACAAAAAGATTTCGCAATAAGGTCGCATCTCAAAGCTTCAATAATTTTTCCGCCGAATTCAACTTAACGCTAAGTGACTTCCGTTTGTGACCAAAACGCCCAAACCAACTGATTTAATCCAACTGAGCTTTATTCAGGATGCGCACATAGTCGTTTCGCCCTCTGCCTGATCAGCAAGGTAGCGCGGAATAGGTTTGTGTTCGAGTCCCATTTCGGTGTCCTCGTCTTTATCTACTGTTAAGTCGGTGTAAGTAAAATAAGCCCGGCCGAGTAACTGGTAATCCACCTTGGGATCCCTTCCAGGATATATCCTGAGGTGCGAATTGACTCAAAGTGTAGGGCGTTGGTCTCCAGATCGAGAAATCCGCGGTTCGAATCCAGCAAACGGTCAAAAATTTCACTTTTGTCCGCTACCGTACCGGTTTGATTGGTGTCAGTATTATGTAACCGGTTGAGATAGGACTCCAGGTGTCCACGCGCTGTCTCGGTTGTGGCAGCATGTAAAATTTGCGAGACTTCTATCTTGGGGCTTGTGCACAGTATAGCTTCTATAGTGCTGACGTTGGACCGTAAGCAACCAAACTCTATCTCTAAACGCCCAAAGTCTCGAGTTACACACCTGTTCTTGTCCCTGCGCTTGTAGAGATGCAATAGGTAAAGATGCGGTTTGTGTTCCCCTGGTCTAGCGTGTGCTCACCACATGGTGACCACAATGGCCCAGACATGCGCTGCAGGATGATGTGTGAGCGGAACATATGTGGCCGTGTTTGCTGACACTCTTTAGATGGGGCTGGGAGGAAAAGTCAAGTGTGAGCGTGTTCCTATTGATTTAAACGGTGTGAAAGTTACAACATTTGCAAGGAAGAGAAAGTTGGTTTACGTGTTGAGGCGTTGAGCTCTCAATCGGGAGGTAGCTGGTTCGATCCCATGACCGGGCAATAATTATGTGCTCAGTTTGTAGAGTGTGAAAAGTATTAACCTGACTATGGATTTGACTACAAGATTAATCTTTACCCTTTTTTTCTCGCAGACGATTCACAAGTGGTATAGAAATCCCTGTGACATCAAATCCTCACGTCTACCTAAGGATCAACGCAGTATTTACAAGTCACGTGGGACAGAACTCAGGCAGGGTGGGCATGCTGTGACCTTGACCTACATCGGCTGTCTGGTCTGCTGGTGATGTCCACTCGATGATCAGAGGAACTTAACCGTGGCTTCCTGATTACCGCGGTCCAGAGATATAGTTCTCGCCTCCAGTTTCTGCCTTCCTGTATCGAACCCAATAGATGATCGATACTCGTAAGCTGATATACCCAATAGATGATCGATACTCGTAACCTGCTAGATACTCCGGTGATCCAGAGATAGACCCCTGGCCCTTCTAGAACGAGTCTGGGTTAGGGTACAAGCCACAAGCCACAAGCCACAAGTCACAAGTCACCCTTACAAGTGGGCAAGACTTGACCGCTTCATTGGACACGAGACATGTATTGAGACATGTATTGAGACACAAGACAAGCCCTGTACTACTGAGCTTCTGGCTTTGCAGTCGGGCTGCCCACGTAGTGGACACAGCTACGGTCAGTTCGGACCTTGCACTGAAGGCAGTTTAGAGAGAGAGAAAGAAGGGATAGAAGGGGTGACTCCCACTGATAATCAAGGCAAACTCTTATTTATAGAGAGTCCATCCAACATACACAGGTGAGTAGTGGCCAGTCTTTAAAAAAAGAGAAACAAACCATCGGGATGGAGACAGAGATATAGTTGCAAAGAAAGATAACATGAAGAGAGAGAGAGAGAGAGAGAAGAGAGAGAGAGAGAGAGAGAGAGAGAGAGAGTGAGATAAAGAGGGAGGGAAAAGAGGGAGGGGAGGAAGGAGGCAGATTAAGAGGGAGGGAGGGAAAGGTTAGAGAAAGACAGAGACAGAGAGGGAGAGAGAGTGAGAAAGGAAAGGTAGGCGTATACGGAGACAGAGACAGGAGCAAAGAGAGGAAAGGGAGAGATGAAAGAACGACATTAAGTATAGATAGGCGGAATAACAAATACTTTAAAGATAAAAGACAAACTCAAAGGAGACAAGAGATTGGCTGAACTGATAGATTATGAGTCTGACAGAAAGACAGAACAATATACACATGATCGTACTAAATTAAGTCCAGGCAGCAAAGAGGGGTTTTTTCCCTGTAAGTTCAGCTCTTTTGATCCGTGCCAGTATAACAATGTGATGGACCGGCTGAGACCGGAGTCCTGGTATGCTCGCACTGTTTCTGCGTTGTAGCACGTAACTTTTCAGACGTTAGTCATGAGACCCGTCGTAGTTTATGACCTCCTTGGAAATCTATAAGATTGCGTCTTTCCTACAAAGATAACTGTTATAGCAAATACACCCGCTATGAAGGCTGGGTGGATACAGTGTGGACTTCCGAAAACGCACAAGATCAGGATATGCCAACATCTCACCCCTTCCTCTTTGTTCACCCACCAGAAACCCTTGACATGTGGTATCCACGTTGGTCTCACCGTCTCTTTGTCTGTGTCTGTGTTTATTGGGGGCCGAGGTGCTGGGTGCAGCATCTTGAGGTTGCTGTTGCTGTTGCTAATAGAGCGACCAGGTGTTGCTTGTGGCTCACCTCTCAGGCACAACCTGGAGAAAAAAAAAGGGGGGTGGGTATTGAGGATGGAATAAATGTGCATATTCTGTTATGCCCCCAGCACCACACTTCCACCCCCATACACAAACTTGCTTCTCTATCACGTCCTTTTAAAGGCGATACACTGGCAAAGTATCTACTAGTTTTGGTTTACATTGCCAACACTCAAACTTTTTATAGCTTCAATTATTCCAAAAAAAAACAACAAAAAAACAACAACAATTTTTTAATCTTTTAATGGCTTATGGGGTGAGTTAGAATTTAAAAAAAGGGGGACACGTTTTAAGAAACAGAAAATATTAGGATATGCACATACTGCTGAGGGGTTTCCTGAGAATGATCTCTGTCATATTGTTCGCTAATAGCTGTGATGTCCCCCATCTTCTATTATGTACAGTTACACCTCTTGACTTGTTGATTGGTTTAGTTTATTGGTAATTTAACGCTAACATCAACAACTAGCCTCTACTGCGGAAGGATCTCGAGTCAATCAATTACCAGGTGCACATGCTGCCACACAAAGAAAGCGCGTGGATACAGTGACTTTTGTCTTAGGCGATCACATTACACTGACAATGCCCCAGCCAATAGGGTATGGCATTCGACAAACAAATAAAACTCTATCATTGGCTTTAACTGTGGTCCCCAAATAGAGGGCCAACGCCCTATCACTTAAGCCAACTGTTTGACCTGTTGATGTTCTATGTCTGGCCAGGTACGATGGAGTCAGTGAGCGCTTGGATTTTACCAGTGGTGTGTCTGCTCAGCGGCCACATTGTCAAGTCACGTAAGTAGTCTGTGTTTGTGAGGAAGCTCTATATAATCTTTAGGTATTTCTCCACAGTGGTAGAAGTAGGCTTAAACATTTAAACTGAAAAGGACCAACAATTATAGCGCTTTGTGGGGTTAGAACTGTCGACTTGAAGATGCAGCGGCACCGAATCGCCGTGCCATTCAAAGAGAGCATGGTTCATACCACTAGACCACTACTCTTCTTTAGAGACTTTACTCTTGTAGTGTATTTTTGCCGCTAAATACAATATTCTTAAAGACACAATTAAAATATATATCAGGCAATATTCAATTCAAAAAGTCCCCCATTTCTTCTTGGGTTTTAAGGGCATGTAGTTCCACCAATAGTTGTGTAACTTAGTTGGAAGTTCGGAGCTGCACTTACAGTTTCAGTTAGATGAGTAGGGCTCGACTTGCTCTAATCTTCACAATGATTATGTAAAAGGCCTAAACGCAACAGCAACAAAAACCGCATCAAAATGATACTTTCAAGTTTGTGCTTGTGGAACCAACACATTACGGAGACTCGGTGAGGAAAAACTGTCCTGGAGAAAAGAACTATCCATGCAAAGCTTAGGAGACACTAGATATATAACTTTTTTGGAGAGGGTAGAATTGTTAGGGCAGTTACGCCTCTTAACTTTGGAGATAAAGATTACGTTAGATTGAGCGATGTTTCAGCTGGTCGCCAAAATCCAACATCTATGTGGGCAATCTTTTACAACGCAAAGTGCCTTGTGTGGATTGAACGTGCGGTTTGTCTAATTATAATGTTTTGCCATGACACTTATCTTCCGACAAAGTAGGAAAAAAACACGTCATTATCAAATCAGAATCATTATTCTCAGAATTTTTAAACCTGTTCAAGTTTCCATTCAATGTAAAAGACTTATCATTGTTCTTGTTAACAATGGCAATTCAGTATCCCCAGTTTAGTATAAGTGTATTTAATGTAAAAAAATGTGATCAGGCGTGTAAGTCTTCTATGCCCTTAAATGTTAAGATTACAGCTTTTCTATCCCTGCGTACAGGGGGCAAATAAAAAAAAACACTGACAAAGCGTTTATAGTTTGAGTCGCGGGATGACATTTCTTAACTATGAAAACATTTGTGAAATAATAATACATAAAAAAAAATTCATATTCTTGTGTTTCCCCCACTATTTTCCCCAAACTTCTGAAGCGTTGCTCAAGTGTTTCCCTCTCTCGCCTGTCCCTCGCGACCTTTTTGTTTGTTTGATTCCATGTTTGTCTGCTGGACTACTTGTGTGTTTGCTGGACTGTTTGTATGCTTGTGGGTCTCTGTTTGTTTGTTAACACTCAGTCTGTGAGCTTTGCCTCAGTGTTGGTAAAGGCCGAAAACCTGAGGAGCTTTTATCCCGCCCCCTCCATCCTCTTTGACTCTCTCTCTCTCTCTCTCTCTCTCTCTAACTATCTATCTCTCTCTATCTATCTCTCTCTCTATCTATCTATCTATCTATCTATCTATCTATCTATCTATCTATCTATCTATCTATCTATCTATCTATCTATCTATCTATCTATCTATCTATCTGTGCCCCTCTTCTCAATGTTGAGTTGTTTTATTTTGATGGTGAAGTGCTGTACAAGACCACAGTTTGGTCTTTTGTCAGCCTTCATTTAGTTAAATACTGCTTCTTAACAAGGGTTTGCCCCTGCCCCCTCCTTTGTACACAATCGGGTTGATATCGTGGAAACATCCTCTTCACTTCGTCACCTTGCAACGATCTTGGTTGTGAATTGACGACAACCATTGTGCGCTACTCATGGACTGATTTCTGTGAGGCAGCACATAGACGGCTGTTAAACATTGTGAGTACATAATTATATTGGGACTCTTAAAAGATCTCAAAAGAAAGCTTCTCTCCAATAGAGAAAACGCGCCAGTGGGATAGGTTTTAGCGTCATAGAATTCTAATTCTTCTTCTTATTCTTCTTCTTCTTCTTCTTCTTCTTCTTCTTCTTCTTCTTCTTCTTCTTCTTCTTCTTCTTCTTCTTCTTCTTCGTTCACTTGAAAATGAAACTTCAAGGTCATCAGGTAATCCTGCGTGGCGTTTTTGTTTGTTTCCGGCGGAAGCATCAGGGGCAGGTTAAGAACAACATCTGCGCATTGATGTGTTGGTTTGTCAGTTTGTTGATTTTTAAAATTGAGAAATGATGTTTGTGCAAATCCATTAAAAACAACAACAACAACAACAACAACAACAACAACAACAACAACTACAACAGCAACAACAATAACAACTCCTTATAATGTTTAGCTTATAATATATCTACACGAAACAAACAAACAAACAAACGGTCAAACAAATTGTGTTGATTTTTTTGTCTGTTTTTTTTTTCTATTATGGAGAAATGATGATTGTGCACTTTCATCCATTCTTTTTGGTTAAAATAAAACTCATTATAATGTTTAATTTACATTATATCTGTACTAAACAAAGAAACACACAAATAAGTACATGGTAGGATACAATAATTATTTCTAAATGCTGTATGTTCCAAAGATCAGTGTATGTCAATGTTTTAAAGCGTGATTGTGTTGACTAATAAGTAGGCCTAAATTGTGTGGTTTACGAAACATAAACCAATCACATTGCTCCTCGGATGGGATGAAGACTGAACTGGTCTACTCTGTGACAAGTTTGTGGTTGTTTGTTTGGCGATAGCTATAGACATAGAGAAAGAGAGATAGAGATGGATGAGAGAGAGAGAGAGAGAGAGACAGAGAGAGAGAGACAGAGAGATAGAGAGGGAGAAAGACAGAGAGAGAAACAGAGAGAAGGAGACAGAGAGAGACAGAGAGAGACACAGAGAGCGAGAGAGAGAGAGATAGAGAGAGAGAGTCAGAGACAGTGAGAGAGACAGAGAGACAGACAGAGAGACAAAGAGATAGAGAGAGACAGAGAGAGAAACAGAGAGAAGGAGACAGAGAGAGACAGAGAGAGACACAGAGAGCGAGAGAGAGAGAGATAGAGAGAGAGTCAGAGACAGTGAGAGAGACAGAGAGACAGACAGAGAGACAAAGAGATAGAGAGAGACAGAGAGAGACAGAGAGAGACAGAGAGAGACAGAGAGAGAGGGGAGATAGAGAGAGAGAGCGGTAGTTGGCTACTGTACGTATGTGAGGAGGTGGAGAAGAGGTCATTGGGGAGTGAACGGTAGGCAGAGGGGAAGGTTGCGATGGTGGGAGGGAAGAGGAGGAGATTATGCCATCATTCAGAATCAGGTCATAAACTAAGGGGAGGTTAGTCAGGGAGCAGAAGAGTCCGGTGATGGTCACACTGGGATGGACAGAACGGACATCAGACGGTGGGGATGAATGAGACACATTGGAGTTGTGCGAAGGAATGATGAGGAGGGAAATATCTAGGAGGAGGAGGAGGAGGACGACGATGAGAAGAAGAAGAAGAAGAAGAAGAAGAAGAAGAAGAAGAAGAAGAAGAAGAAGAAGAAGAAGAAGAAGAAGAAGAAAGAGAAGAAGAAAAAAGAAGAAGAGAGTTTTGTAGTTAAGTTTGTCGGGACAGAGCGGGTCTACCATGACAACAACAACAACAACAACAACAACAACAACAACAACAACAACAACAACAACAAGATCATGAACAAGAACAAACAGACTTGAAATAGGACAGAACGAGAGAAGAGAGAGGGGGGAGAAAGAGAGAGGTAGGAGAGAGTGAACGGCAGACAGACAGAGAGAGCGAGAGAGAGAGAGACAGAGAGAGAGAGAGAGAGAGAGAGAGAGAGAGAAATCATAAGAAACGTAAATGGCTGTGAATAAATTAAGTAATTCGCCCCAGTGCGACTGAGGACAGACAGCAAGTTCTATGGGCCATAACATTATAGGAGGCTAATAAACCAGTTGGACTGGGGCATCACTCTTCATCATCATTGGTGACGCCAAATTCTGTCTGTCTGTCTCCCATTCTGGTCTCCCCTCTCTCTCCCTCTCCCTCTCTCTCTCTCTCTCTCTCTCTCTCTGTCTCTCTCTCTCTCTCTCTCTCTCTCTTTCTCTCTCACTCTCTCTCTGTGTCCCTGTCCTTGTATTTCCTACCTTCCCTTCCCTGTGACACACACGTCCAGTGGTCAGCTACTTCCACGACACGGTCCATCTATCTGCGCCGACCTACTGGGGGTCAGCGAGTGAGAGACCTGTCACACTGACCTCAAATGGACACTTGGATTGTCGTTAAGGTTTCGATAATGACCGCGCCTCGGTGCGACAGATTCCCGCACGTGTCGGTCCCGTCAAACCTGTCACAGTCCATTAAGTTGTTTATCGAGAGAGGCACGTTAGTCCTGATGTGTGCACAACAGACAGTTAGGATTTTCCCCATGATCAACCTTGATCGACAGAGGTCTACTCTGGACAATACTTGAGTATGTACTGCCAACCGCAAGATTAGCCGTAACACGAGTGGTCTCAGGCGAGCAGACACTATACACTTCCCGCTCATTTTTGTTGTAGGTATCTCCCTTGGGGTAATATTACCTATTTTGACATGACAGTCAAACCCTGAAATACTTCTTTTCCTAGGAATGCCTGAAAAATCAGAAACTCTTAAGTAAAGCCTTGGCTTATTTAAAACATAGATTACAAGGACTTTTATGCTTCGCCGTAAAGGATCCCCCAGGGGAACCTAGGAGACATTAAACCCGGAGAAAGGGAGAGAATAGACTGTTATGCATTTTAGGCCTTAATTCTAGTTTCGAGGTTTTACTGGGAAATATTGTTTTCAGGAAATGTACAGACTGGAGTGTGCTTTCTGATTCATGCAGTACTTTAAACGAACTCACTTATACTATAAATTCATATTTTCTCTTTTATCAAAACAATGTTGTATAGATAAAGTGTCACCATTCAAACCAGACAATAAACCATGGTATCAAAAGAAATGAAATCGCCTTTGACTGAAAAAATACCCAGCCTTCTAGAGTCGTGACCTACATGCAATGTATAGGTCTTGAAAGGGATGTCTGTTGTTAAGGTTAGGTCTTCACTGTGCTGTGTTAAGTTAGGTCTTGCACTGTTGCTGTCTGTTGTTAAGGTTAGGTCTTGACTGTGCTGTCTGCTGTTAAGGTTAGGTCTTGACTGTGTTGTCTGTTGTTAAGGTTAGGTCTTGTGCTGTCTGCTGTTAAGGTTAGGTCTTGTGTTGTCTGTTATAAGGATAGGTCTTGTGCTATCTGCTGTTAAGGTTAGCTCTTTAGTCTCGTGCTGCTGTTAAGGTTAGGTCTTGACTGTGCTGTCTGCTGTTAAGGTTAGGTCTTCACTGTGCTGTCTGCTGTTAAGGTTAGGTCTTGTGCTGTCTGTTGTTAAGGTTAGGTCTTGTGCTGTCTGCTGTTAAGGTTAGGTCTTGTGCTGTCTGCTGTTAAGGTTAGGTCTTGACTGTGCTGTCTGTTGTTAAGGTTAGGTCTTGTGCTGTCTGCTGTTAAGGTTAGGTCTTGTGCTGTCTGTTGTTAAGGTTAGGTCTTGTGCTGTCTGCTGTTAAGGTTAGGTCTTGACTGTGCTGTCTGCTGTTAAGGTTAGGTCTTGTGCTGTCTGCTGTTAAGGTTAGGTCTTGTGCTGTCTGCTGTTAAGGTTAGGTCTTGTGCTGTCTGTTGTTAAGGTTAGGTCTTGTGCTGTCTGCTGTTAAGGTTAGGTCTTGACTGTGCTGTCTGCTGTTAAGGTTAGGTCTCTTACTGTCTGTTGTTACGGTTAAGTTTTGTTCTGTATGCTGTTAAGTTTAGGTCTCCTGTTTTCTGTGCATACAGATCTAATACTGCCTCTCAAGTGATGCTCAGAAGGAATTTCTCTAAATGACATATCAAATAAAGCAACAAATAGTTCAGGCTTTATCCCTATGGCTTTCTGTCCGTTTATCTGTCTGCCTATATGTCTATCTGCCTGCCCGTCTGTTTTTTTTGTGTCTGTCTATCTAGTGATTTGCCCGTCTGTCTTAATGTGTATATTATCTGTCTGCCCGATATATCTTTGTATGTCTGTCTGTCTGTTCGTCTGTCTGTAAGGCGACCCGTTGTTATTTCTGCCTTTTGCTCTGTCTATCTGTTTGCCAGTCTGCCCATATTTTTCTCTGTCCTCACATCTAATTTGACTATCTGTTTGTCTGTTTATGCTTGTTACTCTGTTCCCCCACCTAGAGTAAATATCTATTTGTCTGTCTGCATTCCTCCCTTCTTGTTTGTATGTTTCTCTATCTATTTGTCTGTCGGCGTTTGTCGCCAGCCCACATTTCCTGTGACTCCATTCTAAAAAAAACCTCCATCTTATGAGCCTCACTTCTGGCTTCTTACATCAAAAGCTTTTTAATGCCAGACATTCAACGGAGAAAATTACTGCGGCAAAAGGTATCCGAGGACTTTGACCTGGAATCCCGTGCCGCCAAGATTGGGGGCTGTTTTGAGAACCAAACATCCATGGAAAAAGAAGAAGAAAAGGGAATTGGGCGGTAAACTTAGTACAGCTATCTTCTCTCATGGGAAACCATAAGCGAGAAATAACGACTTGATGCTTATGGCACATAACATAACTGTGTGAGTGTGTATAAAGTGTGTTGAAGATGCGTAGAAGTAATTATTCCTTGAACAAGATGGTTTAAGTCGTAGAAAGCTATATTTTCATTTTGGAAATCCCTGGTTTGATCCATCGATAGGGCACGTTTATTTTTAAATTTCGTCGCCTGCTGGTTGTTTTGGTATCAGTAGAATTCGATCGACTGAGAAACAATCTGGAAATTCTGTACCCCCTCCCCCATACCCTCTGTCTCTATATAGCAATTATGAGACGTTAGTCTTGATACTTGTCTACGATATGGTCTAACTTTTTGGGGGGACATTGGAAACCAACCTACTTTATTCTTCCTGGGCCTTATTTCTACTGTCGTCAGACAAAATTAAGCTTCCAAAGCACGGCATTTTTAACTATGTGTATTTGTCTTTGTATCAATCAAAGTACTTATAACATTCGTGCCTTGATGTCTTAATAGCTTTACCAAAAACAAGGATATGTGGTTCAGTGAGTCGGGACGACAGACAGAGGTGGACTGAAATGGTCAGAGCTGGACATAGGTGGACAGAGGTGGAAACACACGGACGACAAGTATGTCGGGAATGTGCGCATTTACAGCCGGGGAGTTGCGTCACACACGGGCAAATTTAAGTCCGGACGACGAGCCAAACCGGCCAATAAATTTCGTCCGTCAGGCGGCTTGGCGTTTGCAGCGCCACTGTGGCTGCCGGAGATTTAGTCTGTTTTGGTGGTTTCGGTTTAGACAAATATTAATGTCAACGGCTATGCTGTATGGTGGACGAATCATAAGACTAATGTCTGACAATTCCATGCGCTGCCACACAGAGACAGTGCCTCCTGCCTCCCAGAAAATCACATTACATTATGGTTACTCACCTAACAAGTAGCGACAAAATACGAATTTTTTTCGGATTGCGGGCTTGATTACAATAGAATCAGGCGCGTCGACGAGACAGAAGCTCTTGTATAACCCCATTGTCTCTCTGTGGAAGCACGTAAAATTGTCAGACGTAGGTTTTGAGACTCGTCAACGATGTAGTATATTTACTGATGCTGCACATTAAGAGATCAATCTACCAACCAACCAATCCACCCTATCAGGTCCGAGTGGCAAAATGTACAGATGACTCTAAAGAAACTGACCACAATAGTGTTAAAATGTTTGATTAGAGAAGGCGAGTTCCTCTTTAAACGTATCGTAAGTCTTTTTTTTAAGTCCTTAAACCATGACGGGGCCACAGAACGGGATACCCCTGACTTGACAGTTTACATTATACGTACACCAACCCAACCATCAGGAGAAAAACGTGGCCTTGAACCCGGACCTCCTGCGTTCGAAGCGGACTCTCTGGCCTGAACGCGAGCAGCGGGCCTGGTGTTAAGTTAATGGAGTGCAGCATCAGATCTGGGCGACACTGGACCTGGTGCTGTGGCGTCAAAAACAACGGAGACTGAGCGCATCATACATGATGCAAACACTTAGTGTCTAGGTGAGTTTTGAGTCAGCACAATATAGACTGTATTGTGGACGGGCCCCAAGACTAAAGTCTGACAATTGTTTGTGCTTTCACAAACGAGACAGGGCGGGGATACCATGACTACTGTCTGGTGCCATTCACAATAAATATATTGACACCGACCAAAACAGTAGGGAACAAAATTGTACAAATACATTTTTGACCAATTGTGGAATTCAATTCGAACCACGGATCTTCCAATATGGAAACGAACGCTCTTCCATTTGAGCCAGCCCCCCCCTTTCCCCAATTCCCATTTTGACACTTGCGGCTCTTGTGAGCCTGTATGTTTGTTATTCATGAGGCGAGTGTTTCATGGGCGGCTCGAAAGAGCTCATTACGAGTGCGAAGAGTGACGCCACACAGTAAAACAATGGGGATTCCACACACACAAACATGAGTCCCTGGTCGAACAAAGCAAAGCTGTCGCCAGGTTTAACATCTCTTACGCCTGCAGGAAGATCCCATACCACTACGCAACTACCGACAATTGCTCCATATAATAAAGGTTTTTTAAACAACTTAGAGACAAGTCGCGCCGATACTATAAAGGGGAACATGGAAGACCTGAATCCTAGAATAAGAGAAAAGGAGAGAGAGAGAGAGAGAGAGAGAGAGAGAGAGAGAGAGAGGGAGAGAGAGAGAGAGGGAGGGAGAGAGAAGACATACAGAGATATAGACATAGAGATATACACGCTGATCCATGCAACTACTGGAGGTGGCTTAGCTTTCTGAGCCTCTTCGGACGTCTCCAGAAATATCCTATACGGCGGCGGGTCCATCTAGAAAAACCGGATTCGTTTGATATAAAGTTGTTTAAAACCATATACACATGTACAATGTACATGTAAATGTACTATGGAGAGTTTTGTAGCGTTGGAGTTCTAGCGTAGGTGTTCGATGCAAGATGTCCGAGATTCGAGGCATCTTTCTCCATTTTGATTATATAAGTCTTAGTATAATGCAACTGCCCAAGTCCCACGTAACCAGCTCTAGGGTCTAGTCCCATGTAGGACTTTTCTTGAGGTTCTCTATTGCGTCCAAAGATTACACAGGTGCACTCATACAAAACAATAAAGGTGGATTAGTTGTCTGAGTCTCTTCGCGGAAACCACATTACTTTTCTGGGATTTACTTCCACGTAACAGATCAAGTGGGCAAGAACCACACGGACATCCAATCCTGTAGTCCTTTCTAATATAAAAAAAAACAATTGTGTAAATCAACAGTTCTATATCTGAGTATAGTATATCTGAGTGTTTAAGGACGAATGTTTCTTAATAAACAAGGTACAGTTGGCTTGTCGTTGGCGCAATGGTAAGGGACTTGGCATGGATTAAACATTTTCTGGAGCCCTTGTATCAACCCAGCAAGAAATCGGTGGCACGGGCACTTATGACACGGCGAAAGTAATTGCAATGCACCTCGTAACCTAATTTTATTAAGGAAAATCGGGACTCTATCTTTAGGTTCCCCAAAATAATGTCAATAGCATGGGGAAAACTTTACTGACGTAAGTCATACTGAGATTTGTTTGAACTCGTAACTTGTAATTTGACGCAATTGAAATCTCAAAATATCTCTTATTTTTCAAAGTTTTGAATTTTTTTATTCGGGCAAAAGTTTTTGAAGCGTTCGGCTTCTTCTACTGGTGGCCATATATCGATTCCAGACAATTTCATTTTTTCCGATCTCGTTCATTTCTGATTGGATTTATCTTGTAACATGATCGGCTCAGTCAGTAGTCTTGATTTTCATGCTATCTATCTATCTATCTATCTATCTATCTATCTATCTATCTATCTATCTATCTATCTATCTATCTATCTATCTATCTATCTATCTATCTATCTATCTATCTATCTATCTATCTATCTATCTATCTATCTATCTATCTATCTATCTATCTATCTATCTATCTATCTATCTATCTATCTATCATTGTGCCCATGATGTCCAAAGACAGTTAATACATTACATACTTGTAGCAACGGTGACTCCTTTATCTCACTGAGTGGTAAAACCATAAAAACTGCGCATGAAAAGCTTGGTTAAAAGTAAAGGGTATATACAGTGGTTTAAAAGATCCATGTGTAGGATTATCACAGTTAAATTTATTTTAGTACACACAACAATGTCCTTCAGATACCTCAGTAGGCGCTGAGGACTAACATTATGTCCCAGTCGGACTCGATCTAGTACCACCTGATCTCGTCGTCTAGCTGAGAAACTCCTGCTCAGCGAACAAAATGTGGTTGGACACAATGTGATTTGTTGTGTGTCATATTGTTCCATCGCGCTTTCCAGTTTTCTCTAATAAACTTATGTACAATTGGCTTTGTATCTGATGCTGGAATTTGCACCTGGGACCAATCCGCAATATGACCCAGTAATTGTCACTGGTGTCGAACGTTAAGAAGCCAACCTTTACCTTTAGTCAGATAGTGTCAATCCGAGACTCGAGTTACCGTCTGTCGAGCAGATGCTTGGCCCAAATCGGTTATCCAAGTCACGGGAAACTGTAGGAGTTTAGCGGTGCATCTAGAAGGTACAACGCCGGGAGAGATTAGAGATGGGGCGTTACACAGAGAGTCCAGAGTGTGAGAGAGGGAGAGGAAGAGAGGAGAGAGAGTGAGGGAGAGAGAGAGTGAGGGAGACAGTGAGAGGGACAGAGACAGAGAAAGATGGCCAGGTTAGACAGAAAGAGGGAGAGGGGAGATGAAGAAAGAGGAAGAGAAAGAGAAAGATAGAGAGGGCGGTAGGGAGAGAAAGATAGAGGGCAGTAGGGAGAAAGAGAAAGACAGAGAGAATGGAGGGGGGGAAATTATGGCCTAAAACGGACATTTTATATGCCTCCACACACTAGACAGGGCGGGGATACCATGCCTCCTGACACCGATCCAACCAGTTACAGGTCACGAAACTTGTCGATCGTGGGATTCGAACCGCGGACCTCCGCATTTGGAGACCAACTGTCTATCGCTTGAACCATTTCGCCCTCAGTGGGAGGAGAGAGGCAGTTATAGATTGAGATACAGAAAAAGTTTAAAGAGGGAGGGAAAATAAAAGAGACAATGAGCCAGGGAAAGAGACACAAGGAAAGGCAGCGAGACAGGCAGAGATACAATCAGAGAGACAGAGAGACGGAGAGACGAAGAGACGAAGACAGGCTAAGAATTAAATGTTTGTCACAAGACAGGACGGGGAAACCATGCCTCCTGACACCGACCCAAGTCAGGAAAGAGACACAAGGAAAGGCAGCGATACAGACAGAGATACAATCAGAGAGACAGAGAGACAGAGAGACGAAGACAAACAGAGAAGTATTATGTTTGATCTAACTATTTAACGGCAGTCCTCAAGCATGCAGAAGGGAATGAACTCTTGAGTTTATACCAACACTCCCCATTCATTACGTCCCCTGGGTGTCAAACCAAGTGTATTATTTTAATAAAAAGTCTCTCCCAAGAGTCCCCATTCATTATAATTATCTCCTGGGTGTCAACCGAGGCTATCTGAAACATTTGGTATCCTCGGTGTCAATCCAAGTATATTATTTTAATATCTCCCCAAGGAGTATTGTTACAATTATCCCACTCTCTCTCTCTCTCTCTCTCTCTCTCTCTCTCTCTCTCTCTCTCTCTCTCTCTCTCTCTCTCTCTCTTTCTTCCTCTCTGTTGCTGGATATGTTTGGCCAGCTCTTTATGTTTTCGAATGCACGAATCGAATAGGTTTTATTTGAAAATCCATCTAATGATATATAATTATATTTATTGACAATACTCAGTGGCAAATCAGAGAAGAGCAACAATAATGTAAATTGTTTTTATAATCTCAGGTAGGATGTAATGTGTGTGTGTGTGTGGGGGGGGGGGGGGGCGAAAGGAGGTCCAGCAAGGAGGAGGGGTGATGACTGGTCTGTCAAGTGCTAATCCACAGTAATGTGAATGACCAGTTGTTTTTAGTCGGTCAGGTCGCCCAGGAATTAGCTGATACATGTACTTTATATCTATAACCTGGCTTGGAAAGCTGCCTACCTTACGCCACAAAAGAGTATTGTACATATTTCTATCACTTCTCTATTTAAATTTTTTTTGCATCTCATGGTTGGGTTGGCAATTGTCGGGTTGTCATGATGACAAGTGAGGACAACTTTTAAAAATTAAGTTAATTCTCAACAGTATTAGCTTTTCGTAGGATAAATATTTGTCAAGAATTGTCTACATCAACGTTAAAAAAACCCACCAGTGCTTGTTCTATTTCTTCACCAATGCTATATGTTATAACATTATGGGATTCTTGTGATATGGCATGTATGGCATTGTTAGATTGATAAAGTTAGATTCCATTTGAGGAGTGAATTATTACTCTGAAAAATGTTTAGCACATTGGCTATAGTAAAACTTTTCAATAGTCTGCTTCCAAGTCTAAACGTTAGTGAGTGATTGGTTATCTTTTGCATTATTTTCAATGCTAGCTGTCACATTTTGATTACATTTTTTCTGCACAAAAATATTCCTACAAAAAAGCTGACGGACCAACACGGAGTAGGGTTGCAGGAAGCGTATGACATATTTCTTGAGGGAACTGGTCTGGACCACGATTGATTCATCCAGGTGTCAATCCAAGTGTATTTCATCTATTTCAATAAAAATTGTCTCCGAAGAGTATTATACCAGTGACCCCCCCCCTCCCTCCCCTTTTGTTCGTCTGTATGTCTCGCCCACCCTCTCTCTCTCTCTCTCTCTCTCTCTCTCTCTATCAAGAAGAGTCTCTAGGATCATTACGATGATTGCTAATTTATTACCGTAAAATTGCCCATCTATAGTGTGTGACGGAGCGAAGGCTCTATAATTATGTACTAGGCTGCGATAACTCTGTCGTATAGTTATGTATCGGGAATGTCGCTTAAAAAACCTACCATGAGTTTTCAATTGGTTAGTTTAATAACTAACTTGAGCGACTTTGTAATATCGCGCACGGTATCCCAAGATCAACGTCTTACAACTTCAGGTGCTCCCACACAGAGACAAAGTAGGGATAACAGTAATCCTCTATTCTGAGTCTGTCATATCATACTGACACTGACCTAATCAACAGGAAAAATTCCGGCCGCGGAATCAAACAGATGACTCAGTATAAATCCAGTGCTCTACCACGACAGCCAGCTTGTATGTCCTTCCCCAACCCCTCTACTAATACTTGATAATGGATCAGCCTACTGCTATGTATAGATAGCAGGAATCTCTAGAATCTGTACAATGGTTGCTAATTTATAAACTGTAAAATTATATGTGTAAAGTGAGTGACTGAGCATAGGTTGTATCGACTTCGGAAAGACGTTGTTCAGTATTACAACAGTATTAATATAGAAAGGTATCAGTCTGTAGAGGAAACAAGAACACAACACTTGAGAGTACATGTTAGTTTTATCGTGTCCCTCAGTTGCCAAGCTGTCCGTATTTCTCTTTTCATTAACGGTAATAATAATAATAATAATTACAGCTTATAAATTGCCTACTCAGTAAAAAAAAAAAATTAAATATCGCTACAGAAATGGTGTGAATGGTTTGATTGGGATATCTGCCGAATGGATTAACATGGTAGGATAGAATGATAATCTATTCGTTTTTAGAATAACATGACTGTGTTAATTCACCATTGTTTATATCGGCGAGGTCGAAGAAGCTTTACGTTAGGTTTAGAACGCGCAGCTTCTGTTCATGTCTCTACTTGATCTCCTATAGCGCCATTTTGTTCGCACTGGTTGGGTCGGTGTCAGTATAATATAATTATAAACAGCTTTAGATAAAAGCCATATTGTCACCCTCCGTCAGGCACTGTGCAGCAGCACCTAACATTGTCAGACGTGAGTTTATGGACCCGTTTACACAGAGGCCTAGTTACTGACGGTGGACGTTACGAAATCAACAGACCAAACTAAATTGAGTTAGTTTGAGTTGCCATGGGTAATAAGGTGGTAGGTGACCCACCCAGTATCAGAGTTGTCCAGTACCGTTAGTTACTAAGGTAATGCCTCTCCTTTATCAACTCTAACAAACTTTATATTTAATATTAATATAATGTCCCCCCCCCCCAATATTATTTTCAGGAGAAAAAAAGGAATTCAATAGCAAAAATTCACATTTGTTCTTAAAGGTTTTGCTTGTTCCACATCAACCATTGAATCAAGAACTTTTCTACTGTCTGTTCTGCCTTACCCATTTCTAGGCTCTAACAATGGCTTTTTGAGATATTGCCTTCAGCTCGTAAAATTATCAGACGTTTGTGTTGAGACCCTCTTTCGATATAGCGTGATAACTTTAAAATTGTAAACTGTGTACCATGAAATGAAGAGGCGTAGGCTCTTACTTCTTGCCTTCCTGGGATGTCAATTCTATTTTTTCAATAAGATGATCGAGCGTATATTTAGAGCATATATCTGGTTTGTATCTTTCCTAATCATAATGTGAGTTGAACATGTATCTATTTCTCAGAGACGGGCTATGCATTGTTGGACATAATTATGACCTGTAATTCTCATTGGTGGACTAATCAGATATTAATTTTTTTTTCTCCCTTCTTCGTAACCTAATCAGGAATTTTGTTGGCCCAAATAGTCTCACTGATTTTAAGATTTGGATAGAAAAGGTGGATATAAAGACACGGGGTGATGAGCGGTGTACATATGGGCCTTTGTAACCCTCGTGTTTTTCTTCCTCTGTCTCTGCCTCGTCGTGCTTTTTGCTTACTATGTATTTCCTCTTGTTGTCTTTGTCTGCCTCTTTGTGTATCTTTTGTACTCTTTTGTTCTCTTTTGCACTTCTCTAGTTCTCTTCTTTCTCCTTTTAGGTCTCGCTGTGTCCCGTTCTTTTTCTCTTTTTTTATTCTTGCACTTGTCTGTCTGTCTTCCATTATATCTGTCTCTCTGACCCTCTCTGTGTCTGTCTCTATCTTTCTATAAATTTGAATGTGTTTGTGTGTCTTATTATCTCTCTCACACTTGTTTACCTTCTTTCTCTCCGTCTCTCTCTCTTCTCATCTCTCTCCTTCTATCTCCATCTCCATCTCTTTCTTACACTTGGTCCCCCCTCTCAGCTATCTCTCTCTTTCTCTTTCTTCCTATCTTTCTTCCTCTTTCGCTCCCTCTCTCAACATCTCTCTCTCCCCTTATCCCACACAGGCGAGACAAAGGTCTAGTGTGCCCATGACATTTGACATTATTCCCCCGTGTCCTGACATGTCCAGCGCTATGTCCGGCCTAGCTCTGGTGTCCGCGCTGACCCAACTGACCGCAGCTCTGCCAGGCCAGATCACAGGTAGCCATTGGTCAACCGGGGATCCAGTCCATTCTGGCCGACTAAGCCGCTACATCTGGCCTGACGGACCATCCGTCTGCGGCCACGGCCCCGCAACACATCTAGGGGCCGTAAGTACAACGGTGTGGTAAGCCTACGACGCGTCTTAAGGTATGAGAACAACAAGGCTCAGGACGAGTTGTAAGCTACCGCAACTTTGTACTTAGGACCTTCGCGTCCTTCCCGCAAAGCACATACAAATTGTCAAACGTTAGTCTCGAGGCTCGGCCACAATATATCCTATATAGTGCTGATGTTGAACGTTAAACCAACTCAATACCAACAACAATAACAACAACAACAACAACAACAACAACAACAACAACAACAACAACAACAACAACAACAACA
>RQTK01000001.1:1884125-1902522 GCA_003991915.1 Elysia chlorotica | reverse complement strand
CTGATGTTGGACGTTAAACCAACTCAATAACAACAACAACAACATCCCGCAAAATCTACGCTTTTTAACCTGCGCATCCTTTCAGGCGAGCGGCACGCGGTTCGGGGATTATAAGACCAAAAGGCAATAATAATTTTGTGTTTTTTTCATGGTAATAAGCCTTGGATACAGAGCTTTTAGAAAAGCACCTAAAGAGGTTAAGGCAATGTCAAAACTAAAAGAAATCACAACCAACACAAACAAATCATCCTATGACCTAAGATTGGGGGAAAGTACACAAAAAGCTATAATAATATTAATTTTACTGTAATGCTATCTAAATACTTAGGAACGCACCCAAGAGATAGGGGCAGGAATAACATTAATTTTAAAAATACTGGGGATTTTTAGATCGCCTCTAATTTTCTGCTTTTACACAAAATAAACGTACATTTAACCCTTATAACATATGTCACCTCAGGGGCGTTTAATGGTGGTTGCTGTTATCTGTAAGTTGTGAGTCTCAATCCTGCGAGAGTCAATCCTGAGATGCTCAATCCTGTCAGACTCAATCCTGTCAGACTCAATCCTGTGATACTCAATCCTGTGAGACTCAATCCTGTGGGACTCAATCCTGTGAGACTCAATCCTGTGAGACTCAATCCTGTGAGACTCAATCCTGTGAGACTCAATCCTGTCAGACTCAGTCTTGTCAGACTCTATCCTGTGAGACTCAATCCTGTGCGGCTCACTCTGTTATGCAAGAGATGCTGCTTAACTCGGCCAGTGAAGACTAAGAGATGGAGGTCCGTAATATCCAGGAATGTTTGCCACATCCACATCTTGTACTGATCCATTTGTCATGCTTTTCCCCGCATTCCTCAACACGCCTCAACAAAAAGGCTGGTGTCCTTATAATTTATGTGAACTGATACACATGCGCAAAAGGAAGGTTGCTTGACAGATGTAAGGGTGAATGAAAGTAAACTGAACGAAAGAAGAGCGTGAAGAAGTGGAAGAGAGGTAGATAGGTTGAGAGAGATGGAGAGAGAAATAGATAGACACAGGTGAATAGAGAGAGGGAGGGAGGTGGAAGAGGAGATTATACAATAACGTTTGACCGATTTGCAGACAGAAATTTATATACTAACAAAACCGTGTGGCTTGTATGCAGAAAATAGAAACAAAACACAACTATCATAACACAGTCTAATGCAATTTTCAGGGAATGAAAACAGTACATAACTACCATATCACAGTATACAGATCATAGATACGAAACATTACTATCTTACAGCTGTACAACTTACATTTTGGCGTAATTTTCAGAGATCAGAAGCATAGGCTCAACTAAACCTTTACGATACAACTTACAGAGTGAAACAATAATTCAGTGAATAGAAACAGTCCATAACTAGGCTATCATGACACAGTCTTCACGTCAGGCATTACTCAGAGAATACTGACATACATAATTATCATAAAATCTTCCTCAGCCTGGGTCAGTCCTTGTAGATTGCAGACATAGTACATCATAGTCGTTAGGCAATGGTAAAAGATAAGTGACTTAGTACATAATAACCATATCCGTCCACATTATCAGGCAATGTTAAAAGATACGTGACTTAGTGTTTTGTAACCATAACTGGCCACATTATTAGGCAATGCTAAAAGATAAGTGTCTACATTATTAGGCAATGCTAAAAGATAAGTGTCTACATTATTAGGCAATGCTAAAAGATAAGTGTCCACATTATTTAGCAATGCTAAAAGATAAGTGACTCAGTGCATTATAACCATAACCGTCTACATTTTTCACAATGCTTAAAGATAAGTGACTTGTTACATTTGAACCATAACCGTCTACATTATTAAGCTATGTTAAAAGATAAGTGACTTAGTGCTTTGTTACCTCACCGTCTGTATTATTTGGCAATGCTAAAAGATAAGTGTCCACATTATTTAGCAATGCTAAAAGATAAGTGTCTACATTATTAAGCAATGCTAAAAGATAAGTGTCTACATTATTAGGCAATGCTAAAAGATAAGTGTCTACATTATTAAGCAATGCTAAAAGATAAGTGTCCACATTATTTAGCAATGCTAAAAAATAAGTGTCCACATTATTATGCAATGCTAAAAGATAAGTGTCTACATTATTAAGCAATGCTGAAAGATTGGTGTCCACATTATTAAGCACTTCTAAAAGATAAGTGTCCACATTATTTAGCAATGCTGAAAGATAAGTGTCTACATTATTAAGCAATGCTGAAAGATAAGTGTCCACATTATTAAGCAATGCTAAAAGATAAGTGACTCAGTGCATTATAACCATAACCGTCCACATTTTTAGACTATGCTAAAAGATAAGTGACTTGTTACATTTGAACCATAACCGTCTACATTATTAAGCTATGTTAAAAGATAAGTGACTTAGTGCTTTGTTACCTCACCGTCTGTATTATTTGGCAATGCTAAAAGATAAGTGTCCACATTATAAGGGAATGCTGAAAGATTAGAGACATACACCGTAATAACCATGACACAGTCTACACAGGCAATACCACAGAGTGCCTTAACATAGAGCGGTCACTGAATGGTGAATGACTGTCCAGCAAGGTGCTGGGTTTTACATGCAACGGAAGTAGGGCTCTCTCCCTCTCTCTCTCTCTCTCTCTCTCTCTCTCTCTCTCTCTCTCTCTCTCTCTCTCTTCCTCTCCCCTTCTCTATTCTCTCTCTCTCTCTCTCTCTCTTCTCTCTCTCTCTCTCTCTCTCTCTCTCTCTCTCTCTCTCTCTCTAACGCATCCTTTGTCTCCCATGATTAGATGCGGAGTTGCACCAGCCTGAAGTAGTCACCAGGAAATCTGCCATAATTTTAATATTATTAGCATAGATAGTTGTATCAGAGAGTCTAAAATAGCGAGAGGTTTCCGTGGAATGATGTTGCTTATGGGGGTGTGGATAACTAAGGCGGTGAATTCCTTCTTTAAACCTTAGTTGAAAAACCTGCCTGAAGATTGGCCAACCGCTTTAATTTTAATAAAGAAATAGGGCGATCACGCATCGCGCTAGCTCCTTGTATTATTAGCACTGTGAGCTGTTTATTGTGAAACGTCTTACTAAATCTGTAGTCTCTGGCTGTAGCCTCCAGCGAGAATTCGCCCGTCGAGCTGTTCAGATCTTGCGATACCTCAGACCTGTTGGTGATACTTTCAGAGGATATACAGTGTAGAGAATTACAATAACGCTGTCTATCAATATTATGGGAATATTAATCTTTTAAAAAAAATACTGAGAAACGTTTATTGTTACCATTGGAGACTTGAAAGTGTTGGCAAGCCATACGTGCGGAGTCTGAGGAGGAAATAATCTAGAGCGACAGATATTAATTTGTCCTGGACTCGAACAGTTAAGCTGTCTTTGAAAAAAGACACCAATAATATTGTTTTACAAAGGACTTTGCAAAGTCCCAGTTATAAATCGCGTCGATTACTAGGGGAGGAGGGGATGGGAGGGGGGGGGGGCCATGGCAACACTGGGCTTCCGACTTCCAGCAGATGAGGTCCGATTCAGAATCCCTTTCTGGCATATTCCGCTGTGCCCACTCGTTGGGTCAGTATCGGTGTAATGTCACTGACCACTACTGGTACCCCTATCTGGGTCCCGCCACCGTATAGGTACTCCTTTTGACTAGGAAAAGGCTTTCTGTCCGACCAAACATTTTTTCGACAACAGTCGTTATAGGCAGCTTTAGTGTTGAGAGGTCTTGGTCAATTCTCGGCCTTTTTAACCAGGTTCTTCCGTTACTCTTGAGGCCGCTCTCATTCTTAAGAAGAATTGTTAGCGAAAGCTAAGAAAGGTAAAACTTACGTAATGAGCAAACAGTGCCAAAGATGGAGTGGCCCGTAACGCAATGCGCGAGCCGGCTAAAAATGGAAACATAGATCTCTAAATTCAAGGAGATGTTTTCAAAAGTGCGTCATGTGTGCTCCAAAAACGTTCTTTCCGACTTGGGTAATTATCTATGAGAGGTGCTGCCAAGCAAGTCGAGTAGACAAGTTGATTCAGTGTTGACTTGGTGCATTGCTATGTGTTTAGAGCGAGTGTTGACTTGGTGCAGTTTTTGGCAAACGAATATTGCTAACATAAACAGAATTAGGCTTAGTAGGAATTGTAAAGGGGATTGTGATAGTAAAGTGCGACCTGCTGGGACAGAAGTCGTGGTATCTCCGCTCCGTCTCTGTAAGGCAGCACTTCAAATTGTTAGACGTTGGTTTTGTGACCCGTTTGGGATATAGCTGCGGGCGTTGGACGTTTAGAAAAGAGGAAACAATCAAAAAGAGTAATTTAAGCAGCTTCCTATTTCTTCATCGTGTGCGTTTACCTTGTTCTGGGACTCAGTTTTTGTTTCAGCATTATTTCTATGTGACTTTGTAGAAATAAGAGAGAGAGGGGGGGAGGGGAGAGAGAAAGAGAGAGAGAGAGAGAGAGAGAGAGAGAGAGAGAGAGGGACTGATGACTAGTGTAGTAAGTGAAAGGCAGTTTAAAAGCATCGTAGCAAAGTAAATTCTACGAATAAAACTTTAAAAGTGCCGTTACAAGGCTCATCCCAGTATACAGAACAAAATTAAAGCCCTACAAATATTAAAATGATTATTTTTATGACCGATTCTCATTCTATACAATCTGAGCAATGTTCATCGGCATTTTAATCTATGTAATTACACAACAGGGTAAAGTTCTATAATATTTTTTGTTGGTGTTAGACAGTAGCTTGTCATTTTTTAAATATACCATAAGGCAGCCGCAACAGTTTCAGCTTCAGTGAGCATGTGAGTGAGTTGGGTTCTTAAAGTCCAACGTCACCTTATTGGTTTCTAGGACAACGGTAGAAGTCCCCATCCAAGATTAACCTACAACATGATATATGGGAGCGCATTATTTTAGTTATATAAAAGATGCTCTCATTAAGTAACAAGTCGATTTTTTGCCGACGTGCCTGAAAAAACAGTTCTAATTGTTCTCTATAGAGGGAGGGAGAGAATTCTCATTCACAAAGCAATATCTTTATTGCAAGCATGTTCTGTGCCAACATATATGAATAAACAGTTCTAATCCACAAAGCAATATCTTTATTTCAAGCATGTTTACTAGATGCTTACTACCGTTCACTGCTAAGCATTCCACATTAAATCTAGCTCTAAATAATGTCAATGTATGTTGCACGTCACGTGACCTCTAATACTGTCCAATCACTATGCTCCACAGAGTTCATCGGAGGCACCGACCCAGCATGCCCTGAAATGCGGCCTGGAGAAGATGACCTTCCGGGTAAGATCTTAGCCATAAGAGTTGCTTTCATTTTTCATACATATCGTTATAAGTATTGCCTAGCTTTCTCATAACATTTTATACACGTTGCATGCAAAAATCTGTGTTATGTTGTGATTTGTTTCATTATAAAACTCGTATGCGGTATAAGACCATTATCACTACCATTATTATTAGCGCATCAAATTTTCAAATAAAGGGAAAAATTGAGATCAGCAACAGTATCTTTTTTGCTGCACACACAACACCTTTAGAATCAGCCAACGTGCAGTTTGTATTGAAAGCCACACAATTTAAGTTTTGAAACTGATATTAATTCAATGTTACAACTAATCCTGCAGCCTACCCACTGCGTCGTTAAGGTAATGCAACCTATATCTCATGTTTTGAAAGATAGACGACTAGAGGACTCGCATAGAATCTTCAGTTGTTACACTCAGCCTAGGAAATGTTCTTTACATTTTTGCACTAAGATCCCTACGTTATGATGCTCATCTAAAAAATGAAAACAGCCCATAAGGTCAGGTGTGAGTATGCCCTGGATACAAAGCGCCTTTACTGGGACATTAAATAAATAGTCGGTCCAATTTGCATCCTCCAGACAACCCTTATGTTTATAGACCAGCGGATACCTACTGAGACTAAACGACATTCTCATACAGAGAAATGCCAACATTCCGTGAAAACCGCGGATTTGTGTGCCTTTTGGAACACTTAGTAGTTTAAAATATACACCTTGATCGCTGGTATGGTTGGCACCAATACCTAAAGGTCCGGACGCTTCACATTAAATACAGGCTGGTGAGAACAACAAAACAAACACAATCATATCCGCCGCCACAATCGGGGGCGCGTGCTCTAACACATGGCCATACGGACATCAAAGCAGTAGCGGTGTCATTAGTAGGAAACAGGTGTGAAATAACACACAGTACTCATGTTTAGGAATACACAAACCCCGATTGAACGTTGGGGCAATAGTTATAAGGCACTGGAGAGGAAGAGCGAATTTGTAATTGTTTAACGTTGATAATACCAAGCATTAATTTGCTGAAGACGCAGAATTGAAGGGCAACTAAAAGAGCAAAGAAAATAATTATGAGAGGTTGAATACAAACAATTACAGTATTATAGACATTTAGGGGAATAAGATATGAAATACAAGACAGATGTTAAAACAAATAGATAAGGAGATCCCACAGGCTCAGGATAAGAGACACTGAGGTATAAAGACACAGAAATATGAGAGAATTGAACAATAAGACACATAAATTATATTAATTAGATACCAAGATACATCATGTAGACAAAAATTATATACTTTGACACAAGCAAGACATAGCTTAGATATCTAGACTCTTTAAATGAAATACAATTAGATACTTATATCCCGGGGGCTGGAGGGAGGGAGAGAGAGAGTGAAGGAGAGGGAGAGAGATGTTGAGAGAGGGGGCGAAAGAGGAAGAAAGATAAGAAGAGAGAGAAAGAAAGAGATAGGTGAGAGGGGGCCCAATAGAAAATAGAGACAAACAAATCACTATGCAAAAGCTGTACATGATGAGATAACCTGACAGGCAATGTTTAACTTTTAGATATTTCATAAAAAGCGAGAGGCGATTACATTACCATACATAAAAATGAGAAACAACCAGAAAAATCAAACGCAATTTTCTGGTGAAAAGATTAAATGTCATAGAGATATGAAAAACACACTACAACTGAATTTTACTGAGGTCGATCCGGCCCACATAGTGAAAATTAAAATAGGTAACGATAATTCAAGATACAGAAAAGAGAGACATATTCGACGGTGAGGTGAGCAGATGAGAAAATAAAGATTTTTTATATTAGCCGTTTCATAAACGAAAGACAGGTCTATGTCTAATAGCAACTGACAGATGATTGAGTCTATTGGTTCTTGGTTTGGTTCCTTAATTTCCAATGTCAGCAGTCAGGCCATATATAACGGGTGGTTCCCAAGAGTAAAGTTTGGCAAACTTACGTGCTGAAGCACATAGACAGGGCAGGGATAGCAGCACTCATGTCTCAGCCGGTCACATGACACTACCGCCGACCCAACGACCCAAACAGTAGGGAGTGAAACCTGACAATAAAATTGTTCGATCTTAGAATCGAACCGGGGGTCTCTAAAACAAAAGCCCCGTGGTCTACTTATTAAGCCTCTTGCCCCCACCCCTCTACCTTCACTAGTTGATATAAATGTTCTCTATAGGGCTTAACGTCTTCTAGGTTCTCCTGGAGGGTCTCTCTCTATCTCTCAATTTCTCTCTCTCTCAATTTCTCTCTCTCTCTCCCTCTCTCTCCTCCCCTCTTTCTCTCTATTAAGCAGAGCGTATACATTTCCCAGACTTTAAAAGTCTCCAGACCTGTCATCGAGAGGGATTCTCTTTGGGAATATAGAAGACATTTTAGAACTACAGAATGTCCTCCTCCCATAATAACGAAAAAAATTGCTTTGCATTCATGGCTCTGAAAACCATAGAGGTTAAGATGGATCATGGAAGGCGGGATGCTAGGAAAGAGGTAACATTTTATTTTGAGGCCTGTGGAGAAAGTGAAAAAACAAATGTTGCATTGTGCCTGCACAGTCAGGTGCATGCCTGCATGGACCAGGGGCATGTCACATGATGTCAGACATATGTCAGGCCTGGTAATAGAGGTGCAGACTGCAGACCCAGCAACTGGTGCTACTCTTCTGTTAGGGAAACCAATTTACTCTCCTACTGGTCGCAGGTTTGGGAGGGAGGGGCTAACAAGCTTCCGAGGATTCTGTCACAGCCAGACAAACAGGTAGTCAGACAGACGGACAAACAGACAGACAAGCAGACAGACAGTAGGGCAGAGGGACTGTGAGAGAGAGCGACAGAGAGGCAGACAGCCAGAGAAAGAAACAGAGAGAGTTAGAGAGGGAGAGAGAAACAGAGACAGAGAAAGAGACAGACAGACAGGCATTAAGACAAAGACAGGCAGGCAGATAGATAGAGAGAAAGAGAGAGAGAGAGAGAGAGAGAGAGAGTTAAAGAGGGACACAGAAGCAGAGAAGCAGGCAAAGAGCGACACAGAGAAAATCAGAGAGTGAGAAAGAGCGAAAGAAAGACAGTCAAAGGAAATTTAAAGACAGAGAAAGAGGTAGACCAGATAGATAGATAGAGAAACACACACACACAGAGTACACCAAAGAAAAACATCTAAGAGGACCGTTTCAAGGAGCTTTTTAGATTTCCCAGTTATATCAACTTAATGCCGAAAATTTTCAAGCGTAAAATTTAATTTTTATGAGTCAGTTTCCTTCAAAAGCCGGAAAAAATGAAAGGCGTTTAATAAGAAGTAGCAAAATGCATTTTTACCCGTTACGGGAAGAAGGATTTTTTAGCATTCAGTATAGCTATAGTATTGCATCCCATTATTTTCGACCCCAATTGCTACGTGACTTATCCCCCTCCCCCTCCATTCTTAAGTCCCTCTACCCCGACACCTCCTCCCACCAAGAAAAAAACAAAACAAAAAGCAACAACACATAACGACCTAATATTGCATACAAAAAGCTGACTCAGTTTTTTCAGCTTTTCCATTGAACAGAACCTAGATATTACCCACCCATGCCTCATGTTCCTTTTCTCTCTCTCTCTCTCTCTCTCTCTCTCTCTCTCTCTCTCTCTCTCTCTCTCTCTCTCTCTCTCTCTCTCCATCTATCTCTCCCTCTCTCTCTCTCTCTCCCCTATCTCTCTCTCTCTCCTCTATCTCCCACTCTCTCTCCATTCATCTCCCTCCATCTTTCTATATCACTCTTTCCCTCCATCTATCTCTTTCCATCTGTCTCTCTGTCCCGAGTTTGAAAATGAGCTGACATAGGGAATTCTCCGCCAATGAGTTAAGTCAGGAAGGGTGTGTGTGTGTGTGTGTGTATGTGTGAAGGAGAAAAAAAAGGGGGGGGGGGGAATCGTACTAAGGTGGAGATGCCAAGTCACTAGAGCAATCTTAGACCGTTGGTAAGACCTTGTCCCCAATGGGCGGTGTTTACCTAATGACACACAGACCAACACGTAAACAAACCCACATGGTGACGTGAGGGGTCTCGCTAAGCCGCCTTTGTTTATTTTAAACAGAGACCAACTGAGGTTTCCTCTCGTCCTCATGAGATACACACACACACACACACACACAGACACACACACACACATGCACGTCCTAAGGTCTGCAACTCTGCATTGAGAATTTAGCCAACTCTAGACACAATGGTTCAATGTCGGTCATTGACACACACCTCTATACAGCCTGGACTCACATTGAACTGAATGGAATGATATTCTAGTCAGTCCATAAACAATGCATACAAATCGAACATAAACTATGTTGCTACGAGCTTTATGTGCCAATAACACATAATAACCGCATAACAACATCGGATGAAATAATACTTGGTGATTTGGAGTTGTAATGTACGCCTTCAGCAATTGGCAATACAGTGCAGGATCCCAAAGCTATGCATAAATCGAACATAAACTATGTTGCTACGAGCTTTATGTGCCAATAACACATAATAACCGCATAACAACATCGGATGAAATAATACTTGGTTGATACAGTGCAGGATCCCAAAGCTAACATCTGACTAAAATGATGGGTGCGGAAGCCCTGGGGAAGAACATCGGCTTTCGACGCAGTAGGTCCGTATTTCAAGCCACGCAGAGTCATAGTATCCCCGCAATGATTCTGTGTGGGAGCGCTTAAACTTGTCAGGCGATAGTTTGGAGCCCGTCCACAATATAAATTCTGATGTTTCACGCTAAGCTACAACACCTACCTTTTACCTTTACGAGTTGCCATGGGATTCAGTATTAAGACTTATGTCTGAAGTTGACATTTTACTGACATTGTCCCAAAGAGTAGGTTACAAAATCATCAAATAAATAAAATTGCCACATCGTGGGTTCGAACCGTGTACCTTCCGCATTGGAAAAATATAAAAAAATTGCACAACTACTTAAACCCTCCTCCCCCAAAAATTCATGGTGATAGTTTCACGCCAGCAGAAAAACCTGTGTAACTGTCTTTGTGCGCTCTTAATGTAGATCTGTGCAAAAGGTCTGGGTTCCAGCCCTGGCGATTGCGATCCCTACTGCTTGGGTCGGTGTCAGTTTATGTGAGCGGCTGAGACGAGAGTCATGGTATTCCCGCCCTGTCTCGTATGTGGCAGCATATAAAATTGTCAGACGTCAGTCTTGGGGCCCGTCCACAATATAAACTGTATAGTGCTGATGTTCGACGTTAAACCTACTCAACAACTCAACTGAACACGCCTACCCACTGGCTCTCACAAAAGGCCTCAAATAACTGATCTTTTTGGGCTATCGTCCTACTATTACAGAAGTCAATGGTCATCGCAATGGTATTTTAGATGTAGAATGTAGACTTTTAACACTGTAAAACACTTGACAGATTTTTGCCCCTGAAAACCAGACATGAACACCTGTATCCTTGACTTCAAAGCCCCCGTAATGCTGTTAGAGTTTCACCGTAAGTAAACCACCCTGCCGCGACAACTCTACCCTGCTTCTGTTGGCTCAATGTGTTGGCACATCCCCGCGATGGCGGATACTCTTACAAGTATATAGATCTACATTTTGACTAGCTGGGAACTTTTTTAACTCTAGACGGGGGGACGCTCGCATCTGGCGCTCAGACACTACAAGCTTTACGATCCACCCAACGATTACGGATGACATAATAACGCCACTTTAGGTGTGGGGTTTTCTTATCGCTCGTTGGCTCCGTATGTGTTGGATGGAGCTATTATTGTATTCTCTTTCGTCTTCGTTTTTTGCTATTGACCCCGAACCCGCAAGGCCTTTAGTGCCTACAGTAATCCTGGGTTGGAAAAAAGCGAAGCTCTAACCTAGGTTAATATTACCTAGGTTCTCGAAAGGAGGATCCTTTACGGTGACGAGTCACAAGACCAAGTCTGACAATTTTGTACATGCGGTCACACAAGGACAGAGCAGAACTCCGTCGCATTCTCCTGACACCGACCCAACCTGTAGAGGACGAAGTCGTGGAACAGAACTTGGACTGTCTGGTGTGAAGCCGAAAACACTTCGACTCAAGACGGCTAGCTAGCTGCGATGTCAGGTGGTGAGTGGGGGGTAAACATATCTATTTCCTTCTGAGGTGACGGATCCTTGTCGTCGCGGACACAGTTTACCCTGACAAGAAGTTTTAGCAACAAGCCGGGCTGGCCGCACAAGTGGAGTCTGGATTGTACAATGTTTTCGTGATACCCGAGCATGCGCAGATTGAAGGCCGGTTAAGACCCTAATAAGAGGCCGTAGAATATTGTTACTGTACGCTGCTTGTTCATTCTATAAGGCTACTTTAAAAGGAACCCAGAGTGTCAAAGACGTGTGCAGATAGAAAGTGCAACGATAGACAAATAAATAAATGTGACTTTATGAGAATTACGGGGTTGTCTGTCAGATTATGTATCCACGGTGTGTTATGGCGTGCACATGCTTACAAGATTTATCTCTTGTATGTTATTTCATTTCGGCATTTTTGGAATGCTCATTTATATCAGTAACGGGGTTGGTGCAATTTTCAAATTGTTTTGCTGAAATGGTGATTTTGAAGAAAACAAAATGTGAATCAATGGACACACGCCATTACCACACACACACACGGACACGTTGATGATGATATTGATGTTGCTGTTGTGAATGATGCTGATCCTGTTGTTTGTTGCTGTTGTTGTTGTTGTTGTTGATGATGATGATATTGTTTATGTTATTGTTGTTGTTGTTGTTGTTGTTGTTGTTGTTGTTGTTGTTGTTGTTGTTGTTGTTTTGTTGACGATATTGTTGATGTTGCTGTTGATATTGTTGTTGCTGTTGTTGCTGTTGCTGTTGATGTTGTTCAATCATATCGTAGATTTGCCATCCTGAGTAATCCGCCAGGCTGCAATAGGCTTCTCCTGCAAAGATGTTTAACGACTCTAGAACTATCTCCTTAATGAGGCATGCATACTGATGACATTTTGGAGCAAACGTTCATATGGTATCTCTCCTTATAAACAAGGGTTTTGACTTGTGGTTCCCATCACTCTCAAAGATCAATGTCAGTGATGCAACACTCAATTTGTAAACTGCTTGCTTGTTGTGGCAGCCATGTTTTTCTCTCAGACTTCAGGAACTTCATGAACGAGGCCCAATCAGAACAGGTCATTACAATTATACAAAAAAACAACAACAACTGTACATCGTTTTTTCACTCTATACACAGTTTGGCGATTTTATGACGAAGAAAAAAGTCTAACACTAAATTACCCTTCCTTTCCATACAAGTATAATATATGGAAATAGAAATAGGGCAAGTACTTTTGAGAAGTATGCTGATTGAAGTTTTGACTGAGCTTCACACTGTGTAGTGAAGTAACTTTAATACCCCGTCGAACATTAAGTAGGCGTGAGATTACAGCTGCGAAGTCAGACTACGTAACTATCGTATCAAAGTCATGATGGGTGAGAAATTCTGATGGTTTGAACAAACAGAGTTTCCTTTTCTCAAGTAGGACCACCTGTCTGGGTGTCTTGACGATCTCTTGGTACGACAACCCGAGCTGTTGTGGGAATTGATCCCGCACCTTCGAAGCGTGAGCTGATGAAACACACCCAGAAGCGTAGCCTCACATTTTTGTCGCCTTCCTCAAAAACCCTTCTTTGTGGTCGCTGAGTTAATCAAATATTTGAACTGAAAACTAGATAGGTTCGAATTCCTTTTGGTCGAATTGAAAAGCTGCCAACCCCAGCTAAGCGACAAAATGAACTAAAATGGCACATTAAGCTGAACCTAAATGTGTTGAAATACGACTTTTAGGTAATGTTTTTAGACAGGGCGTTGCTAGCGCGCTGCGTGTAGGATAGAGCGCGTGCCTCAAGTGGACCGGGGCTGAAAGGGACGTCGGGCTAAAGTCAATGTTGGATCTTGCGACTGACACTCAACTCAACCGGATGTAATGTCAACATGACGGGAATTCTGGGTTACATCAGGGCAGCCCTAGGGAGAGGGACATAGAGACACACAGACAGACACATAAAGACACACACAGACACTCACAAAGACGCAGCAAGACACACATGCACAGAAGAAGCAGAGACACAAAGAGATACAGAGACACAGACAGTCAGATAGATACAGAGACACAGACAGTCAGATAGATACAGAGACACAGACATACTCAACGAGATACAGAGACACAGACATACTCAGAATGATACAGATACACACAGAGACACTCAGAGACGCAAAGAGAGGCAAAAAATTGTTTGCTGTAACGGCGGTTAGGCGTGTTTGCGTTCCGCAAAGTGGACAGAATTGGAACTCGGGTTTTGTGTAGTCAGGATAAAATGTTGTGAATGGCCCTTTAGCACTGGCAGATTGCTGGGGCAGGACTCATGGTTTAACAGGTTTAACACCACTAAAGGAGTTGTATATATATTTAAATCTCGGCGTTTAAAACTATTTCTGAGTGTACATTTGAGGAGGAGGAGGAGGAGGAGGAGGAGACGAGAGGGAGAGAGAAAGAGAGAGAGAGAGAGAGAGAGAGAGAGAGAGAGAGAGAGAGAGAGAGAGAGGGAGGGAGGGAGGGAGGGATGGAAAGCGAGCGCGGGAGAGGGTGCATAGGAGATATGAACAAACGAGTGGAAAAGGAGGGGGGGAGGGGGATAGAGAGTAGTAGTTGAGTTGGATTAACGTCTAACGTCAGCACTATAACTATTGTGGACGGGCCCTAAGGCTGACGTCTCATAATTTTATGCACTGTCACTCACGAGACAGTCGGAAATGCCATGACTCCTGTCTCAGTCAGTTACATTAAACCGACACCGACCCAACTAGTAAGGGGCGGGGACTCGAACCACGGATCTTCTTCATCGAAAGCCGATGTTCTTTCCCAAGGCTCTCGCGCTCCCGCGGATAGAGAGTGAAAACGAGATGAAGAAAGAGATAACAATGAAGAAAAAGAATAGGGCTTACAAATTAGTATAACCTCCACCTTTAAACACATGAAAGTAATAATAGTTGCAACATAGTTGCATAATGTGTTTTCAGAAATTTCACTTACTTTACATTTACTCCACATCACAAAACCCCCCATAAATATCAGTAACACAGTGCAAAAAATAAAAATCGCTTCATTAAAAACCCCTGAATTAACACATTCAACATACGAAGTCGAGGATTCAAAAATTAGTGCCAATCGCCAACAGTGCGATATTGTAACTTGTAACTACTGCATAATGATAACCATATAATTATAATAAAATTGCGTTTTCTTCTAATGGTCAAAATAACGATATCACAACAAAATTTATCTTTGCTAATTATGTTGTCAACGCAGCAAATTATTTCACAGAAAAATAACATATAAACAATGTTTTTTCATTATTCACGTTATTAAAAAATGATATTTGCCAAATTACCAACGCAGCAGTCAATTTTGGCCCGTAACATCTAACAACACGAACGTTGCCAATTACATCTAATAATAATAATAATGATAATAATAATAATATATGGCTTTTATTTAGCGCAACACCCAAGACAATGCCTGGCTCAGTGCGCTTTACAAAGTATTTAAAATGACAATGAACGTACATCTGACTATGTTGCGGTCCAAAATCATGTTTTCTCATTATTCACATTGTTAAATATGATATTTGCCAAATTACCAACGCAGCAGTCAATTTTGGCCCGTAACATCTAACACGTTGCTTTGTAATATTGCAAAAAGTATCATAGCAACCAAATTGGTTCCCTATTTTTAAAAAAAAAACAGCACCACCACCAACAACAACAAGCAAACACAACAAAAAAACTAACACAAAACAAAAACCAACTTTGCTTCTTTAATCCTCAAAATATAAATACAGGCAGTTTTGCTAACTAAACTTTGAAATAAAAATACGATAATAACTAAATTGTCTCTTTAGCATTCAGCATTACATAACTACTATGACAACCAACAGGCAGCTCCCTAACCGTAAAAATACAGAATCCTCGCCATATTCTATATCATAATACGACTTCCCATGTCTTGATACAATCATTTACTTTAATCTCATCATCACTTCGTCATTTCTATACACTTCCTCTTTTTTTTTTGAATATTTTTTTCATCATCGACATCAATAATAATCCATACACATTTTTTGCCTGATCATTCTAAATTTAAATCTAAATCTAGGACGTGTTGAGTATGAGCAGAAACCTCTAAAAACCCTTCAAATTCCACGATCTTCCGCCTTTCCCACTCACTGCATTCCCAACTGATGTGCCATTTCACCTAGTAATTAATTTGTAAGAGCAGGGTAACTTAGGGAAACTATGTTTCTATCTCCACCGTTTCTAACTTCGCGCATGACTTTGCAGGGAACATTGGGAGCTTAAAACTATCCTTAGAATTGGTAAACTACCATACTTTTTCTCTTCACTGTCATAGCTATTATAATCACTATCACAGACACCATCATAACTATCATAAACATCGCCATGACTACCATTAACATGGTCATTGCTATCGTAAACATCATAATGATTATTATAGGCCTAAACATCATCATATCAAAAACATCATAACTATCATAAACTTCATGACTACCGTTATGGATATGATAGCAATACTATCATTATGTCTATCATAGACACCATCATGAGTATCATAAACCTTCAAAACCTTCATTATGACTATCATAACCGTCAGCATGACTATCGTAACTATCATCATCATCATCATCATCATCCACATCATCATCATCATCATCATCATCATCATCATCATCATCATCATCATCATCATCATCATCATCATCATCATCATCATCATCATCATCGTCATAGCAGCATTTGTCTGTTTATTCCATCTATCCCGAGCGACGCTGTGACCTTATCCCCAACCGCCCCACAGTAAACCAACACAGACACAACCCCTCCACGAAATGTGGTGCAAAACAAAGTGGGGTAGGGGTGGGAGGGGAAGGGACAACCGTGTTTACTTTTCGTGTATCGTGATGCAAGGGAGAGCACTGGGCCACTTAAAGGTCACCGATTTAGCACGGTTAGAGTTACGCCGCTTGTGGTTTCATCAGTAGTAATGATTGACAGATTTCTTCTGTCTCCCTTTCGTCCACCCTCTCTCTCTCTCGCTCTCTCGCTCTCTCTCTCTCGCTCGCTCTCTCTCTCTCTCTCTCTCTCTCTCTCTCTCTCTCTCTCTCTCTCTCTCTTTCTCTCTCTCTCTCTCTCTCTCTCTCTCCCTCTCTCTCTCTGAACTTATCTCAAAGTACGACCTATTCCTCCATCTCTCTCACTTTCTCTCTGTTAATCTACCTCATCACAGCCCCCACTCCCTCACCAGGATGCGACTGTTTTTTAATTAACTAACTGTCTCGCTTTCTCTTCCCCACTATTCTACTCTCTCTCTCTCTCCCTCTCTCTCTCTATCTATCTATCTCTTCACAACTCTCTCCAATTGGTGCTTATAACAGTTTTCACACCATTTCTCCTTTCCTCCCCTCCCCAGAATTTGACTTTATCTTCTCCAACCACGGACTATCTGTCTGTATCTCTGTCTCTTTCCCTTTATTATACTTCCTCTCTTTTCCCCCTCCTTACTCTTTCTGTCTCCCCTACTTCTCTGTCTCTCACCTCCTTATTTTACTCTCTCTGTATCTACACCCCATCCCACCCACACAACACCTTACCTTACTCTGTCTCTACACCCCTACTTTTCTCTCTCTATCTCTCTCCCCTGATTCTACTCACTGTGTCTCTCCCCCTACCCTACTTTGTCTCTCCCCCCTACCTTACTCTGTCTCTCTTTTCTTACGCTACTCTGCCTGTCTCTCTCCCGTTATCCTACTCTCCCAGTCTCTCTCCCCCTATCCCACTGACTGTCCCTTTCGACCTACCCTACTCTCTCTCTCTCTCTCTCTCTCTCTCTCTCTCTCTCTGTCTTTTCCCTCCTACCCTACTCTTTCTCCCCTACCCTACTCTCTTTGTCTCTCTTCCTCTATCCTACTCCATTGGTCAATGTATCCCCTACCCTGCTCGCCTTATCCTACTCTCTCTCTCTGCCTCTCTCCCTTTACCCTATTCTCTCTCTGTCTATCTTCACTCATCCAACTCTCTCCCCTCATCCTACTCTCTCCCCATATCCTACTCTCTCTGCCTCTCTCCTGTTACCCTATTCTTTCTCTGTCTATCTTCCCTCATCCTACTCTCTCCCCTCATCCTACTCTCCCCCCACATCGTACTCTCTCCCCTCATCCTACTCTCTCCCCTTATCCTACTCTCTCTGTCTCTCTTCCAGTTCTCACTCTTTACCGCCACCTCTGCCTGTGTCCCCAGGGTTCGACTTTATCTCCAACTACGGGCTGGACGGATCTAGGCGCATCCCAGGAGTGGTGGAGGTCCCGGGAACCAACGAGTTCCAGAGAGCCTACCGGATAGACCGCTCCGCCAGGCTCTTTATCAGGACTACGTGAGTTTAGCCCCCGTTAGGCCCTGTGCCGAGACAGCCTCCGTCAGGCGCTAGGCCAATTTAGCCCCAGTCCCAGTCTACCTGATCCCCTCTATCCCCCACCTTCACATATTAGTCATAGGAGTCATACAACCCACTCACATAATAGTCTATACAGTGCTGAGGCTGGACGCTTAGCATTAATATCAATCAATCAACCCTTTCCCCAACATCTGGATTCACTTTCCAATCCACCCCACCTCCCGAACACACATCAGTCTTGGGACCCGTCCACATTATAAGCCAACATAGGCTGACGCTGGGCGCTAAGTAACCAACTAAACCTAACTCAATCCCCTCCTTCCCCCTCCTCCTCCCTCCCTCCTTCCCCTTCCTCCTCCCCCTCCTTCCCCTTCCTCCCACTCCCTTAATCCTTCCTCCTCCCCCTCCTTCCCTTTCCTCCTCCCCTCCTTCGTTTCTCCCCCCTCCTTCCCCTTCCTCCTTCCCACTTCTTCCCCTTCCTCCTCCACCTCCTTTTCCTTTCTCCTCCTCCCCCCT
>RQTK01000001.1:1869789-1874235 GCA_003991915.1 Elysia chlorotica | reverse complement strand
GATGATGATGATGATGATGATGATGGTAGTGGTGGTGAATATGATGATGATGATAATCATGATGAGGATGGTACCGATAACAACGATGATGATAATCATTAAATACCATGTGAGCATAACTATTGCTTCAGTTGACATTTGCATTGACAACCACTGTAACTGACATACCTCTCCCCCCCCCTTCCACCCCCCCCCTCTNTCCACCCCCTCCTTTCCCTCCGGCCTTTTCTCGTCCAAGGGACCCCCAGGACCTCGGGGACCTGAGGGCCGAACAGGGGAGCAGGGACCCATCGGCTTGACAGGCCGACCTGGAGAGCCGGGCCGAATCGTATGTATTGTCCTGCGGGGGCTCTGTGCAGTGTGCATGTGACAATATTCTCTTTAATCGGATAAAGGGGGGCGCGGTGGTTCGAGTTCGAATCCCGGCTGAGACAAGAGTCATGGCATCTCCGCCCTGCCTCCTGTGTGGCAGCACGTAAAATTGTCAGACGTCCGTCTTGGGGCCCGTACACAATATAGGCTATATAGTGCTGCTGTTGAACGTTAAATCAACCCAACAACAACAACAAGTCGGAGAAAGCGAAAGCTTTGTCGGACACGGTTATACTGACACCGACCTTTCCTTCAGGGAGCCAGGTAGTTCGAACAGGATTCGAACCCAGGACCTCATGACCCTAGAGGCGGTTAGCAGTGTCTTATTGAACATGTTATACTGACACCAATCTTTCCTGCAGGGAGCCAGGTAGCTCGAACAGGATTCGAACCCAGGACCTCATGACCCTAGAGGCGGTTAGCAGTGTCTTGTCGGACACGGTTATACTGACACCGACCTTTCCTGCAGGGAGCAAGGTAGCTAGAACAGGATTCGAACCTAGGACCTCTTGCAATGGAGGTTCAACCCTTGAACATCTGACTCAGTCCAACCACGCCTTTAAATTAATGACGATAGTGCATAGAGTGTCTGTGGTCTGTATACACGTCCCTCATTCTCTTTCACTCTCTCAATTTATCTCTCCTTGTCAGTCGCTTTCTCTCTCCCTCTCTTTGTCTCTCTCTCTCTCTCTCTCTCTCTCTCTCTCTCTCTCTCTCTCTCTCTCTATCTATCTCTCTCTCTCAAACTGCTGTTCATTACACCATATTATTTTTTCATTATGTTTATCATTACTCCTTTTATCTTCACTTTGCCTATGAATACCTTGCCAAAGCTTGCGCATTGCCTGTACATGTTTCTTCTTAAATCTGCCTATTTTCACTCATGTTTTGTTCTACTCTGTCTTTTACCTGTTTCGTCAAGAAGAAAAACTTTCCTCGGTTCTGTCTTTTATATGTTTCCCTAGAGTAGACGTGTTTTGTCTTGTGTTACTTGTCTCCACAGTGTTTCTTCTTAAATCTGCCTATTTTCACTCATGTTTTGTTCTAGTCTGTCTTTTACCTGTTTCGTCAAGAAGAAAGACTTTCCTCATTTCTGTCTTTTATATGTTTCCCTAGAGTAGACGTGTTTTGTCTTGTGCTATTTGTCTCTACAGTGAGACAGCCTTTGCTAATGTCAGACTTTTTCTGCTTCCTCAGGGAGACAGAGGTCTGCCTGGTGTAGCAGGACAGCCAGGCGCCAAGGGAGAGCCGGTATGTCCCCATATAAGACTCTCGCTTCTCTCTGTCTATTTGTCTATTACGTTATATATGTCTCTATTTGTCTATTACGCTCTATATGTCTCTATTTGTCTATTACGCTCTGTCTGTTTGTTTATTACGTTATATATGTCTCTATTTGTCTATTACGCTCTATATGCCTCAATTTGTCTATTACGTTCTGTCTATTTGTCTATTACGCTCGATATATGTGTCTAATTGTCTATTATGCTCTGTCTCTATTTGTCTATTACGTTATATATGTCTCTATTTGTCTATTACGCTCTATAATGTCTCAATTTGTCTATTACGCTCTAACTGTCTCTATTTGTCTATTACGCTCTATCTGTCTCTTTTGTCTATTACGCTCTAATATGTCTCAATTTGTCTATTACGCTCTATATGTCTCTATTTGTCTATTACCCACTATAATGTCTCAATTTGTATTTTACGCTCTATATGTCTCCATTTGTCTCTTACGCTCTATCTGTCTCATTTTGTTTTTTACGCTCTAAATGTCTCTATTTGTCTATTACACTCTTACTGTCTATTCATCTATTACGCTCTAACTGTCTCTATTTGTCTATTACGCTCTTACTGTCTATTTGTCTATTACGCTCTAAATGTCTCTATTTGTCTATTACACTCTAACTGTCTGTTTGTCTATTACGCTCTAACTGGCTCTATTTGTCTATTGCGCTCTAACTGGCTCTATTTTTGTGTATTACGCTCTAACTGTCTCTATTTGTATATTACGCTCTGTCTCTATTTGTATATTACGCTCTATCTGTCTCAATATGGCTATTACGCTCTGACTGTGTCTACTTGTCTATTACGCTCTAAGTCTCTCTCTCTCTCTCTCTCTCTCTCTCTCTCTCTCCATCTTCTCCGTCTCTCTGTCTTTATAAAAGTCCCGGATACGATTTAACCACATTTTTGTTGCTTTAATTTCAAAGTTATTTCTTTTGTCCCATTTAGATTCGTTCCGTCTCTGTCTCTCTTTGTCTCTTTACCTCTTCTCCATATCAGCATAGTGCGCTGAAGGAAGATTTAAAACAAAATCCAGGATATCCCGGGCGGTGTAAGTCATCGAGAAAAGAAAAGCAAACATACATACAACTCAACTTTTTATCAGTGGATTTGGTCGGATATAGCGAACATGTATCGATTGTATAAACTTTTAAAGACTCCAACGATCAAGAAAGATCCTATACGGCGAATGGACCATAGAGCAGGATATTTGTGACTGACGAACAGAAAAGGACAGGGCAAGGTGGCCGAGCGGGATTCGAACCACGGTCCTCCTGCATGGGAAGCATAGGCTCCGAGCCCTGCGCCACCATGGTCCTCAACCATTGTTCCGCAATAGTTTAATTCTAATTCACATATGCGTTTTCAGGGAATACTGATATAATAAGTGCACTGTCTCTTATTTAATTTTGTCATGTTCACAGTTTAGTATAAATAGTTGAGTCCACCCATTGTCAAGTGTACAGGGAAGTCGTAGTCTCTTTATGACCCGTTGTATTAAAAAGTTGGATTTTAAACTTGGTTCAGGAAAAACCAATTTTTATTTTGTATGGGTTTTTTTGTGTGCATATTAAATTTTTACGGTTTTCTTTCTTTTCTCTCTTTTCTAACATTCCCCACAATTTTTCTCCCTCTCTCTCTTCATCTCTCTTGTACTGTCTCCCCCACTCTCTCTCTCCCTCTCTCTCTCTCTCTCTCTCTCTCTCTCTCTCTCTCTCTCTCTCTCTCTCTCTTCTCTCTCTCTCCCTCCCTCCCTCTGGCTTTTCTCTCATAGTTCAATCCTCAGCTCCTTCCTGATCTCAATAATGTCTTTGTTCCCGCAGGGTCGGAACGGGAGAACGGGCCGGGACGGGCCAAGAGGAGCTCCGGGAGCCAAAGTGAGTGTTTCTCCCCACCCTCATAATTATTCCAATAAAAAAGTCCTGTATATCAAATAATATACATTCACAGTAGTGTTATACTACTGCAGTGCTCGACACTCACACAACATCCAGAAGATATAGTTACTTTTGGTTGGGGAAAGCAAGCGAAGATCTAGCTCGCCGAGTTTCCTGGGTGTGGAAAAGATCCTATAAAGCGACGAGACTCCGGACTGGGATATCCGGGACTCGGGACTTTGTCGATTACATTATAATGAAACCAACCCAAAAAGAAGAGATGAAGGTAGTTCGGGTAGGATTCGAACGCCCGACATTCCTTCATGCATCACAGGCCGACGTGTAAACCCACACGCCACAAAGTACTAGATTTATTATCCGGGCTTTTTGCCTATTTACCTTATTTCATGCTCTAATTTACAGGATATCGGTAAAATAGTAATATAAGGATTCTCTCATAATTATTCTGCCGTTTTTTTTTACAAAAGGGCGAAATCGCCTACACGAGTCAAATTGAGTTATTTATAGTTTTGGAATCCCCAAATCATGACGCGTATTTCTATCTTGGTGTCATTAGGATGTCTCAATTTATAACGGAGTTAGGGTATGCTGATAGCTACTAAGTGCCTGTAAAAACTAAACAGTTGATGACAAAACAAAGTAAGCGCCCACGTTCGTCTTTTTGTCATAATAATGAACTTTTCCTACCTCATACAGTCGAAAGCGACACACGATTATCCAATACACCATTTTACCATACGTAAATCATGCCGACGACCATTCCGAAATACACCGAGCCAGTCTGAAAATTTAAACTTGTATGTTGAAACAGTTCGCCATACTGCTTTTCATGGTTACGTAAACAGTTTGAACATCTTGCGTTTGAGGGAAATGAGTTCTAAAGATGAAA
>RQTK01000001.1:1837289-1864789 GCA_003991915.1 Elysia chlorotica | reverse complement strand
AAGTGTGTAGTAAAGGTAGGGAATTATTGAACAGACATTGTCGTAAGTGTGTAGTAAAGGTAGGGAATTATCGAACAGACATTGTCGTAAGTGTGTAGTAAAGGTAGGGAATTACGGAACAGACATTGTCGTAAGTGTGTAGTAGAGGTAGGGAATTACCGAACAGACATTGTCGTAAGTGTGTAGTAAAGGTAGGGAATTACCGAACAGACATTGTCGTAAGTGTGTAGTAAAGGTAGGGAATTATCTTACAGAACTTGTCGTAAGTGTGTAGTAGAAGGTAGGGAATTACCGAACAGACATTGTCGTAAGTGTGTAGTAGAGGTAGGGAATTACGAACAGACATTGTCGTAAGTGTGTAGTAGAGGTAGGGAATTACGGAACAGACATTGTCGTAAGTGTGTAGTAGAGGTAGGGAATTATCTTACAGATACTGTTGTAAGTGTGTAGTAAAGGTAGGGAATTACCTTACAGACACTGTTGTAAGTGTGTAGTAGAGGTAGGGAATTGCCTTACAAACACTGCTGGTAGTGTGTAGTAAAGGTAGAGAATTGCCCAATAAACACTGCTAGTAGTGTGTAGAAAATGTAGGTGATTGCTCGACAGACATTGCTATAAGTGTGTAGTAAAGGTAGTTACCGGAATTATCTTACAGATACTGTTGTAAGTGTGTAGTAGTAAAGGTAGGGAATTATTGAACAGACATTGTCGTAAGTGTGTAGTAAAGGTAGATAATAGCTTTACAAACAATGATGGTACTGTGTAGTAGAGGTAGGGAATTATTGAACAGACATTGTCTTAACTGTGTAGTAAAGGGTGGGGATTACCAAATAGACAGGACTAGTAGTGTGTAGTAAAGGTAGGGAATTACCTTACAGACACTGTTGGTACTGCTAGTATATAGAAAAGGTACGGAATTACCTTCAGACAATACTGGTGGTGTACCCTGTAGTAAATGTAGGAAATTACCGTACAGTCATTGCTAGTAGTGAAATGTCTGCAGAAAAATTAGGGAATTGCCATGCGATCACTGATGGTGCTTTTACTAGTAATAGACTGTAGAAAAAGGTAGGGAATTATTATACAATCATTGCCGTAGTGTTACTCTATAGAAAAGGTAGGGAGATCACGTATGTCTTTTGAATGACAACCAAAAAGCAATCCGTCTTGCTGAGAGTACGTCTATCATATATAAAAATGATTCTCATATTTCTAACGTTTCAGTTCTCGTTACTGTTTGTTGCCAATATTATTGTTAGGTTGTTGGTATGTACTGTAAAGTGACAATTATCATTGTTGTTGCCATAACTATATTAAATCACTACTGAATAACTAATATCATCACCATTATTTTATGATCATTATCCTCAACATCATCATCATCATCATCATCATCATCATCATCATCATCATCATCATCATCATCATCATCATCATCATCATCATCATCATCATCATCATCATCATCATCATCATCATCATCATCATCATCATCATCATCATCATCATCATCATCATCACCATCATCATCATCAATGCCATTGCCTCTATCATCGTCATCTCTTGGTTATCATCATCATTTTCATCATCATCATCAACATCATCACTGGCATTATCTTTATCTCCGCCATCATCAATATCATCAACAATTTTTTATAGCCATAATCGCCCCTATTCCCTCCCCAGGGCTCCAGAGGAGAGATTGGTCTGCCTGGACCACAAGGCCAATCAGGCCCGAGGGTGGGTGTCACGTGACTGCTAGACAAGCACACCCTCACACACACACACACACAAACATACAATGCAATAGATACTAAGTTTTGTTCAAAATTGTGTTTACAACATACTGTTGCTACAAGTGTACATATCACTGATAAAAAAATTACCGATAGTGATAGGAACGTTTTCATGTTCAGTAATTAATGCTTAGATTATATTATCCTTAAGCTGCGTAATTTCTAGTGTATTGGTCTTACATACTTTACTGCAGAAAACTTGATTGTAAATTGTTTGAAACATAAAAACGCTGATAATAAAACTGTGATATTGTTAGAAATAAGAAAAACAATGGTACACCAAAGACACACTCATACAAACTCTGTTATACTCAACGGTGTGGCTTATACCAGTATTTGAAGAGTAAAAAAAATACGCTAAGGGAATTTTCCTATAGCTCCTCTACCAGATGAGCCTAATGCGTTACGACTTTTTGAACAGCTCTCATATATTTTACAAAGTGGAAAAAAATCTTTGGGAAATCTTATTTCTAAGTCCTAACCATATTTATCTGTGCCTTACTATTACGAACGTATGAAGGCTGCTCGTCACATTATTCATGTTGTAACTATGGCAACAAACGTTATTGTTTTGCAGGGAGATAAAGGATCCACCGGAAGTAGAGGCAGTCGGGGCCAGAGAGGTTTGCCTGTGCGTTTTCCTGTGTGTCTCTGTCTCAAGGGAATCGGAAAAGGGGGGGGGGGGGGGGGGGGGGGGGGGGGCTTAGAGAATTATTGCGGTTACAGAAAAACAGGAGGAGCTCTTAAAACAAAAAAGGTGTTGGACGCCTTCAGAAAAAGGGGACACAAGAAGATGAGGGGTTGAGATGGATGGGGAAACTTAGAAAAAGAAAGGCTTTGGAAGAGAGGTGGTTTAAGATGTGGTAAAACAAGCCTGGGGGCTATTTTGTAGTCATATTTTTTTGAATATTGAACATTTCTCTAATAGAGTGTTACTGATCGTTTGAATATTTTCGCATTCTTATTGCTGAAATTACCGGTGGTGGTAGTGAAGTCGTAAAGGTGTTAATTGTGCCTATAATAAATTGGTAATGGTGGTAACAGTGATGACAGTCATGACCTTTTGGGAGGATATGTATAAGTAGTGAATATGTCACAGTGACAACGGAGGTAACGGTGATAAATAGTGAAGAGCGTGTTGGTGTTAACGTGGTCATTTGTATGCAGGACTAACTAGGTAATTATGGTAATACCAGTGATAGTGAAATGATGGTCACGGTAAACGGTAATGTTACCACTCTCTTTACCCTCTTCAGGGTTCTAATGGACGACCAGGAGAGACAGGACCGGAAGGACCTCGCGGACCAATGGGACCTCCGGTAAGATGTCATGAAATCAAACAGTAAGATGTCATGAAATCAAACAGTAAGGTGTCATGAAATCAAACAGTAAGGTGTCATGAAATCAAACAGTAAGATGTCATGAAATCAAACAGTAAGGTGTCATGAAATCAAACAGTAAGATGTCATGAAGTCATATAATATATGGATCCCATAGGGCGAAATATTAGGTCTATTTAGAATAATTATAATCCCTTATGTCATAGATTTGTCATGACCTTAAGATCATATCTGAGTTAGCTCCTTCCTGTTGACAAACAGTCGATGCTATTATGAATATAATTTATTAGGAGCATTATGTGGTTTTACTGTCGTGAGTATGCAACTGCATCAATGATCCCAATGAGATTAACCGATTTACTAGAGAACTCCTAGAGTTAGTAAGTAAGTTATATTAGGATTATTTTTTTTTCGTTTTTTAGTAATGACCACGAGCCGTAAGCACAATATCGTGGCAGCCTACCACTCGTCGTAAAAATGCGAAAAAGACGGCTTTCGGCGATTTGTAAGCTTCAGTGACGCTGTAGTTACAGCCCCACCTCTTTATTCTGTGTCTAAGTAGTCACGTGCACAATAGTTTACAGTTGTACATGATAGTCATAGTCTTAGTTCACATCTAACAGATCCTTGAATTATAAGTAGATGGCATTGTAAGCTTAGGTCATGACCCCATTATGTTTTGTTTTATCAGAAGCTACTATCATTTTGTTTTAGTTTATTTGAATCCAGGTATATCTCCTGATAGTTTTCAAATAGATCTTAGTGCTCTAGCTCATAGTTTAAAAAGACTAGCATAGCCCAAAACAGACATAGTAGTTGTTCCTATATCAATGACAACATTGCTGTTAGGATGGAAGATCCATCGATATACACACGCAAACTTATTTTAGCCCTTTTTGTTTTCACAGGGGCCGAAACTTTCGCCGGCAGATTTGGAGACAGTTATGGTAAGTGTGTAGATCGACAGTACTTTTCATGAGAATGAAAGCCCTTCGAGTCCTTTTGTCCCTTAGAGTCAAACGCAGTTTAGGTATTGAAAAGAAATTAGTTTTTGTCTTATTCATAAAAGTTTATTAGTACTAAATTTGGTCGTAGTTTTACAGATACTCTAAGAGTACCAACCGAATTGAACACCAGAGCTCTACCACTAAAACCAAGTTACAACTTAGAGTATTTCTGCTTTCATACATTTTGTATATATACTCTTAACTTTTAACCAACCTTTTTATGCAAAATGTGTATGCTCTTACCACTCAGAGAGATACAAGAGTCATCGTTGCTACTAGTGTAATGTATTAACCGACTTTGGACATCATAGGCACAACACAGTCATTACTGAGATGACGTGTCGTAAAACAAACTCACTTAACTCACTAAATTCCCAACCACCAACGTCATGGTGTAGCCTATGGGATCAGGGTATATCTAAGTAGCAAAAAAAAAAATTCAAAACAGCATAAGTTGCTCATAGCCTTCCCTTTTCAAATCCATAACCACATAAATTATGTCTATTAATAGCAATATCTGTCCATAACCCATAACCCTACATTATCTTTCCCACCCCGATATTTCCTCATCCCCTCCCTTCCCCACCACTCCCTCCAGGGCCCAGAAGGACCCCGTGGACTTCCAGGACTGCAAGGAATCGCAGGACCCAGGGTATGTGGTTTTGTGTGTGTGTGTGTGTGTGTGTATTGTCCCTCTCTGACTGTTTCTTTCTCTTACCTATGACTATCTTTATCTATCTCTCTCTCTGTCTGTCTGTCTGTCTGTCTGTCTGTCTCTCTCTCTCTCTCTCTCTCTCTCTCTCTCTCTCTCTCTCTCTCTCTCTCTCTGTCTTTAGCTTGTATGAGAGAACACAGGATTAGTGGTTGTGTATGTTTGCCATCTCACGCTGTCTCTGCTTCTCTTTCTTATTTGTGTTGGTCAATTCAGTCGAAAGAGAGAGAGAGAGGCAGAGAGAGACAGAGAGAGAAAGAGAGAAGGAGACAGTCAGAGAGGGACAATACACACATAATTATACACAATCACTGACCCTGGGATCTGCAATTAAGTGAGAGGGATAGAGATAGATAGCTAGATAGAGAGAGAGGTAGATAGAGGGAGAGAGAGAGAGGGAGAGAAAGAGAAAGAGAGAGAGAGAGAGAGAGAGAGAGAGAGAGAGAGAGAGTCAGAGAGGGACAATACACACACGATACAAACAACCTCTGACCTTGGGTCTTGAGCTCTCTGCCTCTCTCTCTCTCTTTCTCTCTCTCCCCCTCTCTCTCTCTTTGTTTCTCTCTCTTTTATCTTGTATGAGAGAACCCAGGATTAGTGGTTGTGTATGTTTGCCATCTCTCGCTGTCTCTGCTTCTCTTTCTTATCTGTGTTGGTCACTTCAGTCATCAGTAAATAGGTCCATCATACACCTATCTGCCTATCACCATCGTTCGATATATTAACCTATACCTGCAATACTCTTTTTTCCTTTTTTTCCTAGCTGTATCATTTGTGTATATGTGTGTGTGTGTGTGTGTGTGTGTGTGTGATTTTCATTGAAATATTGAAGTACTGTTTCATTATTTATTTATCTTGCAATATAATGATACTCTATTTCGTAAGCTGTATAAATAATTGAATTTCTTTCTCCAAACTGTATATCTAATACATGTTCTAGTTAACGCTACGTCGGAATATAATATATTGATTATCTATGCCTTTCACAATTAACTGATATTGGCATTTAATTGTTTGATCGCCTTTATTGGTGTATGTGTAGTATGGTGCATATAATTGTGTGTCTATGTTTTCTCTCACCCTCCCTCTCTCTCCTGCAGGGTCCCAAAGGTGATTCTGGAGCCACAGGCAACGTCGGGCCTAAGGTTTGCTTCTTTGTTTGTTTGTTTTTTAACATCTGACGCCAGCACTATATAGTCTATAATTTGGAAGAGGCTCAAGATTAACATCTGGTAATTTCACGTTCAGACACACATAGACAGTGAGGGGATAGCATGACCCCTATCTCCTCTGGTCACATTCTAGTGACACCAACCAAACCAGTAGGAGACGAAATTGGACAAATAACATTTTTACCAAATTGGTGTTTCGAACCAGGAACCTCTAGATTTGGAGTTCTAAGCTCTACCACTTGCGCCAGGACGTCTCTAAAAATGAGATTATCTTTATGTGTATGCGCTTTTACATAATGACGTATGATGTCATATTCAAATGGTTTACATGCGAAGTCTCCCAAGCTGGAGGTTTTGTGCAAAGGAAAGTCATCTAAATCTATTTTGAGCCGGGCTCTTGCACACTCTTAGTCAACAACCTCTCAAATCTTCCAGGTTTCATTCCATATTCTCCGTTGCTGACCAGTAATCTCTTTCCTGGCGCATCTCACAGTAGCATTAGATTTGGGAAGGGAGAGGTGGGAGCCCGAATAACATACCTTTCTTTTTTTTAGGTAATGAATAAGTTTGTTCCTGAGTTGTATATAAGCGTTACAGATATAAATTATCGCTCACTACGTTAACTCAGGCAATCTACCTATTTGGCGGATATTGCATTTTTCATTTCGAATGCATTTAACCGTTTGATGCCTCTGGCTCAAAGTACTACGTCTCCGTGTAATATGACAAGGCAGAATACACATGGCTTTTCACAAGTCTGATATGGATGGGTAACGAAATTGTGTGGAAACTCAGCATTTGACTCACGTACTTCTGACAATCTTGCTCTGGCTGTTTTAATATACTGTTTTATGTCATCTATACTGTTACCATTTTGGAATCATACTATACTATTATAATAGCAAAATTATTTGGGCACTTAGCAATTCGCTCATTTAGCTTATTTCAAAATTATTCTGTTTGGTGTCATCTATATTTTTACCGTTTTGGGATATACTATAGCATACATTGGGCTATACTACATCATACAAATGTTACAGTACTATGTACAACTATTCAAGTACTATGTAGATAATGAAATCAGATGAACGTGACAAACAAAGAGCTTTCTATTTATCCAGGGCAACCGAGGAGACCCAGGTCCGCGCGGTGTAGACGGCAGGACAGGTCCTCAGGTAGGGAAAGTTGTTGTTGTTGTTGTCGTTGTTGTTGTTGTTGCTGTTGTTGTTGTTGTTGCTGTTTTTCTTGTTGTTGTTGTTGTTGTTGCTGTTGTTGTTGTTGAGTTGTTGAGATAGTTTAACGTCCAACATCAGCACTATATAGGCTATATTGTCGACGAGCCCCAAGACTGACGTCTGACAATTTTATGTGCTGCTACACACGATCAGGGCGGGGATACCATGACTCCTGTCTCAGTTGGCCACATTAAACTGACACCGAATCAACCAATAGGGAGCGAAATCGCAAGGGCTCGAATCCGAACCTTTTGCGCTGGAAGGAAGCCGATGTTCTACCCTAGGGCCACCCCCCCCCCCACACACACACACACACACAGGTATAGAGAGATTGTAGTTTTGATATCTTTATTTTACTTGCACTCTCTCTTTACGTATTCTTATTTTTGCTTAGCTCTGCCACATCTTTCAACATAGATGATAGTTTTTAAATAAATAAACATTGTTCTTGCTGCTTAATATTTTTCGGTCAGCACCTACTAAAGTTGTCTACTTTTGTCTTCCTGTAATATGAAAACTTTATAGTATACACTTTTATTTTCTTATTCCTATGTACAAGTGTAAAATGTAAGCTTTACAAGTGTTTTGGGGCATGTCATACCTACACTTCGCCCTGAGAGACTAGGAAAAGATTTTCTTATCTTACATCATCTTATGTAATTACATCAGCTTATCTTACCGTATCTTATCCTATAATCTTATCCTATAATCTTATCCTATCTTTTAATCTTATTATTGTATCCTATCTTTTCTTATCTTATCTTATCTTACTTTATCTTATCTTACCGTATCTTATCTTATCTATGTTAATTGTTATGGTGTCTTATTTTATCTCATCTTTCCTTATCTTATCTTCATATCTTATCATGTCTTATTTACCTTACCGTATCTTACCATATCTTATATTGCAATGTGTTACATGATCTTAACTCAATTTATCTATCTTATCTTATCTTATCTTATCGTCTCTAATCTCATCTCATCCCATTCTTCTCCCTTGACAGGGTGACACGGGCCCGCGCGGTCTAAGGGGAGAAACCGGGGATAAAGGAGACCCGGTAAGATTACATGGGTTATCTCTCTTGTACACTGTTGGTTAAGTTAAGTTAAGTTCCGTTACGCTTGACGTCAGTACAACTATAATTGTGGATGGGCCCTAAGATTAACTTCTGAAAGTGTTATGTGCTGCTACACAGAAGACAGTGCATCGAGACCAACATACTGACACCGACCCAACCAGTGTGGAAGAAGAAAAAGAAGAAGAAGAAACATTTATTTTTTATTTTGCTATTTCAAGTGTAAAATGAAACTTTACAAGTGTTTTGGGGCATGTCATACCTACACTTCGCCCTGAGAGACTAGGAAAAGATTTTCTTATCTTAATCATCTTATCTATTCATCAGCTTATTTTACCATATCTTATCCTATAATCTTATCTTCTAACTATCTATCTTATCTATATTATCTATCTTATTGCTATTACTTCTCTTATCTTATCTTATTATTTTCTTACCTTCTCTTCTTATCTTATCTTATCGTTAATTTGTAATGTGTTATCTTTATCTATCTTATCTAATCTTTTTCTATCTTATCTGTACTTATACCTCCTCTTATCTTATCTTATATTGAATGTGTTACTGATCTTATATTCTTCTTTACCTTACCTTCTCTATCTATCTTATATTGTAATTTCTTATCTATTTATCTTATCTTATCTCGTCTCATCCCTTTTCTTCTCCCTGCCAGGGTGACACGGGCCGCGGTCTAAGGGGAGAAACCGGGGATAAAGGAGACCCGGTAAGATTACATGGGTTATCTCTCTTGTACACTGTGGTTAAGTTAATCGTTAGTTCCGTTACGCTTGACGTCAGTACAACTGATAGTAGAAGAAACGAAGAAGAAGAAGAAGAAGAAGAAGAAGAAGAAGAAGAAGAAGAAGAAGAAGAAGAAGAAGAAGAAGAAGAAGAAGAAGAAGAAGAAGAAGAAGAAGAAGAAGAAGAAGAAGAAGAAGAAGAACAACAACAAGAAGTAGAAGAAGAAGAAGAAGAAGAAGAAAAAGAAGAAGAAGAAGAAGAAGAAGAAGAAGAAGAAGAAAAGAAGAAGAAGAAGAAGAAGAAGAAGAAACAATAACAACAACAACTATATCAACAAAAACAATACCAACAACAACAACAGTAACAGTAGTATTAAGGAAAGAAAAAGAACAAGACGTGCAAGCAGAATGAAGAAATTAACAAGGTGTTACAAAAATCACCGCTGTACATTTACGATGGAGTTGGTGGTTGTGATGATGACATGGACGGAAAGAGGAACAGAAGAAAATAGGAGAGATAAAATATAAAGAACACCAAACAGTAACGTGTGGGCAATATCATTCGATTAAGTGTTTTGTTTTGTTTCTTCCCAGGGTTTGATAGGGCCTATGGGTCCTCAAGGTTTTCCTGGTACACGCGGTAACTTGGTGAGTAAAGGCTACTAAAAAGTGCACATTTCAGTAACTTGGTGAGTAGATCCACTCAGGAAGTGTATCATTCAGTAACTTTGTGAGGAAAGCTACTGAGAAAGTGTACCTCTCAGTAACTTGGTGAGTAGGTCTACTAAGTAAGTGTATCTTTCGGTAACTTGGTGAGTAGATCGACTAAAAAAGTGTATCTGTCAGTAAGTTGATGAATAGAGCCACAGTTGCAGTGTATCTTTCAGTAACTTGATGAGTATATCCACTAAGAAAGTGTATCTTTCAGTAATTCGGTGAGTATATCCACTAAGAAAGTGTATCTTTCAGTAACTTGGTGAGTAAAAGCTGCTAAGAAAGTGTATCTTTTAGTAACTTGGTGAGTAGATCCACTGAGAAAACGTTTCTTTTAGTAACTTGGTGAGTAGATCCAATGAGAAGGTGTATCTTTCAGTAACTAGGTGAGTATAGCTAATGATAAAGTTTTTCTTTCATTAACTTGTTGAGTAGATCCACTAAGATAGTGTATCTTTCAGTAACTTGGTAAGTAAACGCTACAAAGAAAGTGTATCTTTCAGTAACTTGGTGAGTAGATCCACTGAGGAAGTGTATCTTTCAGTAACTTGGTGAGTAGATCCACTCAGAAAGTGTATCTTTCAGTAACTTGGTGAGTGGATCCACTGAGAAAGTGTATCTTTTTGTAACTTGGTGAGTCCCTTTCCTCTGCTTGAGATATTTTCTCCTGTATATCGCTTTCTATCGCTCTAAATCTCTTTCTCTCTCTTTTTCCCTATCTCTCTCTCCCTCTCTCTCTCCCCCCCCCTCTCTCTATCTCTCTCTCTATTTCTGTCTTTCTCTCTTTCTGTCTCTTTCTCTCTCAACCTTTTCATTTATCCCATGTAGCTTTTGTAAGTGTGTCATGCTTTCATCAACATTATTGATGGTAGAATGAGTATAGACTTGCTATGTTAGAATCTTGTGGGTTGATATAGGAAAAGAAGTTATGGGGACTATCCAAAAAATCGTCTCAAATTCCGCTAACAACACACTTAACCCTCTCATTTCCCTCATTTTCCTCAGGGCACCAAAGGCAGAAAAGGTGAAGCTGGCTTCAAGGGTGACCCTGGCAATCCGGTGAGTGTCACAGCCATAGGGTAGAAAGTCTCGCAGAAGCACAAACACGATATAAAAGTCACACAAACAATGTACACATTCAAGACAAAACAATCTTTATTTTTCTATGGCAACAAGCTTTAAACATTCAAGCGTTCACAGTTGATTTTTTCCCTAATTTATTCTAAAAAGCTGATGCGCATGAGAAAGATACATACGCTATTCCTGTTAACATTTCCCAATGGTTCTCTAATCCAAACACCTCTCTTTATTTATTCAATGCTAACACCTCCCAATCGCCAATTTTAACACTTACCAGTGTTTCTACAATGTTAACATTTCCCAATGTTAATATATCCCGATATTTCTCCAAAGTTATTACCTCCCGATGTTAACATCTCCCATTTTTTCTCCAACGTTAACATTTCCCTATATTTCCCCATTGTTAACATATCCCGTTTTTCCCACCATTAACATCTCCCTATATTTTCCCAACGTTAACATCTCCTAGTTTTTCTCCAACGTTAACATCTCCCACTTCTACTCCAATGTTAACATCTCCCACTTCTACTCCAATGTTAACATCTCCCAGTTTTTCCCCACGTTAACATCTCCCACTATTTCCCCAATGTTAACATCTTCCAGTATTTCCCCAATGTTAACATCTTCCAGTATTTCCCCAATGTTAACATCTCCCAGTATTTCCCCAATGTTAACATCTCCCAGTATTTCCCCAATGTTAACATCTCCCAGTATTTCCCCCAATGTTAACATCTCCCAGTATTTCCCCCAAATGTTAACATCTCCCAGTATTTCCCCAAATGTTAACATCTCCCAGTATTTCCCCCAACGTTAACATCTCCCAGTTTTTCTCCAACGTTAACATCTCCCAATATTTCTCCAACGTTAACATCTCCCAATTTTTCTCCAACGTTAACATCTCCCTATATTTCCCCAAATGTTAACATCTCCCAGTATTTCCCAAAATGTTAACATCTCCCAGTATTTCCCCAATGTTAACATCTCCCAGTTTTTTCTCCCAATGTTAACATCTCCCAGTTTTTCTCCAACGTTAACATCTCCCAGTTTTTCTCCAATGTTAACACCTCCCAGTATTTTCCAAATGTTAACATCTCCCAGTTTTTCTCCAACGTTAACATCTCCCAATGTGTTTTTTTCTCTTTCCCAGGGTCCCCCAGGCCCGCCCGGCGCTTCGGCCATCGTGACGTCATCAGGGGGCGTGGCGGTAAACGAAACTGTGCTCACACAGGCTGTGCAAGTACTGCTCCACATTATGATTGTGTGCACCACGTGACTTCCTTCCGCATAGCTAGACCGCTCGCAGTAAACCTTCCCCTCCCCTCTCCAAAATAACAAAGACCCAAAAACAAACAAAAAGTTCATTTATTTTTGTGTTTCCATGTTTTTGGCTGTACCCTTAGAAAACATCAGAAATAACCCTAGATAGATGGCCCTGCTATTTTTTCTTCTATATACATATAAAATTGACTTAACTTGTAGACGAGATCTAATACGTTAGAGAGATTTTCTTTCAATTAGTTTAAAGCTTTTATTTTGTCTGAGTCGTAGAACTGCAATATTTATGATGTAGAGAAACGAAGCTTACAAGCTTGCTTTGTTACATTAGTAAGGACTTGGCAGATTTATTGTAAGACAATAGCAAGTTAGAAAAACTAGCGACTCAAAATTTCGAGGTACACTTGAGTTTTAATTGAATATAAAACAAATAGAGAGCCATAATGGTAAAATGAACGGTGAAGTATAATAACAAGTGCCAGTAAATAGCATTGAAAAATAAATGTAAAAACAAAGTCTAAAAATAATCTGCAGACTAAAATCTTGTTTGTCGTTATTCATTTTCCAATGAGAAGAGAAAAACAACCCATCCTTTTCTAACATTTCGGTTACAAAATAATTTGTGTTTTGTTTATGGTTTTCTTTTGAACTTTTTTTTTTAACACAAGTATAACGTTTCCTCATTTCCCTGTCTTCTCGTTTACCATTTCCTGTTTTCAATAATTTTTCATGGCTTCAGGCTACTAACAATTTCGAGCGCTTATTTCTTTTAGAATAGTTCTTTATTCTCATTTTTATGTTTCCTTTTTTCTTCTTGTTACATTTTGTGGCTTTCAAAACTAAGACATCCTATTTGTTTGAACACCATCATCTTTTTTTATTTTTTATTGTTTTTTTAAATTTGTGTGGCTTCTTCGTTAACAAAACAGAAGTTTTCAGTATAGTCAAAAAATTCCGTGATTCCTCTGAAATGTGCAACATGAACTAAAAAATCCCGTCTTATCTCAGATTTTGTTCCTATCTCAAGGATATCGATTAACCCATACTAAACGTAAAATCATTTTTTTTTACTTTTTCGTCATGGTCTCTCTGTCTTATTATTTTACCGCATCTCCCTCTCCACCATATCTTTCCGTCTCTCTCTCTTCCCATAACAGTCCGCCCCTCTCTCCTATCTTTTTATCGCTTTTACTCACCGATTTATCTCTAAGTCTCTTGTGCCTCTACGGTTTCTTTCATTGTTCCCTCTATCTTTGTCTCTCTCTCTCTCTCTCTCTCTCTCTCTCTCTCTCTCTCTTTCTCACTCTCAATTTCTATATATCTTTCTCACTCTCTCTTTATCACTCTCTCTCACTACTACTATATATTTCATTCCTTTTCAGCACACCATATCTCTTACACCTAATTTACTCTACCTTAATCTTTCACACATCTTTTTCTCTCACTTCTTTTTTTCGCCACAAGAACTTCTACTTTTTCTTCTCTCTATCATATATTTCATTACTCTTTTTCTCCACTTAATCTTTCACACCTCTTTATCTTCAGTCCTCTTTTTTATGCACAATAACGTTCACACCACTTTGTCCTATATCTTGTACTGCTCTTTGTCTCCACAGTATAGCGCAATCCTCTTTCTCCCCACCATACCATTCATTCCTCTTTCTCTCCAACATACCATTCACTCCTCTTTCTCTCCACCATACCATTCACTCCTCTTTCTCTCCACCATACCATTCACTCCTCTTTCTCTCCACCATACCATTCACTCCTCTTTCTCTCCACCATACCATTCACTTCTATTTCTCTCCAACATACCATTCACTCCACTTGCTCTCCACCATTCACTCCTCTTTCTCTCCAACATACCATTCGCTCCTCTTTCTCTCCACCATACCATTCACTTCTATTTCTCTCCAACATACCATTCACTCCTCATTCTCTTTAACATACCATTCACTCCTTTTTCTCTCCACCATACCTTTCACTCCTCTTTCTCTCCACCATACAATTCACTCCACATTCTCTCCACCACACCATTTACTCCTCTTTCTCTCCACCATACCATTCAATCATCTTTCTCTCTACCATACCATTCACTTCTTTTTCTCTCCAACACACCATTCACTTCTCTTTTTGTCCACGATACCACTGATCTCTCATTTACTCCACCATATATATCACCTCTCCCGCCAACCGAGGATGCATAGTACCTTTCTCTCTGCGTAATAACTCTTTGTCTTTTTATGTATCTGTATCTCTACCAACTGTTCATATGATTTATTTTATATTTTTCATATTTTTTGTTGTTGTTTTTTACATTTCAAAAGGAATTTTTAATTATCCCAATACACATGCATAAACAGGCTGTCTATTTTCTGAACAACGCTCACCATCCATTCATCCTTTATTTCTCCCCATACTAAAACCGCCACATACATCTTTGTCTATGTTTCACAGTTTCTGTCCCACTTAAAACGCAATGTGTTTTTTAATCGCAAGATTAATCACGATGTTTAAATTACCTACAGTAGTTAACAAATATGTCATTGATTTATCAATTCATTAGCAGTATATATTGAACAAGTAGAAACGACATTTCTACGGAATATTCTACTTTTGCAAAGCACAGGATATAATTACTATTTGTTTTGTGTTCAAAGATTTACGAACTTAAACCTAAAGAAGATCTTGATGCCATCTCTTATGAAAGTACAGTCATTATTATAGACGTCCTTCATACGTGATAATTTAACAGCTTTATCATAGCAGGCTATCAGTTTAGAAAAGATGCTAGATATTATATGCAATCTCTTTACAAGGAGCAGCCATAAAACGTCCTTGAACAGACATAAATATACAGCTTTACCAATATAGAATAGTTGCTACATTATCACTAAATCCATAATGATCTTGATGTAACCACTTTTCAAAGAACACCTTTAAAAATGTCCTTGAGCACAGGTAAATTACCGGTGTAGAAAAGTTACTACACTACCCATTTAGAACAAAAAGGTTAACGTAAAACCGTCAATGTTTCAGGTTTTAAATCTCCCCTTCTACACTCCACCAGCACCCCACCTCCTTTAAAAAAAAATCTCCTTTTTTGTTTTTTCAAAAACAAAGCTGCGCCCCCCCCCCCCCCCCAAAAAAAAAAACCCACCACCACACACACACACACTTTTTTTTCTAAAAATGAAAAATCTGCTTGCCACATTCCATCCAAATCCCCAAATCATCTAAAAAAAATCTGCCCTCCCCCCCCCCCCAACCCTCCTTCCCTGATCTGGTGCCATGATGATGATGTGGAGTGGTGCATGCAGGCTGTCGCTCAACCCTCAGGCTTGCAGTTTGTCGCTTGACTCATAGTCTTGCTTTGTCTGTGTCTGGTTTCTGTTTACTGTTTTCTGTTTTCCTTTCACCGAGTTATTCCACTGTGAAGGTCAGGGAGCATCTTTACCGGCGAGCTTTCTATCTCTATTTCCTCCTTTTATATCTCTGTATATGTCTCTGTCTTTATCTCTCTCTTTATTTCTCTCTCTCTCTCTCTCTCTCTCTCTCTCTCTCTCTCTCTTTTTCTCTCTCTTTCTCTTTCTCTCTCTCTCTGTATCTCTTACTCTCTGTCTCTGTCTCTTTTCTCCTTCCCCCCCCCCCCACCTCTCTCCAAGCTCATTGTTCCTCTCCCCACCCCCCATCCCCCATTTTCCCTCTCGTTGACACACTTTCTCTTTCTATGCCTCCGTCTACCTGTCTCTATCTCTCACTTGCTATTTTTCTCTCTGTCTTTCTCTTTGTCTCTCTATGGTATCTTTACCTTGGCCTGTTAAATTCATTATTTCCCTTTTCCCCAATTTTTTTCTTCTTTTCTATCCTTTTCTTCAAAAACTATTTTCTTAAACGATAGCCAACTCTTTCGCTAGTAGTAGATGGACTCCATGGCATCAAGACCTTAGCACCACACGCTAGTAGTAGATAAGGCTCCATTAGACATAGAGGTTAGCTCCACACAAAGTTCTCACTTCTATTACGATTTCTTTCTCCCTCTCCCACCATTTCTTCCATTTCTCTTACCCTGTCTCTGTCCTCCTCTCAGCTCTTCTTCCTTCTCCTCCCAGTCTTTCTCTCCGCGTCTCTTACCTTCCCAGTGGGTAACTCGGTGTGGAATCTCCGTGACATGCGAGAGAACCTGAGCAGTCTTCGCGTAGTTATTCCAAGGGACATGGATGTTCTAAGGCAATCCCAAGATACTACCAAGGGCATGGGGCATCCCTGTTCTAACTTCTAAGGCAATTCTGAACTAAACCAAGGGGCGTAATTATTATTAATTAACTGTTTGGAAGAAATTCGGAGTTATACCAAGGGACATATGAATACATTATTTTAACACAACCCTTAGTTAACCCAAGAGACACCAAACTTCTGAAGCAGCCGTAAGATAAGATCCTTGGAACATTACTGTCCAAGAATCTCCTGAAATTGTCGATTACTTTGTTAACGCTGAAGATATGCAAGTGTAGTGCTTAATATGGCATCGCGTCCTCTGATTTTACTAGAGATCACACCACGTCGACTCATGTAAAATTGAAAACTTACTCGCTCACTCTCGCATGTCGCTCTATGATTTAACCTGCTCTTCGTTTCCTCTTTCCGCTAACAAGCTATTTCGGCTTTAACTTTATAACACCATCTTTACAAAATGTACGAACTTTACCTCAAATTAGGTTTTCTTTAAATCTCCTGTGATTTCCATGGCAAATCTTGAGTTAAACTACATGTATGATCTAAGATAAAATTATCTTTGGAATTTTTATATTCATTTTTTTTCGCGCTTAATGTTGATAAGTAGCAATATATTAACGTAGGAGCTTACTGTAAAGTTGTAGATTATATTTTGAAATAATGTTGAATAAATCAATATGCCAACTAGTTGTTCATTTTATGTTCACCCTTGACAAAAAAACTTTTGTGGCTGCTGTGTGCCCTGGGTCTATGTTCCAAACAGTTCCCCCTTGACAAAAACCCTCCAGAGACTACTGTCTACTATAGGGGTAGACGTCTCGTCGTAAGCCTTCTTCTTATATTGTTCTGAAAAGACGCAAGCTACTTCTTGATTGTGCATTCTACCCTCTGTCTATGTTCCAACTACTTGTTCATTTCATTTCGTGATTGTTCCAGAGACTACTGTCTACTATAGGGGTAGACGTCTCGTCGTAAGCCTTCTTCTTATATTGTTCTGAAAAGACGCAAGCTACTTCTTGATTGTGCATTCTACCCTCTGTCTATGTTCCAACTACTTGTTCATTTCGTGATTGTTCAGAAGATGTGTGTGTGTGTGTACGTAATTTTTATCATATTTTTGCTACTCTCCTTCTCCCTGACAATCTTCGTCTAGGGACCACCCGGAGCTCAAGGCCTGCCAGGACCCAAAGGATCAGCGGTAAGTCTTGCTTCACAAACCATTGGTAGATAAGACTTCATAAGACCTAGACGTTAGCCCCACGCGCTAGTAGTAGATAAGGCTTCATAAGACCTAGACGTTAGCCCCACACGCCAGTGATAGATAAGGCTTCATAAGACCAAGACCTAAACCGCACACGCTAGTAGTAGATAAGGCTTCATAAGACCTAGACGTTATCCCCACACGCTAGTGGTAGATAATGTTTCATAAGACCTAGACCTTAGCCCCAGTGGTAGATAATGTTTCATAAGACCTAGACCTTAGCCCCACACGCTAGTGGTAGATAAGGCTTCATAAGACCTAGACGTTAGCCTAACACGCTAGTGGTAGATTAGGCTTTATAAGACGAAGACGTTAGCCCCACTCGCTAGTAGTAGATGGACTCCATGGCATCAAGACCTTAGCACCACACGCTAGTAGTAGATAAGGCTCCATTAGACATAGAGGTTAGCTCCACACGCTAGTGATAGATAAGGCTTTATGAGACCTAGACGTTAGCCCCACACGCTAGTGGTAGATTAGGCTTCATAAGACATAGACGTTAGCTCCACACGCTAGTGATAGATAAGGCTTTATGAGACCTAAACGTTAGCCCCACACGCTAGAAGTAGATAAGGTCTCATCACACCTAGACGTTAGCCCCACAGGCTAGTGTTACATAAGGCTTCATAAATCCTAGATGTTAGCCCCACAGGCTAGTGTTAGATGAGGCTTCATAAGACCTAGACGTTAGCCCAGCACTCTAGTGGTAGATAATGCTTCATAAATCCTAGACGTTAGCCCCACAGGCTAGTAGTAGATGGACTCCATGGCATCAAGACCTTAGCCCCACTCGCTAGTAGTAGATGGACTCCATGGCATCAAGACCTTAGCACCACACGCTAGTAGTAGATTAGGCTTCATAAGACATAGAGGTTAGCCCCACAGGCTAGTGATAGATAAGGCTTCATAAGACCTAGACGTTAGCCCCACACGCTAGTGATAGATAAGGCTTCATAAGACCTAGACGTTAGCCCCACACGCTAGTGGTAGATAAGGCTTCATAAGACCTAGACGTTAGCCCCACATGCTAGTGATAGATTAGTTTAATAAGACCTAGACGTTAGCCCTACACGCTAGTAGTAGATAAGGCTTCATAAGACCTAGACGTTAGCCCCACACGCTAGTAGTAGATACGGCTTCATAAGACCTAGACGTTAGCCCCACTCGCTAGTAGTAGATGGACTCCATGGCATCAAGACCTTAGCACCACACGCTAGTAGTAGATGGACTCCATGGCATCAAGACCTTAGCACCACAGGCTAGTAGTAGATAAGGCTCCATTAGACATAGAGGTTAGCCGCACACGCTAGTGGTAGATAAGGTCTCATCACACCTAGACGTTAGCCCCACACGCTAGTGATAGATAAGGCTTCATAAGACCTAGACCTTAGCACCACACGCTAGTAGTAGATACGGCTTCATAAGACCTAGACGTTAGCCCCACACCCCAGTAGTAGATTAGGCTTCATAAGACCTAGACGTTAGCCCCACACGCTAGTGGTAGATAAGGCTCCATTAGACATAGATGTTAACCGCACACGCTAGTGGTAGATTAATTTAGTAAGACCTAGACGTTAGCACCACACGCTAGTGGTAGATTAGTTTAATAAGACCTAGACCTTAGCACCACACGCTAGTGGTAGATTAGTTTAATAAGACCTAGACCTTAGCACCACACGCTAGTGGTAGATTAGTTTAATAAGACCTAGACCTTAGCACCACACGCTAGTGGTAGATTAGTTTAATAAGACCTAGACCTTAGCACCACACGCTAGTGGTAGATTAGTTTAATAAGACCTAGACATTAGCCCCACACGCTAGTGGTAGATTAGTTTAATAAGACCTAGACCTTAGCACCACACGCTAGTGGTAGATTAGTTTAATAAGATCTAGACCTTAGCACCACACGCTAGTGGTAGACACGGCTTCATAAGACATAGACCTTAGCACCAAACGCTAGTGGTAGACACGGCAAGGTTCGTAGAGACTTTGACAATTGGTAAGGACCTTATGGGTCTAAATCTTAGAGATGTTACCAATCGTTTTAAAAGGATTAGATTAAAGCCGGATGTTTAACTTTCTGACTTAGATGTTAACTCCACACGCTTGTGGTAGACACGGCTTTAGCCCATAGAAATGATGCTAATTGTTATATCTTCATAACAAGGAAGACTTGGAGCTAAAAGGTGTTACGAATTATCCCATAAGGTTTGGAGTACGTATAGATGAATTTCTGGATGTATCCAAAAACTTAAGCTCTTTGATATGCTACCATTTATTCTATAACACCTTGAGGTTGGCTCCACATGCTAGTGTTAGACACAGCTTCAGTCCTTAGAGGTGTTGCTAATTGTTAAATCTCTATTAATAATACGGTCAAAGACAGACTACATACTATACCATGAGTTTAGTTATAGACGAATAAATAACTACGAGTATTTAAGAAAGCTTAAGTTGTTGCATATGCTACCATTTGTTCTTAAAGACTTAGAAGTTAGCCCATTGGTTAATCTTTAAAATCCTAGATGCTAGACCTAATTGCTTAATCTTCAGCAAGACTTTATCTCTTTGACTCTTTGATATGGTGACAATTTTAATGTAATATTTGGTGCTGTTACCAGTTGTTCTATAACTTTTCATATCTTGGAGACCTATGTTCTAAAGACTTTAGTTAATGGGCCTTTCATCACTTGTACTATGAGAGTTCAGTTCTTTGGCTTTATTATCACGTGTACTATAATACTTAGGCGTTAGAGTGGTTGGCAAAGAACAAGATCCTATATCCAGGTGAATTATCAATACCACATCTCCATAACACCTGAATAGCCAAGGTCAGATCAGAGCTTGATTATCGTTAGGGATCTCACTGGGTTTTTTGCTGTGTATGTGTGTGTGAAACAGTAGCAAATCACTGACTGATTTGAACCTTTTTTTTTATTCTTCGCCTAACAGGGTTATCCAGGAACTAACGGATCGCCAGGACCTGTGGGTCCGCCTGGTTCCAAGGTTTGTTGTTGCTGTTGTCGTATTTGTTGTTTGATGTTGTTGTTGTTGTTGTTGTTGTTGTTGCCCCTGCTGCTGTATTTTTTGTTGATGTAGTTGTAGTAGTTTCTGTTGTTGTTTTTTATGTTGTCGTTATTGCTGTTGTTGCTGTTGTGGTGGTGGTGGTGGTGGTGGTGTTTGATGTTGCTGGTGGTGGTGGTGGTGGTGATAGTGGTGGTGGTAGTGTTTGATATTGTTGTTGTTTTTGTTGTCGTTGTTGTTGTGGTGGTGGTGGTGGTGGTGTTTGTTTTTTTTTTTCGTTTGCTTCAGTTTTGTCGTTGGTGGTGGTGAGGTTGATGGTACTGAAATTGCGTGCTGGTTGTGAGTGTGGATCGCTGTTGTAGTTGCGGTTGTTATCGTGGATATTTTTGTATTTGTTATCTGCTATTATTGCTTTTGCTGTTTTGTTATGTCTCTTGCCTTTGTTGTGGTTATTATGATTTGTAGTTAGTATTGTTTTTGTATATTTTGTTGTTGTTGATGCTATCGACGGTCCGATATGGTACTGTCATAATTTTTTGTTAACTTCTTTCTTAATTTTTTTTACAATTTTCTGTTTCTTCTAAACAAAAGCCAGTAATGTTTATGACTGCAACTGCATATTAGTTTATACGTTGTAATTATTTCAGCTCTATAAACATTCGCAGAAACAATAACTATTTCTTTAGGAATTCCTTTCATAAGCCACGTCTCAGTTTTCAATTTTGACCAGTTTAGAAAAATTGTGTACTCATGTCGTCCGCCCACAGTGTTGCGTGTCTTCATATCATATAGAGCAGTCAGTTCATAATATCACGTTTCTGTGAATTTTCTGAACATTTAATGGTTAACCTATTTTTGTTTAACCCTTGTGTTGCAGGGCCACCATGGAACGCCGGGAGTGCAAGGGCCAATGGGGCTGCCCGTAAGCTTTAAATGTCTGGGGCGCTAGGTACAAAGAAGAAATAGATATAGACGCCCCACTTGCCATATGATTGGGTCCTCCAGTCGGCCGTCTTAATTTATTTTTCTTTTGTATTTGCTATACGCGGTGATTATATTAGCATTAATACGATACGGGTTGAGTACGTTAGGTGTACACTTTAATGAGCGATGGTATGGTTATAAGAAAAAAGAGAGGTAAGCGGGAGAGATGAAAAGAGAATGTATAAGAGGGAGAGAGAGAGAAGAGAGAATAGATAGATAGATAGATAGATAGATAGATAGATAGATAGATAGATAGATAGATAGATAGATAGATAGATAGATAGATAGATAGAGAGACACAGAGATAGAAGGAAAGAGAATTATGAGGATAGATACAAAGACAGTGAGAGAATGAGAAAACGAAGGAGAGGGAAAGGGGTTAGAATAAGACAGAGACACAGAGATAGAAGGAAAGAGAATTATGAGGATAGATACAAAGACAGTGAGAGAATGAGAAAACGAAGGAGAGGGAAAGGGGTTAGAATAAGACAGAGACACAGAGATAGAAGGAAAGAGAATTATGAGGATAGATACAAAGACAGTGAGAGAATGAGAAAACGAAGGAGAGGGAAAGGGGTTAGAATAAGACAGAGACACAGAGATAGAAGGAAAGAGAATTATGAGGATAGATACAAAGACAGTGAGAGAATGAGAAAACGAAGGAGAGGGAAAGGGGTTAGAATAAGACAGAGACACAGAGATAGAAGGAAAGAGAATTATGAGGATAGATACAAAGACAGTGAGAGAATGAGAAAACGAAGGAGAGGGAAAGGGGTTAGAATAAGACAGAGACACAGAGATAGAAGGAAAGAGAATTATGAGGATAGATACAAAGACAGTGAGAGAATGAGAAAACGAAGGAGAGGGAAAGGGGTTAGAATAAGACAGAGACACAGAGATAGAAGGAAAGAGAATTATGAGGATAGATACAAAGACAGTGAGAGAATGAGAAAACGAAGGAGAGGGAAAGGGGTTAGAATAAGACAGAGACACAGAGATAGAAGGAAAGAGAATTATGAGGATAGATACAAAGACAGTGAGAGAATGAGAAAACGAAGGAGAGGGAAAGGGGTTAGAATAAGACAGAGACACAGAGATAGAAGGAAAGAAAATTAGGAGGATATATACAAAGACAGTGAGATAATGAGAAAACGAAGGAGAGGGAAAGGGGTTAGAATAAGACAGAGACACAGAGATAGAATGAAAGTGAATTATGAGGATAGATACAAAGACAGTGAGAAAATGAGAAAACGAAGGAGAGGGAGACATAGAAAAAAGTTGGAGAGGGAGGGAGAGAGGCAGAGACAGAGAAATAGCGAGAGTAAAATAAATATGGAACAAACGAGAAACGCACAGATAAGTAGACAAAGACATAGCAAGAAAAACAGAGAGAAACGGAGAAAAAATTAGAGAGACGGTTGGACAAAGACAGAGAAAAAAGTATCAGAGATCCAGACAGAAATTATATAGATGGACAAAGAGAACGTTTGAGATAGACAGATGGACAGTCTTTCAGGTAGAATCGGTAGTAAAAATATCTAACAGGCGAGACAAAAAAATCTAGATCACCGACACTGGGGTGGCAGGTTTTAAATGAAACAGGACATAATCTATGTTAAATTTCTAGGGACCCAGACACGTCAATTTAGTCATTTCTTAAGATAAATACATGTAGTTGTGAGCGACCAAAATTAGATTCAGTTCTGTATCAAACTTGAGAAGATAATCTATTGTTGTTGTTTTTTTGTTTGTTTTTTTTTTCTTTTTTTGGGGGGGGGGGGGTCAGAAGCTAGAGATTTATTAGCCTAACTCTTTCCTATAGTTTGTTTTCCCTCATTTTATGACCATAGAGATATTGGTATGATTTGATATCACTGTATTATTACTTAAAATTGCACACCTCGTTAGCTCCGCCTTATGCCTGGACTCGTCCTTGACCTTGAAACACTGCTTTACCATCTGGCATTGTATTACCCTCTCTGTTTATATACCTCAGCCTCTTTCTCTCTCTCTCTCTCTCTATATATATATATATATATATATAATCTCTCCTCTGCTCTCTCTCCCCTAAATCTCTTCTTCTCCCTCCTCCGATCTCTTCCCCCACCACCCCCCTCATTGCCTGGCATGCCTCCATCCTCCCAAGCCCTCAGATCTGACCTTATACCTCCACAGGGACCGCAGGGCTTCGTCGGACCGCCAGGACCTCAGGGCCTTGAAGGAGTCAAGGTAAACCCTCACCCACAACGTTTTTAACATTTAACATTCAGAGTATGTACATTTATTATATTTCAATGACATGTTTCACAATTTGTATTTTGTTGTTTTTTTTACGTTGAAATAAATCAAACATTGGAGAAAAGAATGATAAAGTAATAAAATGTTTGCAGTATTTGTTAGTTAGTAAAAAAGATGCTATAGGCTAGAACCCCGTCTAAGAGTTCGTTTAAAATTAATGTAAAAAACACTCTTAGTTTGGAAGTATAAGCTTATAGCACCGTTGTACTAACTTCTTTTTTTCGTATTTGCAGTAATTGTCCATCAATAAATAAATTACTCTTTTTTGTACATGTTTTAGTTCACAATAATTGATCAGATAAAAGAATAGATAGATTTAAACAATAGTCAATTTACAAGATATATATTTCATATTGAATGCATTTATAAATGATTATACATGACCATATATAAACAATCCATACTTGAACATACACAAACAATCCATACTTAAACATACGTAAACAATCCATACTTGAACATACATAAACAATCCATACTTGAACATACATAAATAATCCATACTTGAACATACATAAACAATCCATACTTGAACATATATAAACAATCCATACTTGGACATATATAAACAATCCATACTTGGACATACATAAACAATCCATACTTGAACATACATAAATAATCCATACTTGAAAGTACATAAACAATCCATACTTGAACATAATAATATAAACAATGCATAGTTGGACATATATAAACAATCCATACTTGAACATATATAAACAATCGATATTTGAACGTTTTGCCCTGTATCGGATATATCGGGGAATACCAATACATACACAAACGACTGAACAATACTATATATTCTGCAACACTTGAACCATACATGCATTTGGAAATTATATGAAGGCACATCGGCGGTTTCTGACGAAGTCCAACAAGAAAATACACACATGGAAATTACAAGGTTTCCCCGTCGTCTACATGACTCACAATACATGTACTCGTATAACCAGTGCTGCGTGTTGTGCTCATCTAGGAAGGGAAGAAGTGCAGTCGGAAGCACAGACAAGAAACGGTATCTCTACGTAGCAATGTAGTAATGATCTAGTAGAACCGCTGAGGAGTTGATGGTTTATGCTAACAAAACACACTGGATGTATTTTGATAGGTTGTTTTGGGTTCCTTTTGGTAGATTTCGGAGGATTCACGTGGATTTTAATAGCATTTTAGTAGGTTTCGATCGGTTGTGGTAGATATAATTTTGGCTGATTCCTGTTGATTGCGGCGTTTGTCAGTACCGCAGTTTTTACCTTTTAATGTCCTCAAAAAGGTTGATCGACTTTAACCATCATAGAAGCGATCATCTGGCATAGAAGTACTTGGTTAGAGCTACTATAACTTTCTATATTTAGTGACAGACCTGCCTGACCATACCATGTATGTTTGAAGAGTCCGAGTCTGGTCGATCAATCTGGTCCAACCACCTGGGGCTGTGGTTTTGTTTTACAGTCAGTAGAGACTAGGTCAGTCTGACCTTACAGAATGTAGCAAATAAACCTGCGCTTGTTATTGCTCTCCCAGTGCGTTCTGTAACCTACAGATCTCGTGTTACTCAGTCAGGTGGTCTCTCGAAGTATCCTGTTTCCCTCCTGCAGAGATATAGTTATGGTTCGTATTCGTATTCGTATTAATTAAGATGCAAGAGGCATACATGCCCATGTCGCAAATGTTCAAACAATACAATCATATAATAATGACGACAGTTTACTAACGCCTACGCTATATGCTCATCATCTAGTGCCTTTCTGAACAGGTCTGTACTTTCAATGTCAATTATCTTGCTTTGGAGTTCGTTCCAGTTCGAGATAGTACTTGGAAAGAAACTATTTTTGTGCGCATTTGTCTAGGATCGGGGATATAGGAATCTTTTTGGATGGTAGTTTCTTGTTTGATATTTGGAAGGTTGGGGTATGAAGTGTTGTGGCACTTTCACAGTAGTGTTTTTGGCAGTCACGTTTTTGTGCAAATGGTGAGTGAGTGAATTGGTTTTTACGGCAGAGATATATGGTAACCCATAAAGTTAATAGTTACTTGTATGTTATTCATTGTTCTACATTTGTCTTGTTAGCCTATAATTTGCTATCTCTCTCTATTGCTCGTTTTCCATTCGTACACCATTCAATTTAACCTTTTAGCAAAAGTAATAGACACCCAAACTGTATCTGTTTACTATACGCTTTCTATATTAATTAATATCATGAGCTCGTACGTTTGTCTTTCTGTCTCCTTCTCTCTATCTTTGTCTGCGTCTTGGTCTGATTTTCCACATTCATGTCTCTTTGTCTCCACAGAAGTATACTTTGTCTCCACAGAAGTATACAACAGTTGTGCCCCCCCCCCTCACTCTTCAAGCAACGATATCACATACATCTCTATAACCTGCACCCCATTGTTTTCCTATCATGGACGCTCTATCTCTTTCCTTCCCTCTATCTCTCACACACATACACGCTACTACCCTGGCCTCGTCATGACTTTAACCTGTCATCTCTTAATGTTTCTCCATCTAACGTCACCACCGCTCTCTCTGGCCATCTCTCGTCCTCTCTCTGTCTCAATATGTCTATCTACTTCTCTCGATCTCTCTTGCTCTTTCTTACTGCACCCCTAACCTGGACTTTAACTTGTGATACCCGATTTTTTTCTCCATAGATACTAATATCATCACCGCTCTCTCTCTCTCTCTCTCTCTCTCTCTCTCTCTCCTCTCTCTCTCTCTTCTCTCTCTCTCTCTCTCTCTCTCTCTCTCTCTCTCTCTCTCTCTCTCTCTCTATGCGTCTGTCTCCCTTCTCCCTCACAGCACCCTTGACCTGAACTGTAACCTGTGTTGCCCTATTGTTCCGCCATCCCACATCATCATTGCTTACTCTGTCTCGCCAGGAATGCATGATTATGCATCACTCACTCTAATCATGGGCTCCAGGTGAGAGGCTAAGTGAGCAGTGTGTGTGTGGGGGGGGGGGTCGGTGTGAGGTGAAAAACAGGGGAGGGGGGGGGGCGTATATGATGATCTGATGATCTGATTTCACAGCGTGATACCACGGGGTAAGTGGGTTCAAAATCTGGGATCATGTAAATCTCGCCGTTACAAAGTGTAAAGTACAACCAAACAAGAATATTGACATTTGAGAAACATTAAATTGAGCGGACTCATTTTACATAGAGAAATTACATATTTGGTTTGTTTTGCTTTAGAGATATTTGGCTGACAAGTGGGTTCAAGATCTGGGATCATTTAAATCTCGCCGGTACAAAGTGTAAAGTACAACCAAACAAGGATATTGACATTTGAGAAACATTAAATTGAGCGGTCTCATTTTACATAGAGAAATTACATGTTTAATTTGTTTTGTTTTAGAGCTGTTTGGCTGACAACCCACGAAGTTAAGGAGAAAAATATCATTGGAATGTAATGGATGTAAAATTCGCAATTTCACAAGAATGCCATAAAATTAATTAGCCAAGATTATGGGGGCGATTAAGCCAAATCATTTATAAATCATCGCATCCATTTGAAAAAAAAATCCACAGGTCACGAAAAACTCTT
>RQTK01000001.1:1820596-1837212 GCA_003991915.1 Elysia chlorotica | reverse complement strand
TCTGTACCGCGAACCCGTATGTTTTACCTAATCTCACACACGCGCGTCTATCAAGTCGATGTGTCAGTCTATCTCCGCGGGACCCGTCGCCGAGACACCCTGGCTGGCTATCGAGCAGGTAGAGCGATGGACAGGTAGATCCAGACAGGTGCATACCTAGTGTTGTCTGGTGTTGATCTAGTGCAGCAGCCCCGGAGTGCATAGGTTACATACAGTAACAACCATAGCTTACTGGTAACAACAGGTTGGGCCTTGAGAATTTGAGCTATTGAGAAGGCGGTGGTTGGGAGAGAGAGAGAGAGAGAGAGAGAGAGAGAGAGAGACAGACAGAAAGAGAGAGAGAGAGATACAGACAGACAGAGAGACAGACAGAGGCAGACAGGCAGACAGACAGACAGACAGACAGACAGACAGACAGACAGACAATAAAGAGAGACAGGCAGACAAACAGACATACAGACAGACCATAGAAAGAGAGACAGACAGACAGACAGACAGACAGACAGACAGACAAATAGACAGACTATGAGACATGAAGAGACACAGAAACTCAAAAAGATAATATGAAGACAGAGAGAGAGAGAAAGAGAGAGAGAGACAGACAGACCGACAGACAGAGACAAAGTGAGAGAGAGAGAGAGTGAGAGAGAGAGACCCAAAGAGGGAGAGAGAATCATCCAGTGTTAAGCTCTACAGCAGTTGATTGTTCTCTATTTAGAAAAACAAATAACCGCACCACTCTTTGGACGTGTCTGAGACCGGCAAATATTAATGTGCTATTTGTTTGTGTTGGCGTTGAGATTGTTTCCTCTGCTAGATTGGAGCATTGGGCATGCGGCAGTGTGGGTTGGTGGGCCCCAATCGCAGTTCTAAATCTTCGTGTAGCAGCATGATTAGAATATGGGGGTGAAAACTCGTGTAGTATGCCTATCATTAGAGAGGAAGCGTGATGAATTTTGGTGTACTAGTCGCTGAGCTAGGAGAATGGCCTTTTTATTTCTAGTACTTTGGAAATATTTTTAAAGAATAAGTTATACCATGTTAGCAATATCATTCTGGTGTTTCCCTAATTTGTTTGGTAATGTCAAACTCGCACGCTTTGGCTTAAGATATATACTTATTTAACAAAATAATACATTGGTATGGTAAGGTATAAGCGACATCATATTTCTCAGATATACCAACCTCTTTAATCAGTGAGTTGAGTTGAGCTGTGTTGATTGCTGAAGTGAAAGTCCACTGACAGCACTATATAGACTATACTGTGGACGGTTCCCAATTTGACGTCTAACAAATTTATGTACTGTCACACACGAGACAGGGAGGGCAAACCTGGACTCCTGTCTCAGCCGGTCACATTATACTGACACTAACCCAACCTGCAAGGAATGGGACCGGACAAATACACTTTATGAGCGAGTTGGGTTTCGATCCAGGAACCTCCTGATTGGGAGACCAACGCTCTACCACTTGAGCCAGTTCATCCCCAGTTTTGATATATAAAGCGTAGAGTCCTGTGTGTCAAGCAGGGATGCTGTTGTAGGTGTGGTTATAGCAGAGTGTTAAGGTTTATGTATGCCTAGTTGATGCCAGTTTATGAGTAATTTCGGTTCCAGAGGAAAAACGGGAATTGTAGATCTCGGGGTGATTGCGTTGACAAAGAAAACGAGATATAGGGATTTTGTGTGTGCGTATTTCTAAGACTAGAGAGTTTTTAAACGGCAGTAAATTGTCTTTGAGTATACGACTCTTGCTGTCACAATTTGGCTGTTAGACCATTCGGTCGGTCGGAGTTAGGCTGGTTGGGTACAGACCAGTATATCAGACTCTGGCAACTAGCAACTCAACTGGAACAAAACTAAAAGGAAAGATAACTCCCCTGACATCTCAGCGTCTCTATAGAAACCAGATGTTTACTTGGCTTGTTATTCCGCTTGTTGGCTTGTCGAGCGAGTGTGTTTTCCCGGCTGATACTTGTATGGCTCTGCGTTTTAATTATACCCAAACTGGGCTGCAGTAATATGGAGTTCATTTTTTAACAGTACGAAGGACGGACAGAAGAGTGGGTGATAATTATAAAATGTTGACCGAAACAGAACTTCCATAACAGAACACTTAAGCCTTTAGGATTAATAGAAAAGTAATTCACAGCAAAGTAGCAAATGTTGTAGGTGCCAATTTTCTCTCAGGTTTAGTTCATTGTTTAAAGATAGCTGGTGGGAAAATCGAGCCCTTTAGTATACTTTGTTTGATATAGAACTTCAACATCGTCCCTTTAAAGTTTATATACAGTTCGTCAAACCAGGGTGGTGGGTGTGGGGGGGGGGGGGGGGGGAGGGAGAGAGAGAGAGAGATGACAGTGTCCAAGATGGCTCAGGGTATAAACTGGCAGCCTTCCATTCGATAGGTCCGGGTTCGGGCCTCCGATTCACCTAATTTATTTGTCAGATTGCACTCCCGTACTGTTTGTGTCGGTGTTAGTGTGATTAAACCGACTGAGACATGACCTGAATCCTGGTACCCCCGTACTGTCTCTGAGTGGCAACATGTAAGATTGTCGGACTAAAGTCTTGAGCCATATCCCATCTAGCCTTATTATTTGTTGGGTGTTTGAATCTGAAATTAACAAACTTGACTTTAGTCCCCCGCATGCTCTCTCCCGCTGGGTGCCACCATAGAGGTTGCTGATGTATGGAAACTCACCCTCTGCTGTTTTTCTCACTTTCCCTCCCGCCGCACATGCGATGGCCTGGTTTGGTCATAACATCTCCCTACCACTCCCTCATTACCTCCTTTCATGTCCAAGTGGCAGTTAAATTTCCGTACCGGCCTAGGGTAAGAAGGGTTAGAATTGAGACCTACATGAACATAGTAAAGGTTTCCGTTAATGTCTTCAGAACATCTCACTGAATCAACGTGAATCGGTTTAAGTCGGTTGAGTCGCCGAACTGTTTGAGTTTACGTGAATTGATTTTAGTCGGTTGAGATACCGAACTGTTTGGGTTTACGTGAATTGATTTTAGTCGGTTGAGTCGCCGAACTGTTTGGGTTTACGTGAATTGATTTTAGTCGGTTGAGTCGCCGAACTGTTTGAGTTTACGTGAATCGGTTTTAGTCGGTAAAGTCGCCGAACTGTTTGGGTTTACTTGAATCGGTTTTAGTCGGTTGAGTCCTAGTCTAACATCTGCAATACCCGGCAACAGGGCGGCTAAGTGGGATATCCGGACCTTGGTCGTGAAATTGGTTTAGATCGGAATGTTGAGTTTAAAGTATTTGATAATCACATATAATTAAATTTTATTTTAGCATTTTAGTTCTTAAATGGGGAAAAAATGAAGGGAAAAGATGCATGTCTGTCATTATTTTAAGCATTTGAAACGATCCGAGGCGCTTTTTATTTTCGGAGTTGTTTTTAGTGTATTTTTGTTGTTGTTGTTTTGTTTTTTTTGTTTGTTCATGTTTTGGTTTAGATTTGAGTTGTTGTTTTTTTTGTTTTGTTTTTTTTGTTGTTGTTTTTTTTTTTTGGGGGGGGGGGGGGGTGACGAAGCTACACATGTTTTTTTTTTTGTTTTGTTGTTGTTTTTTGTTGTGTTTGTTTTTCTTTTTTCCAACTTAATCTTGTTCTTCCTTAAGGAAGAAAAAGGGTTCTCATTTTATGCTGTGCTGTTACTTTCCTTGCACATGCTCCAATTATCAGATTTTCTTTACATTCTACGAGTCGATTTTGTTTAGCAAGCATTTTTGTTTGTCTATTGCTATTGCTGTATTGTTGGTCTAGCTATTGTTGTTGTTGTTTTTATTGTTGTTGTTGTTGTTGTTATTGCTGCTGCTGCTGTTGTTGTTGTTGTTGTTGTTATTGTTGTAGATTGCGATTTAGTCTGAAGAGATTATCTTTAAAAATATCCAAACTGCAGACATGTGGCATTAGAATTATTTTCGACGTATAGAACCCCCCCCCCCCTCCCCTTTCCCGGGTTATCTTTGAGAGTTTAAACCCAAAAGAGAGAGAGAGAGAGGGAGAGAGAGAGAGGGGGAGAGAGAGAGAGAGAGAGAGAGAGAGAGAGGGGGAGAGAGAGAGAGAGGGAGAGAGAGAGTGAGAGAGAGAGAAAGAGAGAGAGAGAGAAAGAGAGAGAGAGAGGGAGAGAGAGGGGGGAGAGAGAGAGAGAGTGAGAGAGAAAGAGAAGAAAGAGATAGATTATTGTGCTACAAATTTGTGGGCTAAATTTTACACGTTACTCCGTCCTGACAGCTCGTTCTACCTACAGGAATCACACTCACAGCTCACTTGAGGGGGAATTTGTGCGGTATCTAGGTACTCACGTTGAGCGCTGCGGCTGTATGTATGTACTGCAGTGAAAGTTGACGGCTGTACGTACCGCAGTGAAAGCTGACTAATGTAGATCTATGTACCGGCGGAGGCGGCGACTAGAGTGGAGAGAATGGGGAAACACGTGAAAACTCAGAGAGAGAGAGAGAGTGGGTTCCAGTGGAGTGTGAGGTACTGGGTTAGTGGAGAGGGAATACCGTTAGTAATTTGGCTTGTTAATGGGACCGCCTGACCCTGTTTGTTTGACGGCGAAGGAGCGAGAGAGATAGGTAAAGAGAGGGGGAAGATGGGGGGATAGAGGGGGAAGGAGAGGTAGAGGGAGAGAGGAGGGATGGCGAGAGAGAGAAAGAATTAAGTGATTGACATTAGGATATAATATAAACAGAGAGAGAGAGCGCGCGAGAGAGAGAGGAGGGAGTGAAGAAACATAATAAAAAGAGGGAAAGAAAGGAAACGAAAGGTAGAAAGAGAGAGAGAGAGAGAGAGAGAGAGAGAGAGAGAGAGAGAGAAAGAGGAGGGAGTGAAGAAACATAATAAAAAGAAGGAAATAAAGGAAACGAAAGGTAGAAAGATCAATAGAGAGAGAGAGAGAGAGAGAGAGAGAGAGAGAGAGAGAGAGAGAAAGCGACAGCCAAAGCGGTAGAGCGGGTGGGGTATCACAATGCAGGTGGCAGTGTAAATTCCCAGCTTATCTGACAACATTAGAGAGTCGTGTATGTACGAGCAGCATGTTACTGGATTGACTGACCCACAGGAGAAGTATCGGCAATTCGAGGCTTCTGTCAAGCCAAAATCTGTCGGCAGACAGATGGCGTAGGCCTGGATAGTTAGATTTCTAGTGATTTACAGTGTTGTAGTGATTTTACAGTGTTGGTGCTTGTTTCTTATTGTTATAACTGCTGTTATCTTCATCTTTATGCGTTATACATGTAGGTTCTTTTTAATTGTTATAGGTGTTGAATGTTTTTCATCGTTATAAATATAGGTTTGGGTTTTCTTCAATTTTTAAAATGCGTTGATTATCTTTATTAGTTGTAAGTAGGCTATAGGTTCTCCTCATCGGTTAAAGGCGTTGATTTTCTTCGATTATAATATTAAAGTTGTGAAATTCTACGTCTTATCTACTCCGTGTGGTTCAAATACGAAATCAGGAGAACGGAATCATCGTCTATGCTCATGCTATTTGTTCTTGTTGTGTAATGATTATGTGTGTGATAAGCGGTGAAAGTGATCTTTAATTTGTTCAAACTTAGTAAGCCTATTGTTACAGTACCATTGCGGATTCTAGTGAGCACAGTCTACTGAAGATTTTATTAATACAGTGCCGTTATACCTATTGGAAATATGCCGTTACTGCTTCTATTATATGCTGTACCGGTTTTACTTTAGGAAAGCAAGACTGCACAAGTGTGATAAAGTGTTGGTATTGCAACTGGGGGGGGGGGGGTAATTTGAAACTCACGACCGATAAAAAAAAAACGATTGGTGTCACCTTACTGTTGAAATGACTAGTGCTGATTTATATCTCTAGTCCTGTTGTAGAACCGTTCTCTTGAGCCTGGCACCAAGTTTGTTTGCCTGTCTCCATCGGATCGAGTCTTGTTTGGGGAGGGGTGAGCTAGCTGGCTGAAGTGTTGGGCTCAAACCAGGAGGTATCCGCCTTAAAACAACAATCCGGCAAGGATTTCATGTCCTACATGTACGGCCATAATAGGAATAACCGAAATAGAAGTCCAAGTATCCCCAAATTGTGGTTGATGCACCACCTAAAAATAATTGTCAGACGTTATTCTTGGGACCCGTTTTCGATATAGCCTAGTTAATTATGTGAAGAATTAACCAGTTGGCAAACCGGTTGGAGTCTTGTTGACGCTGACTGTTCCTGTGTGGGTGTAGTCAGCTCTCACGCATACTGGGTAGGCTATATCAGGTTACAGGAGCTCAGCATCTGGTCTTAAGGGTATCCACGATTCTACACCGCCTCATGCACTCATTATTTAGTGGTAATGTGTGGGTGACTTAATATTAATAATAATGTAGTCGTAGTAGTAGTAGTAGTAGTAGTAGTAGTAGTAGTAGTAGTAGTAGTAGTAGTAGTAGTAGTAGTAGTAGTAGTAGTAGTAGTAGTAGTAGTAGTAGTAGTAGTAGTAGTAGTAGTAGTAGTAGTAGTAGTAGTAGTAGTAGTAGTAGTAATATTAATTTCTTTTTGTTTTTTTTGTTTGTAGAACCAGCGAGTAGTAGAGGGCCAGTTAGCTCCACCCATAGACTTGTTAAGCTGTACTTTTGCGTTTTCTGAAGTTCCAAATTGCTGTAATAGGCCTAGATGTAATCAACAAACGCTACAATTTGGGCAGGAAAACCGTCTGATTGTGCGTCTGTGACATTATCTGTGGCGCCCGCTCCTCTCCATAAGTGGTACCATGTTTGACAAAATAATGGACATATAAAGTATCGTTTAGGTGTGCTCAACTTAGGGTTAAACAAGCGACGCGAGATTTAGAGGCTCTGTTTGAGCTGTGGAGTTTCCAATTCAGGTTCCGTTTTGTGGCAGTAAGCAGAGAAAACTGTCATTCTTTTGATGGTTGTTGTTCTGTTTCTATTGGCTATAGAACCGTTGGAGCATGGGATAGACTACTGTCTATACAATCTAACACATTTAGATAGATAGTGTAGTTTAGAAGTGTTTCTAACAGTTTCCCCAAGTTAAGCATAGTGGATGTATTCTACAGCTGAGTAGTCATATGACTTTGAGTGATTTCAAGCGGGTGGATTCAAACCCGCGCCTTGACCGGCTACTCTAGCGAGTGTGTACATCTGGTCACCCTAGCAGCGCTCAGGATTATGAGTGGCGCGTCCAGCGCATCAGCTTCAACGCAACATCAACCACTTACCTCCACACCTGCACCAACAGCAGAAGTAACACCACCAACACCTACACCAACAACATCCAAATCCACCACCACATCATGCAGGACCCTGCTTTCCACCCAGCGACACAAGCTGGTTGTGGTACCAACACCAACCACGGCAGCATCCTCGCCACCAATGTTTGTTGTTGTAGTTGCAGTTGTAGTATTGCTCAGCGGGGTGGTGGTCGTGCCGGTAGACTCTCAGATTGTTCGCTATGTCTATTACCAGGGCGCCCCCGGCGACAGAGGATCGGACGGACCCCGCGGACAGCCAGGGCAGGACGGCAGACCGGTGAGTAGATAGCACTCTCAACCTCCCAGCTTAGAGGCTGTGGTTCGATTATTTACTTCTGTCCTGTCGTGTTTTGTTGTCACATTCTCAATCACCCAGCCAAGTGGTTGGGGTTCGGTTCTTTCTCTACCTCTTTCCTGTCATGTTTTGTTGTTGTTGTTGTTGTTGTTGTTGTTGTTGTTGTTGAAGTTGTTGTTTTCAGTGCTATTAGCCATCTATTGTAGTTAGCGACTCTTGTCCAAATATCTACCTCTATCATGTGGTGTTTTTGTTGTCACTGCTTTCAACCACTCAGGCTATTTGCTCTTGTTCAGGTCTCTACCTTTTTACTGTCGCGTTTTCTTCCCAGAGCTCTTAGCCATCCAGCGTAGTTGCTTTTGCTCAATTCTGTACCTCTTTCCTGTCACTTTTTTATTTGTCTAAGATTTTATAATTCTATCCCTATCTGAAGTATTCTTTTTAGTGTGTGATATTTGTCTTAGTTTGAGTGTTTTTATGTCTGAAATCTTACTAATACATAATTATATTCCATATTGAATCACTAACATCTCAATCAAATGTATCGTCTTTCACCCTGAACGTGTCTCATGGATGTAGAACTTTTAGAAATGTTTTCTCTTCTTTATTTTATGAACACTTTTTTTTTAGGTGAGACAAAATTTTACGTTTCCGTTTTCGTGATTTCAGATAAAACACAACGAGATTGATATTGTAGTAGACTTAAGCAACATATCTATAAAATAAACATTCCATGCAGTTTAACTTTCTTTCTTAAAAAGAAGTCAGGTCAGGTCATACAAATCAACATAAAATCATAACGCCAATATATCATAAACTTTTCATACCAGTGATAACCAGATTTTTTTACCGTAATTCGAGTTGATGTGACCAGACAAGCGTCAAGCCTCAGAGATCCTAGACTGAAGCCTTTGGTGTAAGACTTCTTTATACAAGGGTAGACATTTCTCCTAGACATGGACTCGGCCGCCAAATCGTCCCCTTTTTTAGGCAGAGAACTCCGGCACATCGGAGTGGCGTCTGTGGTCGGGTTGAGTTGAGTTGGTTTTAACGTCCAACATCAGCACTATATAGGCTATATTGTAGACGGGCCCCAAGACGGACGTCTGACAATTTTATGTGCTGCCACACACGAGACAGGGCGGGGATACCATGACTCCTGTCTCAGCCGGTCACATTATACTGACACCGACCCAACCAGTAGGGAACGCAACCGCCAGGATTCGAACCCGGGACTTTTTTGCGTCGGAAGCCGATGTTCTACCCCAGGACCACCGCGCCCCCCATTTGTGGTCGGAGAAAAAGAAGTTAGAAGTCATCTAGGTCTTAAGACAGATCCTATTCATTCGGTAACGAGACCCTAGAGCTGAATTTTTGGTTCTTGATCTGTCACACTAAGCTCACATCGAACCAATCAACCAATCAGTAGAAAAAAACGGGGCGGCTAGATCCAGAATCGAACCCCCAGTCTCCCTGTTGAGTATCTTTTGGTCAGACGGCTGATATACAGATTATATGGTCTTTGATGAGATGATCTTCACAATATAAGAAGTAGGGTCAATAATAATGTACTAGCAATCAATACATAACTAGTAGTGTATCACAAAAGATCATTACTGCTAACAAAGTTAACACACTTGACATTGAATAATATGCAACCATTCCCTTTTTTTCCTTTTTTTTAAGGATAGGTATTATGCCTGTCTTGCTAAATATCAGCACTATTTTTGGCATAATTGTTTTTAATGTTAATTATATTTTATCTTTTCATTGATGTGCGTCTAATTTTGTATCGTATGTCATTTTTTTTTTTTCAATTTTTTTGTGTGTCTAGGTTTGTAGCTATATCCCCCACATAATATTTTCAAACCATATCATGAAGTTTTGTAGGTTTTGGCAAGAGCGTCAGGGTAATGACCCACTAGATAAGCGTCAAAACTGGCAATTTTTAGAAAGTTAAGGTGTGTCTGTTTCCAAGTTCAACCACTTCCATTTTTATAAACTTAAAAACTATAACATTTTGATATTAAAAAAATTGACATCCATACGAGAACTTAATACAGCTATTAGCTTGGAATGTTTATTGCCTTATTACATCCTACATTACTGCACATCACTCAGCTGTAACCAGGTTTTCGATATTATATATAACCAAGAGAGAGAGAGAGAGAGAGAGAGAGAGAGAGAGAGAGAAAGAGAGAGAAAGAGAGAGAGTGGGTGGAGAGAAAAAGAGAGATAGAGAATTACACCCAAATACAGACAACCGACAGGCAGACAGACAGACAGACAGACAGACAGACAGACAGACAGACAGACAGACAGACAGACAAACAGACAGACAGACAGACAGACAGACAGCCAGACCAACAGACAGACAGACAGACAGACAGACAATCACAGAAGACAAGCGCAGGCACAAACTAAGTTGCTTTAATGAAAGTTATAAATATAAAAACTTCTCTAAATAAACTTTCACTTCATTATCGATGCGGTGAAGATGGCCAAAAGTTTCTGTTCTGGCACCGGCAGCAGACATAAGAAATCAAATTAAGATTATGCTTCTACTTTCTTTCCAAGCGCGTCGCATATCGATGCTCAGATAATTATTGTTCATCCAACTTGCTATAAGCGGTTTACTCTAGCGCCCAAGTGATAAATTTCTTTGTATGGAAAACCTTGTGCGTCAGAACTGCAGTGCGGTGGGTGGGCGTATTGAGAGAGGCGGGAATTTTTTTTTTTTTTTTTTTTTTTTTTTGGGGGGGGGGGAATGGGAGGGATTCAGCTGGTAGAGCGCTGGAGTTCTATTTTGGAGGGTCACTCCTCTGTCCAAAAATCGGGACAATTTATTTGTCAGATTTCATTCCCTACTGGTTACGTTGTGTGAAGTTAAATATGAATGACTAAGACTTGATGCTGGTACCCCCCGCTATGTCACTGTGTTGCAACACAGACATATTATTTCGGACGTTGTTCTTGAGAGCCGTCCACGATATAGCATAGCTGCTAACTCTGGACGATCAGAAATCAACCAAGCAATAATCCTACCAACCCTGTTTCAGCGTGACGTTTCAATATATTATATATATATATATATATATATATATATATATATATATATATAATATATAATTTTGTGTGTGTGTGTGTGTGTGTGACCCGTACTTTGGTATAAACCCGTGGCTGGCGTAGGACCATCAGAAACCAATCTTTACATTCGCTCCAGGGTTTGAGCGGTTTAGATCATAGGTATTTAACTCTATATAATGTGGTCTAGATAGAAATTCTGACACAGGTACAAGCGGCATCTAACCTGCCCGGACCTCACACATGAGGTGAGAGAATCTGAAAAAATCCAAGAGGTCTATTCAATAGGCAACCATTGACCTCTTTAGAAAGGTCAACCAGAAATCTAGTTAGGGTCACGTCAATCTCATTTCAACCACCACAACAGACCTTCTCTTCTACTAAGTACAAAGTTTAAGGAGGTTCTAACTCCCGGTAACGATATATCACTGCATGGTAAGTCACGCGTCTAAACTAAACCTTTTTCTGTTTGTGTTTAGTAGCCTACCCATACTGTTGCCCGCTAGGTCAGTTTATTAAGTCTAATTACAACGGTGGTTATACTAACTCGAGAACTAGGTCATAAAAGTTCTCACAATGTAAACTGTTTATCAACCTGGGAGAACGAAGATATCGGAGATTCAGAGGCGTGTATAATGCCTTTGTGTATGATCTGTAGATTCAAAACAAATTTAGACCTAAAGAAAAATCAACTATTTGAACCTTCATTAGATGTTTTTGTGTTGTTGTTTTTTTCCTTTAATTCTACATTTTGTAAAGTTTACTTTTTTCAGTGAGATTAAAGAGAAGTTTGCATAACTATAACGATTCATAGTTTTTCTTAAATTATTTCTGTAAGAGTTATTTTCAAAGAATATCAACTGCTTTCTGAACGCATCTAAGAACTTTGATTGATTTTACTGCAGCAGTGCTCTATAAATAAACCTAAGAACTTCCAGTTGTGTTATTTTCCGTCACGAAGATATTAAAATAATATTCCTGCAGACTGCAGACCTACAAAGAGTTATTTACCGGCATATGTCAGTATCAGTCGTGCCGCGACGTGGCTCATATGACGTTGAAAACACACCATGAAGATGTTGAAAAATTTGATATTCCTGTATGGCCACATGAAATTATTTACCGGCATCTCTCAGTATCAGTATCCCGGGCTCATGTGAGGTTGAAAAAACGCCATGAAGATGTTAAAATATTCCTGTATGGCCACATGGAGTTATTTACCGGAATCTCTCAGTATCAGTCGTGCGGCGGCTCATGTGACGTTGGAAAGTGCAAAATGTGTGAGGAGAGTAGGGCTAGGGCGTAGGAATAAACTTAATGAAGCGCTCGCCTAGGGCTAACTTCTCTGTTTCACTATGGAAGTAAGGTCGTGTTACCTGAGTAGATTCACGTCACTCGTAACACCCTCTCTGGGTAGCAGGTGATTTGAGTTGAGTTGAGTTGAATGCCTAACGTCCAACGTCAGCACAAAGTAGAAAATTATTGTGGACCGGCCCCAAGACTAGAGTCAGACAACTTCGTGTGGCTGTCTTAGCCGTTCAGGTTATATTGACACCGCCCCAACCAGTACGGGTCGAAATTGGACAAATACATGTTTTACTCATCGTAGGTTTCAAACCGCGGACATCTCGATTGGGAGACCAACGCTCTACAACTTGTACCCAGTAACCCCCCCCCCCCCCCCCACCCGCGCCAAAAGCACAGCCCAACCCCCCCCCCCCCCCCCAAACTAGTCTGGCTAAAATGTACAATGGTCATAAGCTTAAACATCCCTCTCCGCAGACTAGGAGTAGCTCTTGTTATTTTGAAGTACCCTAAGTCTTGGGTCTAAGTTTTATAACGCTGTTGTACGTTCTTCCCGAAATGGATTAACATACATGTAAAGTTCAACAAAGTGGTGTAAACACTTACCTTCCTTAATTTTGTTTTTCTGGAGGAGTAAGAACGTGTTACCTGTCCCTTGAAATACCCACTTTACGGAATATCGTGGAGGTATAAAGATATTGGTGTGTGGGTGAACATGGAGGTACAAACTCAAGAGTTTTTAGATTAATATGAAAATATAAAGATAATGATCTTCTGCAGAGGATAGCAGGTGACGGTAGCATTTATACGTGCACTTTTGTCCCACGTCTAGAGCCGTGAGGTGAAACTTTGCCAGGTCTCACGGAACAATCTGTTCTTTTATAATCACCTCTGTCTGTCTCTCAAAAACTTCTGTCTACATGCTTTCTTTACTTTTCAGTTAATAATATTAATTATTATGAGCTTGAGATAAAGAGCTTTTTGGCTCTCCGCTAGATGTTTATTCTATAAGGGTTTCACTCAAGCTAATTTAAGTCTAGGAAAAATTTTGTTTATTGTCGGAAAGCTTTCCTTTGTGTTGATCACACGTTTTGTTTTTCGCTCCAACTACACCCCCCCCCCCCCCGCGTCTATTATTACCACTCTTTTGAAGCCCTGCTTTATCTCTGTCAGGTAATGTCTCGTCTCGTTTTTTTACCCCATTCTTTTCGAGCCAGAGTAATAATATTATAAAAATGGAATCATTGTCTACCTGATACCTTTGTCTAGCTAGATGCAGATGGAATCATTTTTTAGGGTTTAATGTTCTCTCTATAACTTTGACCTTAATAGATTTTGAGGTAAACAAAGATGTAAGAAACTATAATTCTCTCTTGCACGTTTAGATGTCCATATAAACAACAATGTATTGTTATAGATGGAATTGTTAAAAACTACAATTCTTTCTAAAACTTTCAGCTACGTATAATAGCAAATAGTTATACAGTGTATTAATGTAAATAAAAGTTTAAAATTATCGCTACAATTGAATTTAGGCTGCCTGGATTTATATCTAGGCCTAGATGTAGTTGTTCAAGTTCATCTGCTCTCGGTAATCCGTGTGCTATCTAAATTTAGATGTAGGTAAAAATTCTAGAGGTAACGTTCTCGCGAACATTTCGAACTACGTGTATCTATATGTAGTTATGCAGGTGGGCATTTTATTATTTGTTAGGAGTCGTAATTATTGCTAATTCTTTGAGCTTTTTAGGTAAAAGTTCAGTTGTGTTTTGAAGGTATTGTTCTCCCTAAGGAGCAAGCCATTTCGATCTATATCCAGAAGGAATGTGTCTGAACAGGTAGACCTAGATAAGAGAATGAAGAATTCTTCTAGCTGGATCTGGTGCATAGAGAGTTATGAATCACGGAGTCTTTTCTCTGTGCTGATTGCAGGCACTGCACGTCGAAGTTCTGAGCCCGGTAGATAGGTTCATTATCTCTAATACTGCCTCGTAAGGGTTTGATCTATAGCATTCTCGAAGCAATGCAATCATTTTTAAAGACGCATTAAAATAATAAAGAGGATTCCAAACAAAAGCCAAATAGAGCGAGAGTCGTGATCTTGCATTCTTTATTTTCTGGCTTTCTACACAATTAACGTGAAGGCATACGTCTAAAATTTAACACTGATTTTATTGAGAGAATTGTTTTTGTCTTGGCTTCCATGAGTTAATAGATATTTTTTATGAGGTGGGTAAGAACTCGCATTGGATATGACGCAATCGTTTATGTTTCGGTGACTCTCAAAGGGTTTTGCATAAGGGTGCAAATAAGTATTAACGATTTGGTTTGATTTTGTAAAAGTGAGGCTAAAAGATTTAATCAATTGTGTCATACTTGTAAGCAGTCAGGTTGGTTACTAATCAATATAAAATACTAGCTTGAAATTTTTTAATTATTTCACAGTGAATATTGTGGTAAATCTGGTCTTAGATGGTTTACCATCTAACACCACCAATTGAACAGTGTGCCTACAAAAAAATTACTTGCACTTGTTCAGTATCAAGATAGCACAACGCCATTAAAGTGTAGCCACTGTAGCCCTGAGGTAGGACATCGACTTTTGACGCAGGAGGTCCGTGGTTCGACCCCTGTTCTGGCGACTTCGTTGATTTGGATGGGTCGGTGTCAGTTTGATGTGAACGGCTGTCTCTGTGTGGAAGCACGTAAACTTGTCAGACGTTAGTATTGGGGCTCGTCCACAATATAGCCTATATGGTGCTAACGTTTAACGCTAAGCAACAACACACACAACCATTGACAATCACATGTAATTTAAGTTAAAGATATTTACATCACCAAATATATATGTAAGACAACCAGTTTACAAAACGTTAGCATGCAAAAGATCATCTAAGACAACCATTAAGGAGTCGACAACCAAAGATCATTTACGACAACTATTTAGAACCACGACAGTTCGCAACAAGAGTTCACATGAGACTATTAAGTTTCACAAATACGGCAGTCAGGTGACAGCAAAGGTCATTTGAGACAACTATTTAGAAGAGTTACCAAATTGAAATTTTAAAAAAGACCACTCTTTAGAACAAGTTGGCAAGGTAGGTAACAATTATCGGGGAAAACAGAGCTCTCTTTTAACTACGTATCTAGCAAGTCTTATAGGTCGAGATGACGCCAGAGCTTGATATTTGGAACTTGGTCGATAAAATGACACCGACTTAGCCAGTTTGAAACTGTGCTGTCTTGTCTGGCCGTATGAAGGCACCTTGATGACCAAGTTGGTTTCTAAACGTCCAATTTCATCAGGAAGATTATACTGTGGACGGGTCCCTTGACGGAAGTTTTGGCGTTTTACTAGATGCCACATAGAGATAGTGCGGCGGGGATACCAGTTGATAATTAATTATTATGAGCTTGTAATAAAGAGCTTTTGGGCTCTCCCCTATATGTTTATATCCTACAAGTGTTTCACTTAAGCTGTCTAGGAAAAATTGGGTTTATTGTCGGAAAGCTTCCTTTTGTCTTGATCACACATTTTGAAAAAGCGAGGTTGACGTTTAAAGAGGTGCAGATAATAATGGTGAGACTGTGGCGGGGTTTTCATCCCGCCGCTATAGCGTGTTTATGTCAATTGGTCGATCGTGGGTTTCGAATCGGGACTGCTCGGAACACTCAGTTGGACTCGTTGCAGGCCATACTTTTTGTCCGAGTTGTTGAAAACTACTTGAAAAAAAATAATAATTTGAAGGGATCTAAAACTTTGTTCTCTTTTTGTTGTTGTTAATGCTGGGGTTGTTGTTGTTGTTGTTGTTGTTGTTGTTGTTGTTGTTGTTTTTGTTTTTTTATTGCTGCTTTGCATAGATTTTTCTCTTCATATAAAACAAGTTGTCGCTGTTTGCTTCATTATTTTGAATTCACCTTGATGAAACAAAAGTGTACGCTACTGTTCGAGCGAATTCTTGCTTCTGTGGAATAACTTCAGGTCAACGAACTTCCTTCAAATTGTTCGGATAATACCGGTGAGAACAGGAACTAGTCTCTTGCCAGTGTTTTATTTTTAGTTTGAGAGCATGTGTGTGTGTGTGTGGGGGGGGGGGGTGCAGCAGAAAGAAACGGAATTTTTTATCTAATCGCTTTTGGTTCAGACATTTACCTCACCGTTGGTTGAACTCATTGGCTGCTCCGTGAAAATCTGTTTTTATTTCTGCAACCGATCGGATGCTCACCTAACAGGCTAGGCTTGATTGAAGACATTTTTTCAGCAGGTAAGAGGGGCAAGGCCCCGGCTTACCTGCTGTGCGGCTTTGTATGAGTGTTTCCATTATCTCACCCCCAACAGATGCATTATGGGGCATCCCCATTGCGAGCTTAGCAGTGGCTGTCTTCGGCAGCTCGCTCTGTAGCGGTAGCGGTATCGTCAAGTGTTTCGCTTGTTGTACCGCGCAGCGGGTCACTTAGCCCCATCTCTGCAGGGAACTGTCTCGACAGTCTGCAATTTTGTTCAAAAATAGGAGTGAACAAAAAACAAAAATAGGTTTTATCTGAACAGAAGAATCATCAAAGTGATAACTATAGAGATTGACAGCTTTTTCATAAAATAATAGAAATATTATGTCTATAGGCCTGTTATAGTCCACATTTTTTTTCTCTCACTCACCCCCCCCCCCCTATCTCTCTC
>RQTK01000001.1:1804088-1820316 GCA_003991915.1 Elysia chlorotica | reverse complement strand
TCTCTCTCTCTCTCTCTCTCTCTCTCTCTCTCTTTCTCTCTCTCTATGTGATATGTGCCCTGGCAGCCTTGGGGTAGAACATCAGCTTCCGACACGGGAGTTCCGCGATGTCGCCCCCCTCCTGGTTAGGTCGGTGTCAGTTTAATTTGATCGGCTCAGACAGGAGTCATAATATACCCGTTCTGTCTCGTGTGCGGCACAAATAAAAAATGTCAAACGTCAGTCTTGGGGCCGGTCCACAATATATAGTGTGACGTTGGACGTTAAACCAACTCACCTACAACTCTCATTCACTTTCAATCTATCTCTAGCTCTACCTTTCCTGGGTTTCTCTCTCTCCTAACTAGATCTAGTACCACAGATGTGACTCTACTTCTCCTTCTCTTTCTCTCTACCTATAATAAAAATAAGTGACAATGAAATTCTGTGGAGTAAAAAGTAAAGGAAGATTTGCGGGCATTCACGTTGCATAAATGATTCGTGCCAACTTTTGTATGCTTCAAAAAAACATCTTATGTCTGAAACAAAAGAAAAAAAACTGCTATCCCGTTTCGTAAAAGCAGTTCTGTCGCTCATCTTTGCGCGGCGTCATATTAAATATACTACTCTGAGAAACTTTTTGACCTGTGGCTTTTGGAAACTGTACATATTTATCAAAAGATCTTATCTTCCTATTCGTTCAGTCTTTCTGTACCTCTGTACATTAGAGGAATCGTTTGAGAGTTGGGGCTGATTAATTTTCCGCATTTTTTACACGGAATAACCTATAAGTATTTACTCCTTGGCTGTCTTCATTTTTTGAAGATATACTATATTATATAAGAACAATTAGGATTGTGTAACTAATGTCATCACATAAAAATATGACATGGACTTTCTACGAAGCCAAGATTTAAAAAAAAAAAAAAAAAAAAAAAAAGTCAGACTACAAAATCAGATAAAGATATAAGCTAGATGCAATTTCACAAAGCCGACACAAAACAAAAAGAACAACCAAAGCTGCCAGACATGTTAACATCGCTGACAAAGGCCTTCAGTTAGTAAGTCACAATCATAGATTCAGTCTGAGTTGGTCTGATTTGGTCTACTTTCAGTGAGTGTCAATCTTCACCGCTCACCCTCTCTACAAAGCACTGCATTCTGTCTTGGATTCCACTAAAACAGTCCTTTTATCTAATATCTTGAGAACTGAGCGTAACTGATTTTTCTACCTACAGTTAAACCGCGATCTCTATCCATATATAGTCTGTTAAGATTCCTCCAGGGTTATGTTTTTAAATAGAGCAGAATGAACATAGTTTTTACTCTTTGAGTAATGCATAGTTGTTGTTTTTTTAAACATTAGATGCTCTTCAACATGGAAAAAATTTACGACTTTTCTAGAACGAGGTTTAAAATGCTTTATCTGAATATGGAAAAAATTCGTTACAGAATACATTCTCTCTTTTTAGAGGATTTTGGATGAAATCTTATATTCTCGACTTGTGCCTGAAAAAGCGAAAACCTGTCATGGGATGAGGGCTTCTCAGTGTTCAGTTTGGACAGATCCTGGCTATTGTCGGGTTGTCCTTGTTGAAAAACAAAACTAAATAACACTCTTTGCGAGAAGTATAAAAAAAGGTGGGAAACCAGTTAACGACACCAACATATGGCCCAGTGGCCATCAGCTACTTACCGGAAGTTGGTGATCTGTCTAGCAGACGACGGGTGCGCAGTGAGGCAGTCGGGGTCAGAGATTAACAATATTTTCCACTCGAAATGCGACGGGTGTATTTTCGCCTTGTGTATTGCTTTACCTGTTAGACCACTCTACCCGTGGAACCTTGTGGAACCCTGTGCTACTTCGTGCTACCTCGTGCTACCCCGTGCTACAGCTGCTGCAGCTGCTGCTCCAGGGCCAGACAGACTCATCTTCAGGGTCAGTTGGTGGTCAGGGGAGGGAACTCAATCTATTATCGTTCTGGTATACTGATTTCACCGGACAGCAGTTAATGTATTCTCAGTTCGCACTGGAACTAGATCTAGTACCACAGATGTGACTCTAATATCTAGAGCTCTTACAGTAAAATTGGCAGTTGTTAAAAAGGGGATGTTTTCTGCAAAGTGTTAAGGTTTTAAGGTACGAAACTCTGGTTAAACTCACCACTTACTTCCTTGCTATAACAACCACAGTGTTCACCAATTGTGTTACTTATAGATCTACAGCCCGCAAACTATGAACTCAAATAAATAATGTTTCATACTTAACCAAATAAATACCCCCAAAATATCCCTATGCTCTATTTAGCTGATGATTCATATTCAATACAATACCCAACATTACATTTGCTTTACAGCTACCAAAACATCTACCATAAGGGTCACCATTTTAATTATTGTCTCCACCATTACGCCGACCATTTGCATTGCCTCTACTAAGATATCCACCGTACTGGCCACCACTTCTACAACCTCTACCAATACATCCACCGTACTGCCCACCACTGTTATACCATCTACCAATACATCCACCCTACTGCCCACCACTGTTATACCATCTACCAATACACCCAACATACTGCCCACTACTTTTATACCCTCTACCAATACATCCACCATACTGCCCACTAATTTTATACCCTCTACCAATACATCCACCATACTTTTCACCAGTTTTAGTGCATCTAAATCCTCTACCAATACATCCACCATAACGCACACCAGTTTTGGTAATGTACATACGCTTCCACCACCAATGCCACCATACTGATATCCATGAACTTCGACCACCACACCCATTAAGGTGTCCTCAAGTGGTATTGCCTAATAAGTACCTTAAATCAAACCATGACCGAAACATAAACATATATACATATATAAATCACACCACTATGAAGCCCTCACCATCTAAACCCACAATAACAGCCATCACTATCATAACCACAGTTATAACAAGAACACCATCCAGAGTACTTATCTGACCTTAGCCACTTCCACCTCTCTATTGTACAAGTTTTCTGCTATACTGCCGTTCTGGCTGGTGAGATAAGGAAGGTCATAATATATCACACATGTCCCATAAAGCCCAAAACTCCCCCAACCCACACGGTGATATTCTTAATTCTTTGCTCCATATCGTTCATCTTGGTTCCCCTCGGTTTCCTAAGTATACAAGAAGTAGCTCTGTAGAGTCTGTTTTGTTGTTGTTTCTATTTGTTGGTTTCTTGATGTCCGACTTCTCAAACTAAGCTCAAATGTGGATGAGTCCCAAAGCTAAAGTCTGGCAATGTTATGCTACTTCATGGGTCATAATTGTGAACAGGTCTCAAGACTAAAGTCTGACCAATAGATAGAAAGCATGCTTGGTGTAGATTTGAACCAGAAACTTCCCGATCCTACTACTGATATACTTCCGCCGTCTCTCTAGAGTCCAGTCCAGTCCAGTGGTTGTTGTGAAGGGAGAAATCGGAACTTAGTCCTACTTTAACGTCTTCATGGTCTAAAGAAAGGGACGTAACCCTGAGCAGTATACCCCGGACTACTTAGCTGGTGACTTTATATTGACACAACCCAACAAATAGTGAAACCCGTGGTCGGGGCTTGAATCCCAAACCCTTGCATCGGAGGCCAAAGCTCTCACCCCAGCGCTCCTGCTCTTCCACTTGTTATGTTGTTGTTGTTTTCTGGTGGTCTGGTCTTTCTAGGGTCACGGTGCACGTGTGAAACAGATTGAGGCAGGGGAGGGAGTGAATGGAAGAGGGATGGGGAAAGACAGAGACATAGACAGAGAGAGATGAGGGAAAGAGAGACAGGGACAAAGACAGAGACAGAGACAGAGACAGATAGAGAGACAAGCATACACACAGACAGAGAAATGGAGAAAGAGAGAGACAGACAGACAAAGAGAGAGACAGAGACAGACAGACGAACTGAGAGACAGAGAGAGAGAGAGAGAGAGAGAGAGAGAGAGAGAGAGACCGACGAAATGAGAGACAGAGAGAGAGACAGAGACAAAGACAGAGACAGAGACAGAGAGGCAAGCATACAGACAGACAGAAAGGTAGAAAGAGAGAGAGAGAGAGAAGAGAGAGAGAGAGAGAGAGACAGAGAGACAGAGAGACAGAGAGACAGAGAGAGAGAGAGAGAGAGAGAGAGAGAGAGAGAGAGAGAAACATACAGACAGACAGAAAGGGAGAAAGAGAGAGAGAGAGAGAGAGAGAGAGAGAGAGAGAGAGAGAGAGAGAGAGACAGAGTGAGAGACAGAGGCAGCTAGATGGTGGAAGGATCAATCACCGCTGTCCGGGTGCCGAGTGATGCGTGAAGCGAAGTGCTGCTGGTCAGACGGGGGCAACAGATGCTGGAGTCCAGAATTCCTCGTCAGCTCCGTCGGCCATGGAAAGCGGGAGGTCACTAAAGGGCAGTTGGGAAAAAAGTAGGGGCGGATGAACAGAGACAGAGACAGAGACAGAGACAGAGACATATAGAGAAGAGAGAGAGAGAGAGAGAGAAAGGTAGAAAGAGAGGAACAGGCAGATAGACAGAGAAAGGGAGAAAGAGAGAGAGAGAGAGAGAGAGAGAGAGAGAGAGAGAGAGAGAGAGAGAGAGAGAGACAGAGAGAGAGACAGAGGGCAGCTAGATGGTGGAAAGATCCGTCGGCTAAAGGGCAGTTGGGAAAAAAGTAGGGGCGGGTAAACTGATGATTCTGTAGTAGAAAGATTGCGGAAGAGATAATTATATGGAAAGATTTCTTAAGAAATATACACAATTGTTGCTAAAGAGATATAGAGAGCGATATCACTTAAGGATATGCAGAAAGATATACTAAAGACTAATGTATAGAGATTACTAAATAAATATTTCAACAACAAAAAAAAAGATTACTAAAGAGATATGTAAAAAGATTACTAAAGAGATATGAAAAAAGATTACTTTAGAGATATGCAAAAAGATTATTAAATAGATATGTAAAAAGATTGCTATAGAGATATACAGAAGAGACATTTAAACTGATTGTCCCAAAATTCTTAATCTTTAAATGCGGCTCTGTAAGAGTCGAGTAAAAAACGCACATGAAAAAACTGGGAGAGGTTAGAGAGGGCTTAAAGCGAAACACTGAATAAATTTGGCCTATATTAATAATACGGCGAAATGGAAAATTCTTGGCAGAGACAATAACTACAAAAAGGAGAGATGCGGAGAGAGAGTTAGGAGGATGAGAAGAGAAACAAAAATTTCAGATATATGTATAAAGAGAGAGAGAGAGAGAGAGAGAGAGAGAGAGAGAGAGAGAGAGAGAAGAGAGAGGGGGGGGAGGGGCGTAGAAAGATACACACACGCACACAGACTCTCAGAAACACAGAAATAGGCATAAATGTTGTACCTTCGAAAATTCTCCGACTCCCTATGTTTATGCCCAGGGTACCAGCATTATTAATTTTGTAACATTGGCGGCGATGTATTGGTTTAAGTTTTTCTCTGATTGACTAGCAACAGGTTAGAACTGTGCAGTTTTCAAATCTGCTGTTCTGAAACAATAATTATACGAAATAGGTTTCTCGGAACAGTGGCATTTTCCCACAATCTTTCTGATAGCTTAGGACTGGTATAACAGTGGAAAAAGACATTGGCCTATGCGTTTCGCATACAGCTTTGAGCTTGTAAAAGGCAGCTCCGTAATGATTTTGTGTAAGAAATAGCGTTTGTTAAGGAGTGAAGGGGTGAGGGCTGGGACAGAATCGCACCTATTTTAGTCTTGAGTACTTGAATTTCAAACAAAATTATAATAAATTAGAAAGAACAACCTTTCACATAGACAGACACACCTTTCATTTAAAGAGACAAAATCGTTTATTTAGACAGAGCAAATTTTTTAGACGGAACAAAATTTCTTTTTGACAGAGCAAACTTTCATTTCGAAACAATAACCTTCCATTTAAAAAGAATAACCTATCGTTTATACAGAGTAACTTAAAAGAATGTTTGTATTTCAATCTGTAGTTTTGACAAGAAATTGGTGAAATTTATACATTATTATCTATAATTTATACCGGTATACATATAATTTAGATAGGTATACATAATAATGTAGATAGGAATAATGTATAAATTACACCAATTTCCTGTCAATACTACAGGTTGATATACAAAAAATCTTTTAAGTTACTCTGTATAAACGATAGGTTATTCTTTTTCAATGGAAGGTTATTCTATAGGAATGGAAATTTGTTTTGTAAAAAAAGAAATTTTCTTCCGTCTAAACGGAAGGCTGCTCTGTCTAAATGAAAGGTTTTGTCTGTCTAAATGAAAGGTGTGTCTGTCTATATGAAAGGTTGTTCTGTCTAATTTATTATACTTTTGTTTAAAATTCAAGTACTCAAGACTAAAATAGGTGCGATTCTGTCCCACCTCTCATTCCTTCACTCCTTAACAAACGCTATTTCTTACACAAAATCATTACGGAGCTGCCTTTTACAAGCTCAAAGCTGTATGCGAAACGCATAGGCCAATGTCTTTTTCCACTGTTATACCAGTCCTAAGTTATCAGGCATGGCAAGATGCCACTGTTCCGAGAAACCTATTTCGTATAATTATTGTTTCAGAACAGCAGATTTGAAAACTGCACAGTTCTAACCTGTTGCTAGTCAATCAGAGAAAAACTTAAACCAATACATCGCCGCCAATGTTACAAAATTAATAATGCTGGTACCCTGGGCATAAACATAGGGAGTCGGAGAATTTTCGAAGGTACAACATTTATGCCTATTTCTGTGTTTCTGAGAGTCTGTGTGCGTGTGTGTATCTTTCTACACCCCTCCCCCACCTCTCTCTTCTCTCTCTCTCTCTCTCTATCTCGCAAGTATCTGTTACTGGAAGGAAAAGAAATCTCAGATATTTAATGTTGATGGGAGAAAAAGAAATATATCTGTTGGTGGAGAAAAAAAGAAATCTCAGATATATCTGTTGGTGGAACGAAAAGAAATCTCAGATATATCTGTTGGTGGAAGAAAACAAATCTCATATATATGTCTGTTGGTCTAACAAAAAGAAATCTCAGATATATCTGTTGGTGGAAGAAAACAAATCTCATATATATATGTTGGTCTAACAAAAAGAAACCTCATATATTTAATGTTGATGGGAGAAAAAGATATATATCTGTTGGTGGAGAAAAAAAGAAATCTCAGATATATCTGTCAGTGGAACAAAAAGAAATCTCAGATATACAGTTTAAGTTGGTGGAAGAGAAAAAATCAAATCCGCGTACATGGGATGCCTACCGCCTGTTGTTGAACCTATTAATGCTAGGACCCACCAACTTGTTATGGTGCTAGAAAGAGAAACCCACAGTCGTGCAGGCAAAATACACGCGCATGTATCTATGTAACGTAGGTGCAGTTACTGTACAATTATGTAGTCCTGGTCTGACGTCATAGCCAAGGCCAGCAATTGTAGGCATGTAAATAGAGTTATCTCCCCACCTGGTGCAAAGGTATGCACGTATCGCCCATAGTGATCTCCCCTCCTCATTGGTAAGTCCGCTTTCTTTCTCACTGTCTCCCTCCCTCTTCTTCTGCCTCTGTCTGTCTCTCTTTCTCTTTATCCACGGCTCTCCTTATCTTTCTCTTGCCACTTTCCCCTTCTTTCTGTCTGTCTGTCTGTCTGTATGTCTGTCTGTATGTCTGTCTGTCTGTCTGTCTGTCTCTCTCTCTCTCTCTCTCTCTCTCTCTCTCTCTCTCTCTCTCTCTCTCTCTCTCTCTCTCTCTCTGTCTCTTTCTATCTCTGTCTCGCTGTATGTCAGTCTACATCTCTTTTTCTCACGCTCTGAATGTCATAGTTATCCACTTTCTCTCTATTCCTCTCTCCGCCTCCCTCTCGATCCCTCTCTATCAATCACCCATTTCTCTCTTCCTCCACCTCTCTCATTTCCTCTCTCTCTATCTCTCTCGTTCCTCCTTCTCTCTCCTTCCGCCCCTTCTTCTTCACCCCCCTCTCTCTCTCCTATCTCTCTTCTCTCTCCTTCCCCCTCTACCCCTTCCCTCTTCCTCTTCTCTTCCTCCTTCTTGTTTATCACTCTCTTACGGCACGCGCGGACTATGATGGGCGTGAGTAGTGATACCTGCTCACCAGACTGACATATTGCCGCTAATGAGTGCATGCTCCGGTGCTATGGCTGTGAGAGCCGTCTATGAGAAGTCCCACAGAGACCCGCTATCTCGAGATATACATTTCTGTGTGGACAGTGGGCAAGCTTCTACCTGGATTACGTACTGATCTGGATACGGCAAAACATACACTCGTACACTCTACACTCGCCTGGGTTGTGGGAGAAGGTGGTGGTGCAGGGGGGTGGGTGAGAGAGTGAATGAGTGAAAGATAACCGGAGGGTGATGAATAGAGTGAGTGAAGAGAAGTGGAGGGTGATAAATAGAGCAGGAGAGAGAGAGAGAGAGAGAGAGAGAGAGAGAGAGAGAGAGAGAGAGAGCGTGCAAGTAAACCAAAAGTACAGCAAGAGAGAAGAGGTGCGTGTGTGTGCGTTTGTGAGAGAGAGAGAGAGAGAGAGAGAGAGAGAGAGAGAGAGGGTCGAAAATAGTATATGACATAAAACACAAGTAATGTGATGGAGAGTATTAGAGAAATCCGGAAGTGGATTAAAAGTTTGAGAGAAAATGAGAGAGACAGAGAGAAATTGAGAGAGCACGAAAGAGAGGAAACATAAAAGGTCAAGAAAGAGTCGATGAAGATAGAGAGAAAGAGAAAAACAGACAGAGAGATATGAATGCGGCAGATCTATTTCGCATTACGACATACCGTAGATGTAATTTCAGACGAAGACCTCCCAGCTTCGCATTGTATATCAATCGGAATGCCCACGTTAAAAACGTACATCATGTACCATAAAAGAAATGATAAGCATACATGATGTACCATAAATACATCATAAGTGCATACCATGTACCATAAAGATATAAAAAATCGCACACCATGTGCCTTTGTACCACGAAGACAATATAAACGTATTAAATCATCTACCATAATAATTTATAAGCGTAAACATTCTACCGTAAAGAAATTATAAAAAATAGATCATTAACCAGTATTGGCGTAATAAATGTACATCCTTTACCAGTACAAACGTTATTCACGTACATCATATATCACTATACACATTCATCACACACTTCTTGTAGTGATGACTTCATCTACCAGTCTAGAAGTAATAAACTTACAGTATCTACCGGTATGGACGTTATTCACATACATTATCTACCGGTCTAGAAGTTATTCATATACATTATCTACCAGTAAAGAAATTATAATGTACCATCTACGAGTACAGTGGCCTTATTCCGTAAATCATCTAGTAGTATAGGCGTTATATTGATCTACCATTAGAGACATTATACGCGAACACCATTTACCAACAGTATATACATTATACGCGTACACCATTTACCAGTATAAACATTATACAAGTACATCATGTACTAATATAGACGTTATACAAGTACATCATTTACCAGTATAGACGCTTTACAAGTACATAATTTACCGGTATAGACGTTATACAAGTACATCATGTACTAATATAGACGTTATACGCGTACATCATTTACCAGTATAGACATTATACAAGTACATCATTTACCAGTATAAACATTAAACAAGTACATCATTTACCAGTATAGACATTATACAAGTACATCATTTACCAGTATAGACATTCTACAAGTACATCATTTACCACCAGTATAGACAGTATACACTTTACACAGTTACACAAGTACACAATTTATCACCACTATAGACTCTGTACAAGTACACCCTTTACCAGTATAGACTCTGTACAAGTACACCATTTACCACCAGTATTGACTATGTACACGTACACCATTTACCAATATAGACATTATACAAGTACATCATTTACCAGTATAGACGTTATACAAGTACATCATTTACCAGTATAGACGCTATACAAGTACATCATTTACCAGTATAGACGCTGTACACGTACACCATCTACCAGTATAGACGTTGTTCACGAGCTAAATCTACCAGTGAAGTGATGCTATGCACGGAACTCTGTGTGCTGTATAACAGAACCCCACCCCCAAAATCTTCTTTGGCTGCCCTACAAAACCCATGCACCCATGTTTCCCTTTCCTTTTTACAATCATATTTTTAAACGTAAAAAATGGTCTATCTCATGCTATATTCTGTACATTTAACAGACCAAATTCTTGCACTTCCCGAACCTTCATAGTTTCCTCACCACTCAGTTGTGAGATCCGTGGTTCGAAACCCACGATAGGTCGAACATAGTTTTGTCCGATTTCATCCACTATTGATTAGGTTGGTGTCAGTATGGTGTGATCGGCAGTGACAGGAGTTATGGTGTCAGCGAGCTGTTTCTGTGTGGCAGAAGTTAGTCCACAATAGAGATTATTTAGTGATGATATTGGACAATAAGCAACAAACCTCCCGCACACACAAACAGATTTCCCTATTGCTTTCTAATACGATTTTGGTTCCTCCCTTTGTAACCAGATATAATGACAGCTTAGTTTGGATATTGGTTTCTGAAACTAGGCTGTCTTGAGGGCCGGTCTTAAAACCAAAACCTGAAATTTGTGAAGAGAAAAAGCTATGATCTAATGACATCATTCGTGTGGAAGAAGATGGCATGTTCGGAAATCGAACACGAGACTCTTGAAAAGAAGATATGTGCTTTACCAACTGAGTCACCGCCATATTGGAAAAACCTTGGACGCATTAACCTTAAAGAAAAGAAGTGAGAGAGTGAGGTGGGGGGAGATGGGGGTGAGAGGGGGAGGGGCTCTCTAGAAAAAAAAAAGTCTAACTGGTTTCCATTAAAACTGCATCAAAACGACCCTTAAGATAATTATGAGCTGAGCAGCCAGGGTGGAACTGTAAAAGACATTAGTTACTGTATCAGGGCGGAGTGTAAACATCTTGTACTGGGCTAGCACCTTGAGGGGTCAGTCCCACAAGAAATATGATGATGTGCTGAAGTGACCACCTGTTTGTCTGGCGTGTTTACCCTGGCCAGAGGCGCGGGATCTATCACCCTGACCTCTCTCTGTCTCTCTAACTCTCTAGGTATCTCTCCCTTTCTATCACTCTCCCTCTTTCTTTATATTGTTATCCTCTCTCTCTTTCTCTCTCTCTGTCTCTCTTTGCCTGCTTCTCTCTTATTTTCTCATCTCTCTCTCTCTATCTCTCTCTCTTTCTTTGTCTGTCTGCCTCTCTCTTAATTTCTCCTCTCTCTCTCTCTCTCTCTCTCTCTCTCTCTCTCTCTCTCTCTTTCTCTCTCTCTCTCTTTCTCTCTCTCTCTCACTCTCTGACGCCGTAAGACTAGCTATTGTAGAAAATAATTATTGGCGCTCAAGTTTTCTCTAGTGCCCAATTGAGGTTAGAAATAGATTCCACATGAAAAATGTCTGTATGGTCTAATGTATAACTAATGAGGCTCAATATGAATGTATGGTCTACATTAGTGGCCAGGCGATTCGGTGCTAATACATTATTGTAATCACTCATCTTTGATGTTTTTGTGTCCACTTGCATGCAAAATGTTTGTGCTGCGAGGTTCAATGCTTGTCGCTGAAGCGTTTTGCTTTCGTGAGTTTATAATTTTCATGTGTCGCTCTTTGATTTTTATTCTCTCGATCTCTTCTTTTTTGTGTGCTTCTTATATTCCCTATTCTAGATTCTCTCCGTCTCTTCTTTTATGTGTGCTTCTTATATTCCCTATTCTGTATTCTATATTCTGTATTTCTTAGTTAGCGATACATTACTTTGTACATATGTCCATAGCTCTTAATGATTATGTATTACCTTTATGATTTGTCTATATATAATACCTCTATAATCATGGGCTGAGAATTAACATGTTCTATCTTTAGCTTTAAGTTTAGGCAATGTTGTCGCTAAAATTATATCTTTGTCCAGGAAGTCTATGATTCCTGGCATGGTTATAAAAACACTAATATAAAACATTAAACAATGCGCATTCTTGTGTTAAAATCTAGAAGCTCCAAACTCTGGCGTTTATGAAGTCATTTTTGTCAGTTTTATCAAAGGTGAAATAGAACTAGCCAATTCTCAGCCCTTGAACTTTTATTGATGCTGTATTATTTCAATTCAATTTCAATATTCAATTTCAATGTTAATTCAGTCAATATATAGGAACATACATATCGAAACTTATTTTGTCAAGCACAGGCTTTGCGAGATGAATATATATAAACAATTATACAAATATACATGCAACAACACAATTAGCGAAATTTTTACTTACAAAGCTGTATCTAAGTGATTCTATGATGCATGCCTGTCCATAATCATGAAGTACATATATCTATAATTATGGTCTGTCCTTGTCCTGTCCCCAGGGCTCACCTGGACTGGCCGGCCCGCCTGGCCCGATAGGACCTCGGGGAATCCCCGGTGAGATAGGACGCCAGGTAAGTCTGGGGCATTAAGTACTGGACAGTTCTGTCTATCTGTATCTCTGTTTGTCTATCTGTCTGTCTCTCTCTCTCTCTCTCTCTCTCTCTCTCTCTCTCTCTCTCTCTCTTTTGCTCTCTCTCTCTTTCTCTCTTCTCTCTATCTCTCTCTCTCTCTCTCTCTCTCTCTCTCTCTCTCTCTCTCTTTCTTTCTTTCTCTATCTATCTATCTATCTATCTATCTTTATTTCTATCTCTTTCTATCTATCTCTCTACCCTTCCCCTCTCTCCGCTCTCTTTTTCTTTCTTTTCTGTGCGTTGTACCAATCTTAACAGAGATGATCCATCAGTCTACCTAAAAAGAAATATAATTCATAAGAAACAAAAGAATGATTTATATCACACTGTTTAATTTTATTGAATTTAAGATTGTATAAATGTGAACATAATTTAGGACCTTCAAATAAGCAAAACTAAAATGCAAAGACAGAGGCAATCAGCAATGTATGATAACGATTTTTTAATGATGTAAAATAATGCTGATATTTAGAATGACCTTGATATACCGATACCGTATGGCATTTTTTCAAAGCTTAATGTGTCCGTTCGGTTAATTTGTGGATTTTTTTTTCTAAAAAAAAAAAAAGGAAATAATGTTGGATACAAAATGCCCTTAATAGATGGAAAACACCAAGTTTTTCATTATTTATTTTTTAATTGAGACTCACTCTTCTTCCCCATCCCCACCCTACACCTCCTCCTCCCTGTTCCCTCTGTCTGTTTCCACTCTCAGGGACCCCCAGGCCCCCCAGGACCAAGTGGATCGGTGAGTTCCATCTCCAGTGCGCATGTGCGGAAGTATGAATGAGTTTGTTTAGCTGCAAAACTTGTAATACTCTCGATAGAGTTTTGTTGATCGTTTATTGGAAGTCTTTGCTGAAGCGCTGTTATCAGTGGTAGTAAGAACAACAATGCTATAAACTCCGACCATCGACTAAAGTTAGTTTTAAATAGCAAAGATATAGCCTTAGTGCGGTGTGTAAGCTTATGACACCGTTGTATTTTTACACCTAGCATCAGTGAGTTCACAAAATGAACTTGTCCAATATTAGCACACTGGACACAAACAGTAAATTTGTAGCGGTTGTAACTTTTGAAACTAACTTAGATCATAAGGCTTTCAGAGTTTTGTTTTCCAAATATTTAAAGAGATATACAACAAATATGAACAAATTTGGAGTATAATTATTAGGTTTTTAAGAATTAATGTTATAAATCTTTCTCTTCATTTAAATTGACTTATTTTACACATTCCTGTTATTTCCGCGAAACAGTTATAGGCGTTACTAGAATTACCTATTTTTTGCCAGTAGTGTTTCAATTTTTTGTTTTGGTGTGTTTTGTTGGTTGTTGTTGTTGTTGTTGTTGTTGTTGTTGTTGTTTTTGCATAATTATATTATGGGTTCAATGACTGTTCCTATGTCTGTGTTTGCAGGTTGTTGCAGGGAGCGCGGTAGAAGGCGAGAGGGGACCAATGGGCCAACAGGTATAGTAGTTAGTACATGAACACAATATACCTCTATGGACTATGTAGACATAATAACAATTCGGGGATGGAAACCAATAATGTAAAATCTACTGAATTTGCCATGGGTTACACAGTTATTTGGTCAGAGAGAGTTGTCTCCCAGTTTTGTGTCTCCTGTGGTTCCAAAGAGGCAATTAGTAGGGACGACACCCAACAAATAAATTCGCTTGAATTTGAGATTGAAATGGTATACGTGGACTACATGGACATAATAAATTTTCAGCGGTGGAAACCAATCAGTGACTAAGTCTGAACTTTTTTTTGCGGAGTGAACATATTTAACGACGAAAATAAACTATACACCTAATCGACTTATAGGGCCCTTCATGGGGGACCTAGGAGGCGTTAAACTCGGAGAAAGGGAGAGAACTCTCTCCCTCGCTTTGTAGAGAACTATACACCTACATAATATTGTAGATTAAAAGTAGATAGAGAGGGAAAGATTAATGTAAAGGCAAAGACTTGAAGTCCTACGTTAGCAACTAGACTATCCTGTGGACGGGTTCCAAGAACAGTTTAGGCTTCTCGCTGACACACAGATACAGAGCGAGACACGAGTCCTGTTTCAGACGGTCACGCTATGCTGACACCGACTTAACCAGTACAGTAGGAAATCGGACAAACATTTTTTACGATCATGTAATTGAACTGGGACCACTTGAATAGAACTCCAGGGCACCAACACTTTACGTATTTTTTTCCTCCACTCCAGTTGTAGATGCATTAGAGGGAGAAGAAGGGTTTGTTTAATTGTAACATTGAATTTTATTATCCTCTTATATATTTCTCTTTTGTTTGACGAATTGTTGATCACTTCATGTCAACCATTCTGACTGAGGATACATAGATTTTAATCGCAGAGTACGAAGATCAAGCGACAACCTCATATCAGACCACTCGACTATGCATTATGATAATTCTATTTATCTAAGTATTACTGCAATGACATGCTTTTTTTCCTTATCTCTGAGTTGGTTCGTTGGTCTGTCAGTATTTGAAAATCTACGACCAGCATTCTTCCGATACCGTGGATGGGGATCTGAAACTCACTAATTATAATGTGGTTTATAATCTTTATTGGTATTGCTTGTACAACTAGTAAACTTTAGAAACTTTATTTTTCGAAAACCTTATGATACGGACATTAACCATTTGGACTTATATTTTGCCAGGCTGTTTTTTTTTAAATTATTTTAATGCCTATCTTTTAACCCCCCCCCCCTTACCCCCACACCCACACCCACACTTCCAAACCATTCCCGTGAGTTACAGGGACCTCCAGGGGCGCAGGGCATTACAGGCATGGTGAGTAACTTGTCGTTGACGGTTGATGACATTGACACGCCTATGGGTCTTTATTTATGAGTATAATTATGCCATAGCAACATTCTAAACAATTCGAAGTTTGGGAAAAATACCAGTTTATCTGAGTAAGTCCTAATAAATCCAAAATCGTTCGATCTATATGAACACTTATAGAAGTATACTAATTTATGGGGTATTTATGATTATAATTATGACATAGCACATTCTAAACGTTTCGAAGTTTGATGGAAAATACCAGATTATCTGAGTAAGTCCTAATAAATCCAAAAGCGCTCGATCTAGATTAAATCTTATAGTAGTATGTTAATTGTATGTCCAAAGAAGATATAATATTTGCTTGTTAGAAAATAAAGTACATGTATGTATACAAGTCAAAAGTCAGAAATATTTTTGTTTGGTAGTTTATGATTTAAAATATTTATCATCTTACATACTATTTTTCTTGTTAAAGAATCAAAGCAAGGCTGTAGTTTTATGTTTATAACGATTCCTAATAGCTTATCATAAATTGCGAAAGTCACCAATAACATGGTTGCGAGTTGTAGGCCATCAAGATATTATTATTCTACATTAACTTATTTAAGCACCATTAGTTGTTGAATTTGCATAGATGCAACATAAGTTAACACGGTTGTTTATGTCATGCTACAGAAACACTATTATTACATGACTGTATATAAAGGCTATCAAGATATTAATATTCTACATTAACTATTTTAAGCACCATTAGTTGTTGGATTTGCATAGATGCAACAATAGTTATGCTACAGAAACACTTTAATAACATGACTGTATATAAAGGCTATCAAGATATTAATATTATACATTAACTATTTTAAGCACCATTAGTTGTTGAATTTGCATA
>RQTK01000001.1:1777945-1799890 GCA_003991915.1 Elysia chlorotica | reverse complement strand
TTCTACCTTTCTGCCCCCCCCCCCTCTCTCTCTCTTTCTAGCTATCTGTCTCTATGTTTTCTTTCTGTCTCTGCCTGTTTATCCTCATTTCTCTCTTTTTCTCTGTCTCTGTCTCTCTACCTCTGTCCCTTTCTGTTTCTCTCTCTCTCCCTCGCTCTTCCTTTTTCTGTATCTGTCTCTCTGTCTCTGTCTCTCTGCCTCTTTAGATAAAAAAATTATTGGGAAATTTTGGCTCATGTACCTTCGATTTCTATTTAGTCTGTAAGCTTAACTTGATCGGTAGTATGTGATTTTAAAATCAATATAACGTGAAACAACAAAGGCCTCATTCATGATGTCTGGATAGACACTCAATTATAGGAATGTAGTGATTAAAAATTGCAGAGCCAAATGTTTTTATCGATTCCTGAGACTGTAGATCTAAAAATATTTATGATGTTCAATAAAAAAAAAAAAAGCTTAGACATATTTCAAAAATTCAACAAAGCCCATAAACCAATACTAACTAAAGTTTAAAAATCAATTAACTCAAGGGAGGGTACAATGGTCCCCTTTTACGCCCGCTTCATAGGCATTTACACATGTACAATTATCGTTTATATCTTTAGTGAGTCGAGTTGATATTTTTGTTTGTTTTCTACAACTAACAGTCATAAACAGATTTTTTTATACTCATATACAGTCATGTGCTATTTAACTCCTCCTAGTCCCTCTCACCTCAATTATTAATGCTTTATGTGACAGTGGGTTTTTTTGTTGTTGTTTTTTAAGTGTCTGAATCTTTACATGACTGTAGTGTTTTTAGAAATGAGATAGCAAATTCTACAAATGATGTGACGAACTGTACGGCCACTATAACTAACTCACCAACGTATTCCGTCTGTTTCTACAACTAACAGTCATAAACAGATCTTTGATTTTTTTTTATACTCATATACAGTCATGTGCTACTAGTCTCTCTCACCTCAATTATTAATGCCTTATGTGATGGTGTGTTGTTGTTTTTTAAGTGTCTAAATCTTTACATGACTGTAGTATTTTTTTAGAAATGAGATAGGAAGTTCTACAAATGATGTGACGAACTGTATGGCCACTATAACTAACTCACCAACGTATCCCGTCTGTCTGTCCCAGGTCCTCCGGGACCCCCAGGCCTGAAGGGAGACACTGGCGAGGGCGTGGCTGGCCCCATGGGACCCCAGGGTCCTCAAGGTAAGTAGCTCTGTCCTGCTGTCACGGTGCATGGTAGTATGACACTCTGACTGTCACGTTAATGTGTCAATGTTACTGGTAGTGAGCCACAAACTGACTGTCACCTTAATGTGTCAATGTTACTGGTAGTGACCCACAAAACTGACTGTCACGTTAGTGTTACAGTGTTACTGGTAGTGAGTCACTGTCGCCTTAATGTGTCAATATCAGTGTTAGTGACCCACAAACTGACTGCCATCTTAATGTGTCAATATTACTGTGGTGACCCACAAACTGACTGCCATTTTAATGTTTCAATATTACTGTGGTGACCCACAAACTGACTGCCATCTTGGTAAAGTGAGCCACAAAACTGACTGTCACGTTAGTGTCATAATGTTACTGTTAGTGAGTCACAAACTCACTGTCGCCTTAATGTGTCAATATTACTGTGGTGACCCACAAACTGACTGTCATCTTGGTAAAGTGACCCACAAACTGACTGTCATCTTGGTAAAGTGACCCACAAACTGACTGTCACGTTAGTGATACCTTTTTACTGGTAGTGAGACACAAACTGACTGTCACGTTAGTGTCAAAATGTTACGGTTAATGAGTCACAAACTGACTGTCACCTTAATGTATCAATATCACTGGTAGTGGCCCACAAACAGAATGTCATCTTGGTAAAGTTACTGGTAGTGAGTCACAAACTGACTGTCACGTTAGTGTTACAATGTTACTGTTAGTGAGCCACAAACTGACTCTCACGTTAGTGTTATACTGTTACTGGTAGTGAGTCACAAACTGACTGTCACGTTAGTGTTACAATGTTACTGGTAGTGAGTCACAAACTGACTGTCACGTTAGTGTTACAATGTTACTGATAGTGACCCACAAACTGACTGTCACGTTAGTGTTACAATGTTACTGGTAGTGAGTCACAAACTGACTGTCACGTTAGTGTTACAATGTTACTGGTAGTGAGTCACAAACTGACTGTCACGTTAGTGTTACACTGTTACTGTTAGTGACCCACAAACTGACTGTCACGTTAGTGTTACACTGTTACTTGGTAAAGTGACCCACAAACTGACTGTCACGTTATTGATACCTTTTTACTGGTAGTGAGACACAAACTGACTGTCACGTTAGTGTCAAAATGTTACGGTTAATGAGTCACAATCTGACTGTCACCTTAATGTGTTAATATCACTGGTAGTGGCCCACAAACAGAATGTCATCTTGGTAAAGTGAGCTATAAAACTTGCTGTCACGTTAGTGTTATACTGTCACAGTTAGCGAGTCACAAAACTGACTGTCACGTTAGTGTTATACTGTCACAGTTAGTGACCCACAAACTGACTGTCACGTTAGTGTTACAATGTTACTGGTAGTGAGTCACAAACTGACTGTCACGTTAGTGTTACATTGTTAATGGGAGTGACCCACAAACTGACTGTCACGTTAGTGTTACCTTTTTACCTTTAGTGAGTCACATACTGACTGTCACGTTGGTGTTATACTGTTGCTGTTAGTGAGACACAAACTGGCTGTCTTGATGACGCCACACTGTCACTGTTAATAATGAATGTCACCTTGGTAAAGTGACCCACAAAATTGACTGTCACGTTAGTGTTACAATGTTATAGTTAGTGAGTCACAAACTGACTGTCACGTTAGTGATACAATGTTACTGTTAGTGAGACACAACTGACTGTCACGTTAGTGTTATACTGTCACAGTTAGCGAGACACAAACCTACTGTCACTTTAATGTGTCAATGTTACTGGGAGTGACCCACAAACTGACTGTCACGTTAGTGTCATAATGTTACTGTTAGTGACCCACAAACTGACTGTCACGTTAGTGTTATACTGTTACTGGTAGTGAGCCACAAACTGACTGTCACGTTAGTGTTACACTTTTACCTTAAGTGAGTCACATACTGTCTGTCTTGATGACGCTACACTGTCACTGTTAGTAATGAATGTCACCTTGGTAAAGTGACCCACAAAACTGACTGTCACGTTAGTGTTATACTGTTACTGGGAGTGAGCCAAAAAACTGACTGTCACGTTAGTGTTATACTGTTACTGGTAGTGATCCACATGCTAGTTGCCATTTTACATAATTTAATAAGTACACCTAATGTTTTCTAAACTGGGGTTGTTGGTTGTTTTTTTTTTGTTTTTTTTTGTTGTTTTTTCACATTGTTGTGTGTTTGTTTTTTGTTTGTTGGTTTTTGGGGGAGGGGGTCTTTCTTGTGTGCTTTTGTTGTTGTTGTTGTTGTTGTTGTTGTTGTTTTTTACAAACCGTTCAGAAAGGTGTCATCTTTCGGGTATTCAATTACTGTGTAATCCATGTGATCATGAATATTAAAATGAGATTGTTGATCGATTCATAAGAGAAACACTCAATGACGATTACAAATAAAATTTTCTACACGATTGTATACCTCTCTCTCTCTCTCTCTCTCTCTCTCTCTCTCTTTCTCTCTCTCTCTCTCTCTCTCTCTCTCTCTCTCTCTCTCTCTCTCTCTCTCTCTCACCACTACTTCCCCCTCCCCCAGGCCCCGTTGGCCCCCCAGGTTCTGGAGTTCCCGGCAGACAAGGCAGCCAAGGACTTCCGGGACTCCCGGGCGCGCATGGGCAGAGAGGGTCACCGGGAACTCCCGGAAGGCCTGGCTCCTGCCGCCACTGCTACGGGATGTCCATGATGCGCGCGCCGGCCGTCATGAGTCTGCAGAAGGGACCCTGAGTGGACACCAGTGGATATTACTTTCATGACAGAAGTGGACAAGATTCCTTGACGCTCGGGAACTTGCCACTCTCTGAGGCATAACAACAAAGACACAATGTTCTATTCCTTTATTACTGGCTTTTTTTTTTTTTTTTTGCTTCGTTTTAGTATACATGTATGTGTGAGCATGCGCGTGTGTTTATGGCGACGATTGCAAGCTATGTTGTGAGTTACTGAAGTATGACAGAATGCACATGTATATCCAGTCGTGTATAATATATATACATAATTATAAGCTGTTATGACTCCGTGTTTTACATGTCTGTTTGCTTTAAAATAAACGGAGAGTAATCTTTTTTATACTTTCCAACAAATTGCAACTGACAACGTGAATCTACATGTTTTAACATTTTTAAAAATGGTGCTAGTAAATTAAATTATAAATCTTGGGGAAAGTTATCATTATAATATGACGTCATTTAACCCTTTGCGGAAGAAATTGTTTGGTACCTTTACACCTTTTTGAGGAGTAATTATTAAATATTTGTGTTTGTGTATAATTATTTGAAAAATAGAGCTTTGATATTATGTTACAGTATTTAAGGAAGTGAATATAGGCGTTTACATGCAACGAACAAAACACTGGTGCCTTAACATATAAATGTAACAGTGTATTTTGTTACTTGAGATAAAGAACATTGGGATATCTACACCCTTTTAATACTAGTCCACTGATGTCTTTACATAGATTGTTGATATAAAAAGTGCCTTCCTAGAATATCTTGATCATAACGATGTATGCTACTGGTATTTGGAAAACAGAAAATGGGGTCGAAGTTATTTACACCATTTCAGGGCTAGAGCATTCACGTTAATAACACTATGTGTATTTAATTTGTATCGATACCAATTTATTTTGTTGCTTGTGTATTTAATTATTTGAATCGAGAGAACACCCTCCGGTGCTATTTTTGTGGTGTACTTTGCTTATAGTAATTTATTATTTGTGGTGTACTTTGCTTATCATAATTATGGGAACGCCAAGAACAGTAGATGATCATGTCTTCATCACTAGAGGAGTTATTGTATACATCTTTAAGAAGAAAACTGGTATGTGAGAGTTATTAATAGAAAATTGAGTGTTCCTACTTCAGTGTTTGTTCCACGTATAGAATGCACAACACACTGATTTACTTCCAGTTTATTTGGAGTTTGCCACCATGAAGTACATACATGCATAGGAGTTGATGTTTTTCTAGAGCCTATTCAACTTGAGAAATATAGATACATGGTTGCATTTAAGAAAAAGAAAGTTCTATTTCACAGCCATAGCTTACACAGTGTTACGTTTGAAGTTGCACGTTTTAAGAGTCCCATGAGTCCCTGTAAGTGTAACTGACTAAAGGTAAAATTAGAAAAGTCGAGTGAGTCTATGTATGTGTGTGTGTGTTAGAGAGAGAAATATGCAGTTACATGGTTGTTATATATAATATGTAATCGCTATGTTTTACACAATCCGCTGAAGAGATTATTTGACGTGAATTTGTCACACGTCACACTTGTAATGGTTTCCAATATTTATGTATCCACCTGAGTACATGTACTGCATGTCTATGATGTAACGCGTAAAGTAACATGTACTGTATCAGCGTCTGTAAAGTAACATGTACTGTTTCAGCGTCTGTAAAGTAACATGTACTGCATTGGCGTCTGTAAAGTAACATGTACTGTATTGACGTCTGTAATGTAACATGTACTGTATTGACGTCTCTAATGCAACATGTACGTTATTGGCGTCTGTAAAGTAACATGTACTGTATCGACGTCTGTAATGTAACACTTACTGTATTGGCGTCTGTAATGTAACGCGTACTGTATCAGCGTCTGTAATGTAACATGTGCTGTATCGGCGTCTGTAATGTAACATGTACTGTATCGACGTCTGTAATGTAACATGTACTGTATTGGCTTATGTAAAGTAACATGTACTGTGTTGGCGTCTGTAATGTAACACGTGCTGTATCAGCGTCTGTAATGTAACACGTACTCTATCATTGTGTGCAATGTAACATGTACAGTGTCTGCGTATGTATCATTGTCTGTAACGCAACAAATGCAGTGTCTGTACTGTAATGCGTACATGTACTGTATCATAGTGTTTCTAATGTAACAAGAGCTGTATCGTTGCCTGTAATGTAACATGTACTGTATCGGCGTCCTTAAAGTAATAAATGCACTGCGTAATGTAACAAGTACTGTATCAGTCACTGTAAGTGTTACTTAACAAGCACTGTATCATTGTCTGTAATGATATACTTACAATGCTATACTATGATGTACCGGTATTTCTCTTTTATTTCTATCTGCCATCATAACATCTATGCAATTTATCTTAGGTCATGCTTACAATAACCAATTACATAATTAAATGTGGTCGATATTTCGGTTTTTTGTGTTTATCATCATGTACAAACTAGACATTCGTGTCTATTGTTTTAGTTTTTCTAGTCTGGTCCCTTACTACAAACTTGACATTCATGTTGACTGTTTAAGTCTGGTCCATCACTAGTTAGAGCTCTCGCGTCTTTGTCAAGTACACCGATAGCTGTCTGTAGAGAATAATTCCTCCCAACTCAATTGGAATTGTCTCTCCGTATGGAGCTAGTTACTACATTGTACTGTAATAACACTGATGTGCTTGTGTTGAAATGTTTTTGTATAGCTTAGCTACATGTAGTATAATGTCTATAAAAGTGAAGTTCTTTTGAAATAGTTCTCTATAGCCTAGTTGTATTTCTGTAAGAATTTGCTTCTGTTTGAGATTTTTCTCTACAGCTTAGCTGTCTGTAAGTGTAACAATTTGATTGTATTGATATGTATTTCTATGGCTCAGCTCGCACAGTGTTTTGCAGTACGGATAATTTTGTACATGTACAATATATAGCTTAACTTTATTTCTGTGGTTCCTGTCAACTCGGCCTACCTCTGTTGTTTACACGAACACGAACACAAGTCTGGCATTGTTTGCCTTTCTCTCTATCTCTCCGCATGAAGACTACATTAATTACATGTATTACTATAATAAATCTGTGGCTTTCCATTCTCTCTTCTCAGGAATGTTTCTCTGTGAATCCATTCCGTTTCTGTTCATTGTTTCAACATGCGTGTGTACAAGGATATCTTAGATTGAGTGAGACAACATTATTATAGTAGATAGGGCTTACTTTGCTAGTACATGTATTGCCTTTATAAGAATCTTGATTTGGTTTACCACTTAGTGCTACTAGAATCAAGACTATAATAGATAGATAAGGGTTAAACCTTTTTGGTATCAATACTATCATACAACTCTGTTCTTCTTCGCGTGATTGATACGTTCATACAAGCTAAACATGAGGTCGTAGATTCATTTCCCATGACATCCAAGATTATGAATACCTTGTACTTAACAGTAGTAAACCTAGACCACTCACCAGAGGACCATGGGATTGCCCTTGAATGACTTCCAAGCTTTAGTATACCATGTATTGAACAGTTTATTTAACCTGAACCATCTTAGAGCTGCCGTCACAAACAGAAAGTGCTAATTTGTGCAAAAATGTAGGAAAATAAGTAAGAACAAATTTTGCGCTACCATCTTACTATTCTTAGAATTGGTAATCAGGGTGATGAATGGGACAAGACAACAGACCAACAGCCAATCAAAGCCCAGCATAATAGTGTGTCCATATGTCCAGTCAGAAACATGGAAAACAACAACCCAAAACAAAACCATCCAACAGATATCACTAAACCTCTATGAAAGAACCTTGTGATGGCCGTGGTTACATTTCAAATTTTCATTGCTGAGATTGGAGGACATGAAGGATACAATACCTGTAGCAAGTTCGGGCCACTTCAAGCAGAAATCAACATCACAATGATTATTTTTTCCATCAACAGAACCGATTGAGATTTAGGCTGAGTATATTAGGATTGTGTTTTTCAGTGTTTTACTGTCACTTTATATTTATGGAGCTTATGTCTAACGAGCGAAAATCATTGTCATTATGTTTTGTACGTTTTCTCACGGCGAAGACAACGCCAACTTTACTTCTGTATGTACGTACAGCTATGTGCTCTCTCTCTATCTCTCCATGACATTGTAAAACCAAAGAGAGATTAAATCATGTAGCTCCATATATCACACAACTCTGCAATTGTCTTCAGTTCATTCATATACGTGTTTCTGTGTAGTATGTAGAGACGTCATGTTAGATTGTACACATGCATCTTTTCTTTGTAAGAGGAAAGCTTTCTCCCAGTTGAACATCTCCTACATGCCTAGAAGTGTCCAATATACGACAGCAGGTCCCAAGACTAAAGTCTGACAATTTTACATGCAGCCAATGCGGGTATACAAGGACTCCAGTTTCAGCCAGCCACATTATGCTCAGACCACCCAAACAGTATGCGTGCGAAATCTTACAAATTTGCCCAGTCATGGGAATGATCAGGGTACCTACAGTCTACCAGTTTATCACATGACTGAAACACTTAACAGTTATGTTTATCCTGTCCAGTTTTCTCACACCAATGGTCTAGTGTGTGAATCCTCCAACCCACTTGATTAAAACACAAAAACAGTCATCAGTGGACAGATTGTGCTCCCCTTACATAAGTGTTGAAGATCGTCACTGGGCTAACCGAAATGCACATCTCAGAAATATGCCGTGTTGAAATTGGTACAGGCTATATCATTGTTAACTCAATACATGTATCTATTTCATGATGCAAAATGGACATCTCAGAAATATGCCGTGTTGACATGGTATAGGCTATATCATTGTTAGCTCAATATCTATTTCATAATGCAAAATGCACATCTCAGAAATATGCCGTGTTGACACTGGTATAGGCTATAAATTATATTGTTAACTCAATATCTATTTCTTAATGTAAAATGCACATCTCAGAAATATGACGAGTTAACATGGTATATCAGATATATGATTGTTACCTCAATATCTATTTCATAATGCAAAATGCACATCTCAGAAATATGACGTGTTGACATTGGTATAGGCTATATAATTGCTAGCTCAATATTTATTTTACTATGCAATTTGAAATCAAATTCGTCAATGTGTTTCTAATTAACTAGAGAGAAGTAATGGTAGGATTTTGGTTTAGTTCTAAATTTCAACACTACAAAAAAATGAGATACTTTATTCTGCTTTGTCGGTGCCAAAATGTTTGCAAAAGTTGATTTAGAGTCTACAAGGAACTGCCATGAGAGAATTAATGTCAAGTTCTATGAGGGTATCAGTAAACATCATTCTTTTGATGATGTTAATTTCACACAACCTAGACAGTCATGTCGCACTGTGATGTACCGTGACTACACATCTCATAAGGTAACATTTTATAAATTCTATCTCCAGTTTTGGTAAAACTGAACATAAGAATCATCAAAATAAAATTTGTTTAAAGATCGGCAGCCTGAATATAAAATAAAATAAATATAATGATAAATTCTCTAAAACTTCATAAATCTGCTAATTTGCAAATTTCTCAAAAGCTATAAATGTGTAGAAAGAACCATTTTAATGTCACCTTGCAAACTCAAACACACCAAACCTGAGTTTGAATCTTTAAAAAAACAAACAAACAAAAATGCTCGAGGTGAAGATATCAAAGGCCATATTTCTTTAATCAGTTTTCATATAAATAAGGGATGGGCTAAAAATACTTAGTCCCCCCTGAAGATTTACATAAATTGGTACAAAAAGTTGATTTAACATCTTTCTTTTCTTTGTCCACGACCAGAAGTGGAGACTCAATAAGATTTAGAATTGAAAAGCCTATGTAATTATCAACTCACATAACAAGGCTACCCAAGGAAAAAACAAAGATATTACTTTTTTTTTTTCTTTTTTTTTTTGTTGAAAACATGAAATGGTACATTTAAAGACGTCCATTTAATAATGAAAATTACTTTTGGGTTTTCTGTTTTACAATACCCATATGATTCAGTTATTGCATTTAAGATCAAACTGCAGAGTTGGATTTTCATGTTTTCTGAAAATTTGATTTGAAAAATGTGCATTAAAATTGATCATCCCATAGAAAAATAACTGTCCCATGACAACAAAACTGCACCAGGCATTAAATTTCAAAGCAGTTTTAAGTGGCAGTGATTCATATTATAATAAAAAAAAAAAAAAATCTTAATTTAGTTCTGTCAATCTAAGAGTTCACTATCTCACTCCACCCAGGTTTTTTTTAAAGAAAATTTCCAAAACTATTTATAAGCTTAAAAAAATATGAGTGTCACATTACGTAAAAGGATATTAAAAGACACAATGCTAGAGAAAGAATTATCTATGTTGTGTTAAAACATTTACAGACGAACCCGCTTAAGCAAAATCTCCTGCAGACAGCCTGATAGTTTATTTTACCCTGAGTTTCTAATTAACAGTGAATGTTAACAGAAAGAGAATGGGTACCAAGGAAGAGGTTTATATAAAGCCATGGTTTATCTTAACTAATTCCCTGCCCACCCATATTTTTATACTTATTACAAACCTTAGAAGTTTTAGCCAGCTTTCCGTGCAAACAGTGTTAACCTGTATGTGGCAATAATATCCGCTCAAGATAATATCCAACTACATGTATTCACATTGAAATGGTGTGCCCATAGGGAATAAAAGTGTTTTCGGTAGCACGTCCTGAAATGGTTAAGCAAATTCCCCTGTACATTACATAAAGCAGTACATTCAGTAGTACAGAGGGTTGTATGTGATCCAGTTGGGTTGTTGCTGATTCCGCGCTGCCTCGCTGCTTGTGAATAGTGACTTGAATGTTTTGCTTGCCTTGGGATCGTCTTGGATGCAGGGTTTCTTCCCCTTGCTTTTCTTTTCCGGGCCGGACTTGCCGTTGGTCAGAGGTTTGTGGGTCGCGTCGCTAGTTTCCTTCCTCGTCTGTTTTGTGGCAGTGGGGGCGTCCGTTGGAGAATCCTGGCCGTTCTGTGTCGCTGGCAGTTCTGACGATGACCCTGACAGGCAAAAAGTGGAGCGTGATTTACACAATGTGATTGTTGAATAGCAATGTCAGTGACATGGGATGACTTGATACGGACCTAGATGACAGATATAACCCAATGGTTGCTTAGCCCAGCATTTGCCAGCCATCAAAAAGTTTTTATGCTGACCCATTCCGAAAAAGGGGCATAACTCTATTTTTTTCAATACTTACAGTGGAAATCTCACAAAACAAAGTCTGTTAATTCAAATTACCTATAAACCAAATTTTGAAGAAGAATAGGTTATTTTTCTGTTTGTCTTAATTAAAATGAGACTCACGATTCAAAGTTATTTCTGGTTTGATTCTCTTAATTCGAAGCTGACACCACCAAATAGGCATTACAAAACTACTTTTTGTGAAGCAGGAGTTGATGTTTACGCCTACATATCACCTTATTCCGGTCTATATTTCCCAAATAGAATTTCAAAGTTTACTTAACAAAGGTGTCTTACCTAAAAAGGGGAGTCAAAAGTACTACATAAAAAAAAGTTTGTGAATTACTAAAAAATTTCAATTTTCCACCATTTTGTAAGCCTTAGTTAATACTTACCCTCTGCTTCGGCTACTTTCATTTTGTGTTTCCCTGCTTTCTTTGCTTTCTGAAAAACAGATCAGGTGGAGACAATTGAAAATACAGAAATCTCTATCAATTTATGATTATAAATGCAGAATATTAACAACAAAATTACAATTCTGACAGTAAAAGTATAGCTTGACTCTGAGGGAGTAAATAAAAAGTTTTTAGGTCATTTTTAAATGAAAAATTTACTCTTTATAATTCTCTGAAATTCTCTCCTCATTGCAACTTGTAATGCTTAGAGTTAGATCTACATCAAAGCGATATGAGTTGTCCCTGCCTCCATTAAGCTTGTACAAGCTTAAAAATGTTAATCACTGGTAGAATAGTAGATAAAATATTAACTCTACGTTAAAGTTATACAATAAAGGTTCATAAAAACATGATGGTTCAAGAATCCATTCTAGGGGGTGAGCATCCAAAAGTCGTAGAACTTTGGGCTCCTACACTCAGGCAAAATTTATTGTTGAATTTTGTCTCGCACTGGTTAGTTTGATTTGTCAGTTAACTTCCAATGTCAGCAATATATAGGCTATAATTGTAGATGGACCCCAGGACTGACATCTGACAACATACATGCTGAGCTTCTCTCCTCCAAAGAAGGAAATGTGAAGCAACCAGAGTGAATCAAACATAAGTTGGAGTTTTGACTTTTGAGTTATTTATAGTGTGTGAAGGAGCATCAAGTGTACTTTCTATAGCGCTATCTTAAATACAACCAGAGATATTTATTTTATTTGTAAATGAAGAAGGACATTATAGAGTAGTTTTTTGCATGTTTAGAGGACTCTGCCTCACAACTTGTATCTGCAACTTGTGCCTGATTCACCCTGGTTGCCTAGCAAAGCCCACAACGCTGACCTTCTCCAGCCTGGCAAGCTCTCTGCGTTCCTCCATCTTGTGGCGCATTTCTCCGACATCTTCCTCTGATCCGTTCAGCACAACCACGTCCTCTTCCCTCACCGGCTTTCCGCACTGAGGGGGGAAACAGGGAGAGAAAACCTGTTAAGCCTGTTAATCTGGCTACATGTATCATACATAGCCTAAGACCACAGAGAGCATAAAACTGTATGCTAATTCAAGAGAAATTCAGCTATTTGTTGAATTTTAAAAAATTATCTTATTCATTAAAATCCAAATACATAACAATAACAATGTAATGATAAATAGAAAACTAATCAAGAAAGTACGAAGTACCTTAAAATAATGATACTTCCCAATAAGATTTGCAATGCCACAAAAAGATGGCTGTTTGAAGAAGGGAAGGAAATTTAACTCCCCTAAGGCATAGAAAACAGGTTGAGTTGATTAGTTTTTTTTTAAGATAAAAAAAGGCAAATAATGATGTTTCTTTTTTTTTTTTTCAAAAGATCAAACTGTAAACTAGTTTATACAAGGTGAATGGACAGTGACACAGAGTTATGCCAACTGGATCAAGATGTTTTTACTGAACATTTTCCGGTTAATGGTATAGTATATTGAATCAAAAAACACAGCATCGCGACAGATCTTTACTGAACTTGAACTTGACAATTTCTTTTTTCACTAAAAATCTGTAAATGTATGAAAAATTGACATCTTTGGTATTCAGAGTTACCTACCTTGTGGCAGGTTTCCGACTTGACCTCTCTGATCGCTCGCTCCGACACGACACATCCACACGACCACAGGAAACAAAACCTGCACAGAAGTCAACACATAATGAAACAATAAACTTGTCACCTAATCAAAACCTAGTTTTGCAACTTTCAATAATATACCTTCTAGACTTAAAAAACAATATTGAGATTTGGGAAGAGCTAACACCAGCTGGAGATGCAAATCTATAAATTCTTCAACACCACCAAGTGTTGGAGCTTCCTTAAGTTTATACAATTATTTTCTATTTTTGTTCAGAAGCTATTATTTTATCTACTTTTCATTGACATTAATGATTTTAGATTTAGCACATCATAACACTGACTATGTTGCAGCCATAGATATCCAAATAAAATGTGTAACTATATTTGTGGTTTAGGCCTAGCCATTCAAAGTACAAATATCAAGAAAAGTTGTAAAATCGCTGACAAAGTTTTAGCGGATTGGTGAAAGAATCGATCCATTTCCATGTGAAGTTAACTTTTTTGGTAATATTTTCTGCTCTAATTTGCATATTGCTTTTTTTAAGCAGATCTGGACTGTAACAAAGACATAATTATTTTAAGAGAGTGTCACAAAATTACTTAAGTACAAAGGTCTTTCAAACAAGTACATTTGACCATCTCTCTTGGGCAAAAATTGAACTAACGTTTATCGTCATTCCATGTCATTAACTGTGTTTTTCCCTCCTCCCTCCCCTCACCCCAAATTATCCCCAATTCCTACTCTGACCAACCTGTGTTTGCCACTCATCTCCACTCCGACCACTGGACAGATATAGTCTGCGATGATCGAGTCCGAACGCATGTCTCCTTTCTCAGCAAGGTGACTTCTCCTCTCCGGGACGTCTGTCAAATTTAACTCTTTCACATCCTACCATAGAATATAAGCATCTTTATAGCACAACAAACTAACAAAGAACTTTGTTGTTTCACAGAGAGAGAGAGACAGACAGACAGACAGACAGAGAGAGGGGGAGGGAGAGAGACAGAAGACAGATACAGCGAGAGAGATAAAGGGAGATAGACAGAGAGAGAGAGAGAGAGAGAGAGAGAGAGAGAGAGAGAGAGAGAGAGAGAGAGAGAGAGAGAGAGAGAGAGATAGAAGAGACAGAGAGAGACAGACAGAGGGGGACAAAAAGAGAGGGGGTGGGGAGGAGATATAGAGAGACAGAAGGAGATAGACCGAGAGAAAGACAGACAGAGCATTCACATGGAGGTATTAGAAGGGACTTATTTTTGCACTAACCCTTCACAAACAAAATTACTTCCACATAGAGAATGGAACTTACCTTCAGCCCTCTCAAATGGTCAAACTGGGCGGCGATATCAAACTTGCTTCTGTCGAGGAGAAACTCCAGAACCGACTCTTTCTTGTACAGTCTGAGGACAAAACAGGTGAAAAAAAATAATGTCCTGCAGTTGGCCAAGGGAGAGGAGATTAAAAAACTTAGAAAGAATTATAGCCTAAAAGTAACACTCCAAATGTTTTTAATTAATTTTTACATGTCTAGTAGTAGTATACTTGTAACACCTAAAAATGAGGGGAAAAAAACATCTTTTTTTCAGAATTGAACTGAGTCTTAGGATTGCTTTATAAGAGGTAGGGCAGAAGTTGCTGTTTTTTGTTTTTTTTTATGAAATTACAAAACAGGTCTGCATATCAGGATCAGTGTTTCTGAATAATCACTATCAACATTATACCTGCCAAGCTCACAAGCCACGATTGGTTTTGTCAAAGCCTCCTGGCTGATGGCACAGTGTTTCCACTTGAAGGCCAGCTCGGAAGTTTTGTCTTTCTGTTAGAAAACACAAGTTTAAAAGTTATAAATTAACGGTAAACCATTCAACTCACACACAGAAAGTAAATGGCCACTGGGTTTTAAAAATTAACAAAAAAGTATTGATCATTTGATGTAAAATTTGCTTCAGACTTTGACTTTGAGTTGTAACATTGAACTGTAACACCCAAACACTGTAGATATTAAAATGTGATTGATACATTCAGCTGTAAGTTTTAAACTACAAAATCACATAAAATGACCAGCAGATATTTACAATCATGGAATGTACATAACAAAAGATGCACTACCTGTTCTGGTTTTTTCTTTGTTCGAACCAGCTCATCTCGCTTTGGAATGGTACCTCCATCACAACCCATCTTGTCTGATTCCTATTCTTGAGCTCTGAATAAAGAGTAAATACATTTGTTGAATTCAGGGGCCGAAAAGCAGCAACAGTAGAATCGGCAAACAAAAAATAGATTGAGAATGTTTCATTAGCAGCAAAAATTCCAGATCCCATATGCCGAAGTAGACATCACATCCATTCCAGATAAAAGATACTCAAAGACTCACTAAAAATCTGTTTAAAATAGATCCAAGTCTCACCCCAATACAATTTGAATTTCACTAACCTTACATTGCAGCAACGCACCCAAGAAAACCCAATTAACACTTCTAACCACACAATTTTACCACACTTTGTTAGAAATCTAAGCCTGTTGGAGGGGGAAAGTTTCTTATATCCCCCTTTTCACCTGTCTATGGGTCAAAATTTAAAACAAATCCATGCGGAACATGCTTTTGGCCTCCACTAGATCTATAATTTTCAGATATTAATTAAGCAGCTGTTCAAAATATTTACAGGTACATTATATAATTAGTTTTGAACCTTGAACCTTGAAATGTTCGATGTTGTAGACCTTTCGATCTTTTCATCGGTCTAAATTGTATGGTCCTAGTACTAGTATGTGGCATGCGTGGCTTAGACGATGTTTTACATATCATATAGTACTGGGCTGTCTCAATTAACCTAAGAGGCACATTGGGGGTTGTACAGAGAGGGGTGATTCTCCCAGCACTTGTCCAAACGATTCTTAAATCAAGGATTTAGATCAAATCAGATCTTGTCTCGTTGATTTCCTCGATTGAAGCCCACGAACGTTCTGGTAATGAAAGCTCAACCAATGTGGCTATTCTGGCTAATAAGTAAGCTTAAAATCTTAAATCTCAGGTCTAAAACATTAAAGACACTGTCAGAAACGACAGAAAGAGAAAACACAGTGTTTAGTTGTTTACTACGTTATGGAAGCAAATAGCAATACCAGATTTTATGTCGTCTTGTTTTTTGGTGGGTTTTTTTTTCAGTTTTAAGTGTGTACAAGATCTAGATCTAGATCTCTAAATTGCGATGGTTGTTTTTCATGTGTTTTATTTAATGCTCGTTTAAAAATATTACTTTAGATACCCATACAAAATTTGCGGGGAAAAAATTAAGTTGTGAACCTCATATTTTCTATCATGATATTGTGTATGTTTTTTTGTTTTTTTTAAACAATCTGGCAGTTAATACCAATCCAGGAGGGAGAGCTATTGAGCTAAAAATAAGGACGGGCTAGTGCTTCTACACCGAAGAAACCGACTTGTGATGCAGTATGATAGATAAGAAGGGGTGATAGACATACGCGGGAAGTCGCCGTATAGGACCCCCCAGGGGAACCTAGGAGACGTTAAACCCGGAGAGAGGGAGAGAATTCTCTCCCTCCCTCTATAGAGAACTACATACGCGGGAAGGATCAGATAGGGGCATCTAGGAGACGTCAAATCCGATGAGAGAGAGAGAGAGAGAGAGAGAGAGAGAGAGAGAGAGAGAGATATCGTTACCCCTCTCAATTGAGAATTGTGTGATAGTCATTCAGTAAGTAGTTCACATGTGGTTTTGTTTACTGTATATTTTTGGTTTAGTTTGACTTATTGGTCGACTTACATTAACTTTAAGCTTGACTGTATACAGTCTGATCACGACGAAGGTGTAGAGCATTAGATTTTTATATTTCATAGCTTATAATAAATTCACTTGCGATTTGAGGGGGGTGGGGCGTTCTTCTCTAAAGACTCACTGTTTATCTTTCACCTATCTCCCCGATGAGATTCTACAAACTGTTCATTAACTTTAAATACCGGTAGTTTAAATGTTTTACCGTAAAGCTACGCACGCGTAATTACAGGGTCTAGGACTCGAATTAGCTAACATCACTCACATAGATGCGCTCTCATTAATAATAACGATTCCTTTAGCTTAAGATGAATAGTTAATTAAATTAAACCGAGGCTTATTGATAAATGCTGAGAGTTGGTGTCTTATTTCTACTGGCGATCGCTTCCTGTCTCTCTCATAGCCAAAGCATTGCTTAGTCTATCTAGTCTATATAGAATATCACTGAAGAGAACACATTTACAAAGTTGAAAGTGTGTATTTCCATGGGTGGAGCCCCTTTATATCAAATAAAGTTCATGCTTAATCATAATAACATGAATAAATTTTGATTTGATCTCTCAAATATAATTTCCTCTTTACCGCATCGTAGACCTTAAATCATTTTGCACCAACCGTTTATAAGACCCAATAATCAGGAAAAATCCAGTCTCCTTTGCCACTTTTGGATTAAGAAGACCTATCCAGCCCATCAATCAGAGGGAGGGCGGAAGGGAAACTAATTATGGGGAGAGACGCAGCTGAGAGGAGGGTAAATACGCACAATCTTTTAGACATAAAGCTACAAAACATCTGACTTGACTGAGTGTTCGATTGCTGATTACAGTCCAACATCAGCATTATATAGGCTATAATGGGCACACCCCTAGTGTAACGTCTGTTTACGTGGGGCTGTACGAAGACAGCTCGGGGAGACCTAGCCATCTGTCTCAGCCGGTGATATTTTAGTCAAAGGATGCAAGCTTATTAATTCTGTATGCAAATCAGCACGTGTTGTTTGTTTTCATTCTTTGAAAAAATGAACATGGGAGGTAACCCTATACATTCATTTTTGCCTGTTTGTTTGATAATGAAAGTATAATAAATGCAGTATTCAAGTACCCTTTTCCTCTTTAAATTAGGTCTTCGGTTTGCTTGGAACACAAGCCTGTCGTGGCTTAAGATGCCGTAACACGTGACTGAGCTAGAATAGACGTCTCTGGGGGAGGATGGAAAAGATGCTTGAGACATTTGCTTTGTCAAGCTCGACTTTGTTTGGGACACGGTCCCGTCATTTGGTGCCCAGAATCTATCTGAGATTTCGCAGGTGGAAGACATTGGTGCGTAATAACTAATATAGGGTCCATTACTCACTGCTGGAGAGAAGAGAACTTAGGGCGGAAGCCTAGTACTCTCTCATCTTGATATTTCTAATCAGCACGGTGTTGCTCCATACCCTTTTTGTCGGACGGACCATTGCTGTTGCTGCTTTGCCGATGCGGATGTTCAGTTGAGTGTCCAGTGAGATGTGTCTGGATATGGCGAAGGTCTTCATAGTGCAGATAATCTCATGAAAGCGTTACAAATAAACGCATCGTAAAAAAACGGTGAGTTTCAATCTTAGTTAAATTGCACCGGGAATCTCAGTGACTTCTACATCAGTGTATTTCTTTTTTTCGTTCTCTTCCTCTCTCCCACACTTCCACAAAAGGAGGAGGGAGAAGAAGAAGAAGAAGAAGAAGAAGAAGAAGAAGAAGAAGAAGAAGAAGAAGAAGAAGAAGAAGAAGAAGAAGAAGAAGAAGAAGAAGAAGAAGAAGAACAACAACAACAACAACAACAACAACAACAACAACAACAACAACAACAACAAACACAACAACTGAAACATATAGAGCGCCAGTACAATAATTGTATTAGCAATTCTTGATTACTTTTGTTTTTAGAATCAGTCCTCTTATTATGAAATTCAAAAAACAACAACAACAACAGCAAAAAAAAAAAAAACAACAACAAAAAACGAAGACCTATGTTTATCAAGCCATCGTCTTCACGAATATACAGTATTCTTCAGTAACACACCTAGCTCTATTATGATTAAAGCGGCAGTGCGCTTCTATTAAAACAGCTAGATGAATGCTATTGACGATGAGTCCGGCAGCCGCATGGGCCCTAAATAATTATGGTTTTTGCTTGTTCAGCTGACTGACAAAATAAACCACTTCCCTAAAGATAACCGGTGATAACTTAATGTAAAAAATTGTACCACATATAGCCTACTTTAATAGGTGACGTTTGGTATTGTAAATGCAATTTTTTTTCCTTTTTTTGTATTGTCCAAGCCTTTCATCCAAAAGGTATTTAAAATTTGAAATGAAGACGTGGATTCCAGCCGGGTTAAAAAAAAAAAAAAGACCTCGAAAACTCCACCACTACTATCAATATGAAACAACAACAACAATCAACAACAACAACAATCAACAACACAACAACACTACTAGTAACACTAACAACAACAACAACAACAACAACAACAACAACAACAACAACAACAACAACAACAACAACAACAACAACAACAACAACAACAACACAAACACCAACACATACAGCACGAAAATTTGATGTTTATGTATTGTCAACTGCGCGTGTGCCTTTAATTAGGTGCATTTTCGAACAGCATTAAAATGTAACAATTTGCTAACATTCAACGGGCCTGTGAATTATCAGCGAATTATCGTCCTTTCCACTGGAGTGGTCACCCCACTGCACATAAAAGTTTTGAGGATGATGGCTCCCTGGCGCTCCGCAGTGAAGCTGCCAGCGCTCGTAGATGTACACATTTTCCACTGCTAAATGTTTAATTAACTTCTCTCTGCTACCAAATAAATTTCTTGTGTTTTAAAATTAGATTCACAGCGTTAAAAAAATATACTAGTTTTCTTCAAACCATTTATGAGAAAAATAATTTTCGAGCATTTTCTGACTGCACAACTTTAGATATGTTCAGTTCATTAAACTGTACCTATAAAAATCTTCACATGTCCACTGTCTATTTAAGTCTTCTAGGCATGAACACAATGATTCTTTTCAATCAACACCGATCGGAGAAAGGACCACAGGTGAAGAACTTTAGCTTAAACCTGCTAAATTAAGTTTGTAGTTCCCCGACATTCAGTGGACACATGAATTAGTAATTGAGAATGTTGAATCAAATGGTCGGGGATTGTGTGGTACATTTTTGCGCTCGTTGTATTTTATTTTGCAACGGTTAGGCCCTAAGAATAAGATCACATTGGTGATTAAAAAATGTGTTCTATTTTATGACATTTTCGTGCATTGTAGATTAAACAAAAATGGCTGCACTATGCACATTATCTCTGTGATACTGATTCTTAAAAATAAAAGAAAACAAATAAATAATTGTATATACATAATTTAAGTATGTTTATCCATCGCCTGAGCCTTCCTGATGATTAAGTTTATAATATAAAAATAGGCTCTGCTTCAGTTACTAATGAAAGGTTTTGTCGACCGTTGGTTCAAACAAAACACACCTCCTACAGTCTCACAGTTCTCACTTCCGATTCCGAGAAAAACACTAACAGTCACTGTAGATATAAGCTTATCGCGAAGGCGAAATCTGGAGAAATATCAACTCAGATAAAGGGAGAGACAAGACCACGCAGAGATAAACGACCGAAACTGCAGCTTTTAATCAATGGGATATTCGTGAAAGATCTGGATTTAGACGTAAGTGCATTTATTTGTAGAATTCTCTCGCTCACAATGCGGATTTTCATAAGATCTCGAATATCATTTTACGAACTACCGGCTCGATTTCTCCACAGAATCAGATCAGGATCTAAAACTATGAGCATATAGCACCTAGATCTAGAGAAATTTAGAGACTAATTGCATGAACAATTATTTAACAAATTGGACTAGAATCTACATTTGTGATCAAGGTATTTTGCAAGCTTAGTAAGCTGTGGGGAAAGACTAAAGAGAAACTGTTGGACAATCTGAAGTTTTTCTGAACTGTTTTATAACCAGTAGTCTAGACATAGAATCTAGATTAGATCTATGTTTTGTGGTGAGGTAGACCAATGCGACTTTTCTCAAGTATCAAATCAGTACAGTAAAGCAATCAAACTTTGTACCTGAGGGATAGAGTAGCAGTCTGATAGAGGCACAATGTTTTCCGCATAGGAAAATCAGCCATCGGGAGACAAGACTGGAGGCTTCTAAACTAGACAACCGCTACGATTCTCAGTTGAGAGCAAACTGCTGTTCACACCTCCATGTCTAACTCTTTGGCTAACAGAAGCGTGGAAACTAGATCTACACCTGTCTCACATATAGATCTAGATCTACAATATGTTGGAATTTGTTTTTATTGTTTTTTTCAATGCAGAGATGAATATATATTTGAAGTTTTATCTGTCACAAATAATGAAAATAAACAAGTCAGCATGAAAATTTATGGTGATTCACTCTGCTACTCCATTAAAGAAAGACATCTTCTAAAAGTCTTTCCCCCAAAATTATTTTTCAAGCTAAAACATTATTGTAGCTTGCAGAGCATGGTAATTGTGTATACACTTATCTAATGGTGTCGCGAAATCTGAATGTATGCGACTAGATGGTGGGACGAGGAGAATGGGGGGCAAACGAAAAAAAGCAAGCCTGTGTTGTGTGAAACCGTATACGCGGTAGGCTAGCTAGACGTAAGGAGTTAAGAGAAATTTGCCTTCTGCAATCTCTTTAATTAATGTCGACTTGAGGCACCCATTTGTCTCATTATTTTTTCTATCTTTAAAACCCCTGGTCCTGATTGCTCAACACATGATGTGTCGTTCACTCCTGAAGTTTTTTTATTGAGTCAGAAGCAGTGCTCTCTCTCCACCTCTCTCTTGCTATCCCTCCCCACTTTGTCTCTCTCTCTCTCTCTCTCTCTCTCTCTCTCTCTCTTTGTTT
>RQTK01000001.1:1727998-1772990 GCA_003991915.1 Elysia chlorotica | reverse complement strand
TGCTGCTACTACTACTACTACTACTACTACTACTACTACTACTACTACTACTACTACTACTACTACTAATGAAAAAAAATGAAATAATAATATTAATAGTAATAATAATTATAATGATGATGATTGTGATGTTGTTGATAGTAATAATGTTTTGAGTCAGCAGACACCACTTAGAGAGTGCTTTGATCGCAGTAGTGAAGTTTTTTTTTACACTCTTTCAACCAAGTATGCAATGAGTTGGTGAGCCTCTGAACTTATTGGGTGAACTTTGAGTACACTGTTCATTTTTTTTAGTAACCAACCTGACAATGCCATTGCCATGAACAACCAGGATCACAACTCTTAATTATCCAACGCTCTGTCAAAAATATGGGACTAACTTTTTGTTGTTGTTGTTGAATGTTTTATGATAATAAACTAATTACAATACAACAAATGGTAATAATTACAATAATTAACATATTGTTGATGATGATGATGATGATGATAATTCTGTATCTTCCCCCCCTCCTCATCCTCCTACCAGATCTGTAACCATGGCTGACAGCATAGACCAGGCGGAGCTGAGGGAAGAGCTCAGCTCTGTGCTTGGCATGGACAAGCGTTCTGATGGCTCATCGTCAGCGACCACCACCAAGAAGAAGAAATCCAAGTCCAAGAAGACCAAAGACACGCCTGACAAGGCCGAGAAGGCCGAGAAGTCTGGCAAGGGGGCAGGACAGGCTGTTGAGGGCGTGGCTAAAGCCGAGTCTGGCCCATCCTCCCCGCCAGCTCCCGATGTTGTGAGCAACCCCGAGGCAACGCTGGCCAAGAGAGACCAGGCAAAGCAGGAGGAGGAGGGGAGGAAGGACACTGGCGCCTCCAGTGTGAGACAAGGCAAACCCAACAAGGCCCGGGGGGAGGGTAGTGGGCCACAACAGACACCCAGCGGGGACCCAGCTCAGTCAGGCAAGGCAACCCCTGACGCAGTGAAAGACAGCAGTAAGGCAGGTAGCAAGAAGAAAACAGACAAACAAGACAAACAGGATACAGGGCGAGCGCAGAATGGGGCCTTGGCTAAACAGCAGAAAGCCGTTGACAAAATCCTTAAGATCTCCAAAGATGATGGTGGGGGTGAGGCGAAGAATGCCAGTAAAAAATCCGGGAAAAAGGCAAACAACCTTGGCACTGACTCTTCCTCAGGGGACGGAAAAGGTCAAGGTCGAGGTACTAACACCAACAACAACAAGCCAAGGCCGACTAAGCCTGGAGGTAAGAGACATGTCTCATGATGATTATGTCCCTCTCACTGTTCCTGTCACTCTTTCCGCTTTCTCCCGCTTTCCATTCTTGTCACAATGTCGTATATCGTCACAGGGCTACGGTAATAAGCCTAACATATGCCAAATTGCAAGTTATATAAATATTATCCTGGTAGGCCTATTGTTAAAAATGAGATCTACCAGCTTTATTTTATTCGAAAATTTTGTCCATTGTCCAATGTATAGCAGGAAGAAGAACATATAATCGTTTCCATAATTTCATAAGTATAAAAATGATAAAATTGTAGCACAGTGAAGAAGTTCTATTTCTCTATAAGTGATATTTGGATCTAAGGTCTCCTAGGTTGCCCATAGCGATTTTATTAAAATAACCCATACCGCTTTTTTATAACTAAAGTTCATCTTAATACGTTGTATCTTAGGTAAAAGAATGCATTAAAATGGTCATATGTAAGAAAAGAATGAATTTTCTTCATCGGCAAGGAAATTTTGATTGGATTGACCCGCTACAATAGTGATTATGCGTTAACAATAGAACAGGAGTCAAATTGCTTTCTCTCTCTGTCCCTTTTCACCTGCTGTATCACTCTTTCTCTGTCGGTATCTCTCTCTCTCTCTCTCTGTCTGTTCTTGAAGAGTGTTGCAGGATCTCCTTGCTTAATGAAGAAGGCATGAACTCATCATAAAGGGACATTTTTTCTGTCCTTCTGAATACGAGTATATATACAAATGTCTTATGATTCAACAAGCAAGCGGTAGGGTGAATATTTTTCATGCTTCCTTATTCACTATAAATTCTTTTTTCTGCCGCTTTAAGGATCTTATCTGTTTTAGTTTTATTTTACTTTCAGTTTCACTGTTGCTCTTCGGAATCTGATTCCAGAGGAAAGTTTATATCATAGATATAAAGAGAACCCCCTTCTCTGAACTCTTACATTGTGTCTACAAGTGCAACATGTACATTACAAATTTGATAATTGGTCAAATTTTAATCACTTGTGATTGGCTTATTATCCAAAAGAAAATTATGTTGATGCTTTTTTGTTTTGTTTTAGAGGAAGAATTGACAGAGGAGTTGATGAAACGTTTAACAGAGAACAAGATGCACATTCTCAAGAAGGTAATTTACAGTGTTGTTCTATGCTGCCTGATGGTTCCCTGTGTGTTGCTCATTCAATGGCCAGTTCTGTTTATCAGTAATGCCAGTTTTCTGTAAATTAAAATTTGTTCATTAATAAAATGTAGTTCGCAGATCAGAGTTCAGTAAAGATCTGTCAAGGAGTTTTTTGTGTGTGACTCAGTAATTGAGTAAATGTAAAGTACTACTAAATGCCAAAAGAAGTCCAGTGGGTGGAAAAAAGCGATTACACCAAAGACTTGAACCTCGTACCTCGTGCTCCTTAGTCCCAAGCACTGAAGACTGCACTATCTTCAAGCCCCTACTAAGCCGGTGCTAATATTTAAATTTTATTAGAACTACTTATCACAAATTTCTTGAAAGAGATCAGGCGAGAATTTTGGCCACCTGCCGAGTATCGCACCATCTGCATGTAAAGTGTAAAAGTGAGCCAATTGCAATTGCAAACCCAAAACCACTCGGATAGTACATGCCTGATTTCAACTTGCAATGTACCCAGCGCCTGTTTCATATCAGTGTGTGTCTGTGTTTGTCTATCTGTCTCGCGGGGCAACGTTTGACACTTCTATGTGAATCAGTCAAAGCATGGCTTTCATCACAATCTTCCCCTACTTCAATGGTCTGACCGTCTTTATACAAGGGGACTAAACACCGCCAGGTTACCCAAGATCTCTACAGGGGTATCTTGCTCCTTCCTCAGCCTTTTACTTTTTTAGAGATCCAGACTATCATCAATGATATAACTGTCATAATTATTACTTCATAATGTGACAGGGAGGCTGAAAATCCTCCAAACTATCCATTGATTTCATTGGTTAACCCTTTAAGAGCATGTACACCCATTCACGAGTTTCTTTCCTGATAGAAAAGGGAGGAATAAAGGATGAATGAAGGCCCACTACTAGTGGTAGTTAGTTGGGAGGTGCTAAGCCATTGAGGTAGCCGCGAGCGGAACCATTAGTTCTTTCACAGCGAGGCAGTCATCTGGCGCGTCAAGCTTTATGGGTTAAATATCCCTGACAATGTTGCCAAGATTTTTTCAAAGATCAAAGTCCAAATTACATCTACTGATACTATGATAATTACCAGATGAAGTCCAGACAGACCTGTTATCTCAGATCAAATCTTAGAATGTCCTCTTTTTATCAAACTATCTTTCTTTTGTTTGACTGGTTGGATCGGTGTCGGCATTACTGTCACTGGCTGAGACAGGAGTACAGGTCTCCCCACCCCTGTCCACAATATAGACTATATAATGCTGACGCTGGACATTATGCAACCAATTCAGCTCAACTTTCTTTTGTTTTGACTCCAGCCCAATCAGAAGTTCCGCAACGCCCGTTACTTTTGCCGTCTGTGTGACTATCACCTCGACCAGATAGAAGACTGTGTGAAGCACATGAAGGACAATCGCCATTGTCGCCGCAAGGAGGTAGGTTTAAAAAGGAATGTTCATGTATTTTTAATGTAAAGCACTCTGAGCCTAAAACTATTTGTGGTAGAGCACTATACAAATAAAATCTTGTCACTGTACACATTGTCTTTATCATCATATTGCTAACATAATTGCATATCTCATTGATAGACCAAAATAATACTCACCTGAGCAATCTTTTAACAATTCCCCAGCAATTAGTTCTGGAAGAAAAAAAAGTTGGGCGGGCAAAGTTTTAAAATTTTAATTTTACAATCACCTACTTTTAAAGAAGACACAATTTTAAGTTTCTTTCGTTTTTCCAAAAATTATTGGGTTTTAAGAGAGACCATTATGCCAACCAAGTGGCAATGTGATTTTGGAACTGCCGCAAGACAGCCTAGCTGCTGACAAGCAACAGGTGCAGAATAAAAAAAAGCACACAATTGTCTGAATTTCTTGTTTAAAGATGTTAAACAAAGAAGGTTGTTCTCCTCTGCTTTTGGATCTGTGAAGGTGAAGTTTCAAAAACACTCCTAAAAACAATTTTTAATTATTATAGAAATATTTTAAATCATAAAAAAAAATCATAAAACAAAGCAATCGAAAGTTTAAGTAGAATCAATTAACATATGAGAAAGCAAAACTTGTGTCTTTTCTTTTCTTTTCCTCTGTCTTTATACATGAGTTTAAGAGTCAAATAAAGAAAAACACCATCAAATAATTATGTTTTATTTTTTCTCTCCTACAAACAGATCAGCGAGGTGGACTCTGTTCTCCGGATAATCCCAGAACCTACAGAGTCTCAGCTCGCGGCCTTGACCTCCGCAGTAGACAGTGTGTGGCACAGGCGAGCCATCCAGCCTGCCCAGAAGGCGCTACGCCAAGAGATCGTGAAGCGCCTTGAGAGTCTGTTACAGCAGCACATTCCAGGTGAGAGCACTGCAAAAGAAACAACCACCATTGTTGCAGGGATCTATCCATGTATTTTACCAAATTCTGTCGAATTGATTTTTAAAATATCTGTATTTCTTCTATAGATCCAAGGGTATATTCTATTAGTTTTGTCCAATTCAGAGTCATAGATGTCACATAGATCATTTAGTTCTCTATCCATGTACTAAAAATACTTTGTCCCATGCTTTGAAAAATCAAGAGCCTGGTTCTTGATTGTTCTAAACAAACAGCAAATTTCTAATATTAACTTGCTTTAAGCGCATTTTTCTTTTAGTTTTGTCTTGGCATATTTGGCTCGAAATAAACCAAATGGCTTTTACATGAATATAAACATGCACAGAGGACATGGAGTTGTGCCATATAGTTTTTCAACTTCCATCACAGATGGCTCAGTCCAACAAGCCTAACAAATTTAAGTTTGAAATTTGCGAAAGTTTTGATTATATATCTTTATTGGTTCAAAAGATATGAATTTTGGAAAAAGCCTAAAATTAGTTTGATATCAGGAGCATTGCTGGCATAATACTGGAACCTTCATCGGTAAAATCACTTGAAACTAGATTGAAATGAAGCGGATTTGCCTCGTAAGAGAGGCTCCTAGAACTCCAAAAAATTGACCTAGCCCTTCAGTGTTCTGAAGCGGTTAGGCTAACCTGCGTGATCTTAACACACCCACACACATCATTATTATCTTTCCGTCATGAAGCTAATCCAGAAACCTTGTTTGTCAATCTTTTTTGACACAATGGCCATTCTTAAGTCCGGATGGATGTTTATACAATTGTGGTCATTTATTTTGTTAGCCATGTTGATCAGTTTTCTAACCCCCCTCCATCTCTCACCCTCTTGCCAAATGTCCAGACGTACTCCTGTACATGTACGGCTCGTCCCTCACTGGTTTCGGCCTGCAGGACGCTGACATCAACGTGGACCTTTGCTCCTCCGACAAAGACAGAAAGCTCACGTTTCTTCTGAAGGATGTCAACACCCTCATGCGTGACAAGAAAGGTTTGGAGTGTATTTAATAATGTGAATTTATTCCAATCCAAGTCGTATTTCAGTTTTGTACCCAGTTTAATAATAATAATAATAATAATAATGATAATAATAGTAATAATATAATTTTTAAAAGGTAAAAGCTTTGATTTTTATTTTTCAAAATAGAGAGTGTGCAGATCAATACAAAGAGGCGCTAGCACAAAAGTATATCAATGCGCACAGCATCGTCATGAGATAAAATGTCTAACATTGTCTCCCCAGATTGTGGCTTTTCCAACGTGCGGGCTGATTTCTCGGCCAAGGTTCCAGTCTTGCTGCTCACAGACGATGCGTCTGGCCTCGTTGTTACCATGGCGATCCACTGCTACAGCGCCCACTGCTCCTCCGAGTTGCTGGCCATCTACTCTGATATGGATCCACGCGTTGCGAAACTGGTGATCGCTTTCCGCTACTGGGCCCATGTAAGTAAATTGCGTGGGAAGTTTACTATGTGTAAAGGCCTAGAAAAAGGGAGAAAAAAGAAGGTTATTGTAAATACAGACTGCTTTTGCTTTATATCTTGAAAGAAGAATGCTTCTAGTTCTGTTCTGTTCTGTTCATATATCTACTTTAACATGTCATTTTGCTTTGGCTTTGGACATATTTGGTCACTCTCAGGCACTTCATGTCATGCACATTGATTTTTTCTTGTGCTATCACCTATTTGGATTGATCTGTACACCTTCCATCTCAAAATAATAAAATATCAATGCTTTGACTTTATATAAATGTTTGAATTTTCCCCCAAATGGTGACTACACAAAGAAAAAGGCCTTGAATCATGCAATGTGAAAAGGTTAGTATTCTGTTGGTACCCGATCCAACTGAACCAGCAAAAATGTGCTTGTGGTCCGCTGTCCTGACTGCTAAGTTTACCCAGCTCGTAGCATCATTGCACTTCTCTGACAAACATTGTGCTTCTGGTCAGATATCATCACAGCTTAGTTTACCCCTCTTGTAGCATTAGTTCCAACAAACTTTTGTGCCTGTGGTCCGATACCATCACAGCTAAGAAGCATCAGTCCACTTCTCTGACGATAATTGTGCTTGTGGTCAGATATTATCACAGCTTAGTTTACCCCTCATGTAGCATTAGTTCACTTCTCCAACAAACTCTTGTGCCTGTGGTCCGATACCATCACAGCTAAGAAGCATCAGTCCAGTTCTCTGACGAACATTGTTCTAGGGGTTAGATGTCATCACAGCTAGGTTTCTCCAGCTTCTATCATGGTTTCACTTCTCTGACAAACATTGTGCTTGTGGTCAGATATTATCACAGCTTAGTTTACCCCTCTTGTAGCATTAGTTCACTTCTCCAACAAACTCTTGTGCCTGTGGTCCGATACCATCACAGCTAAGAAGCATCAGTCCACTTCTCTGACGATAATTGTGCTTGTGGTCAGATATTATCACAGCTTAGTTTACCCCTCTTGTAGCATCAACTCACTTCTCCAACAAACTTTTGTGCCTGCGGTCCGATACCATCACAGCTAAGTAGCATCAGTCCACTTCTCTGACAAACATTGTTCTAGGGGTTAGATATCATCACAGCTAGGTTTCTCCAGCTTCTATCATGGTTTCACTTCTCTGACAAACTCTTGTGCCTGTGGTCAGATACCATCACAGCTAAGAAGCATCAGTCCAGTTCTCTGACAAACATTGTCCTAGGGGTTAGATATCATCACAGCTAGGTTTCTCCAGCTTCTATCATGGTTTCACTTCTCTGACAAACTCTTGTGCCTGTGGTCCGATACCATCACAGCTAAGAAGCATCAGTCCAGTTCTCTGACGAACATTGTCCTAGGGGTTAGATATCATCACAGCTAGTTTTCTCCAGCTTCTATCATGGTTTCACTTCTCTGACAAACATTGTCCTAGTGGTTAGATGCCATCACAGCTAGGTTTCTCCAGTTCTATCATGGTTTCACTTCTCTGACAAACATTGTCCTAGTGGTTAGATATCATCACAGCTAGGTTTCTCCAGCTTCTATCATGGTTTCACTTCTCTGACAAACTTTTGTGCTGTGGTCGATACCATCACAGCTAATAAGCATCAGTCCATTTCTCTGACTAACATTGTTCTGTCATCCCCATCATCAACCCTCCAAAGGTAAGTGGCATGTCATCCCCATCATCAACCCTCCAAAGGTAAGTGTCAGGTCATCCCCATCATCAACCCTCCAAAGGTGAGTGGCAAGTCATCCCTATCATCAACCCTCCAAAGGTAAGTGCCAGATCATCCCCATCATCAACCCTCCAAAGGTAAGTGCTAGGTCATCCCCATCATCAACCCTCTAAAGGTAAATGCCAGATCATCCCCATCATCAACCCTCCAAAGGTAAGTGCCAGGTCATCCCCATCATCAACCCTCCAAAATCCCCATCATCAACCCTCCAAAGGTAAGTGTCAGGTCATCCCCATCATCAACCCTCCAAAGGTAAGTGCCAGGTCATCTCCATCATCAACCCTCCAAAGGTAAGTATCAGGCCATCCCCATCATCAACCCTCCAAAGGTAAGTGCCAGGTCATCCCCATCATCAACCCTCCAAAGGTAAGTGCCAGATCATCCCCATCATCAACCCTCCAAAGGTAAGTGCCAGGTCATCCCCATCATCAACCCTCAATGTGTAACCCTCTCTCTATATATATAACACATTTTCAACCATTTCCACGACAGTTACACATTTTTCAACCATTTATCTCTACAGTTACACATTTTCATTTATATAAAACTACAGTTACACATTTTCAATTATATATTATACAGTTATACATTTTCAAATATATATCACTACAGTTATACATTTTCAACTATCACTACAGTCATACATTTTGAAGAATATAAAATTAGTTACAGATTATTAACCATATAACACTGTAGTTGTACATTTAAAACTATATATCAGTACAGTTATACAGTTTCATTTCCATAAGAAAAATCCTAAAGAGATATTTTTGAATTTCCTTCTTATGTCTGTCTTCCCCTTTCGTCACAATATTATTTATACTTTTTTCTTGAAGGTGTCTGGTGAAGATGTTGGAGATTTCAGACAGGATCAGCCAAACTTTATCAAGATGCGAACCAAAGTAAGTTTTCATTTTATGTTTCTCAAGACAAAAAACTTCCCTGTTGTTCAAAGTGCCAGATTAGTGGAATTAGTCCCTGCTATATACAATATAAAATCTGAATAAAAAGTCATATTTCAGAACTCAAATGAAAACTTACATGTCATAAAGAGTGACATATTGAGAAAGTTAGTCAATTATCTATTACATGAACATTTGTTATCTCTACCCAAGCATTAATATTTCTGAGTCTACCTGTTGCGTCATACTTTGGTTATGTTTGGTTTGAGGACAGCTCTTATTTTTTAATTGAAGCTTGAACTTTACAGAGTGGTGGATAGCAACTGACCAGTAGGTTCTGTGAGGGAACATTGAATTTGGATGGCACCTCATAAACCTGTGTTAGTCCTGTAAAAGGTCATTGCGAACAGAAGGGCATCTTTTTAAACCTTGCCTGTGATAGAGCCTGCTTGCATGATTTTTGTCCGTGTGCTTTAAGATAAGAAGATTTTTTTTTATAAACCTCCCAAACCAAAAATGCACAGCATTGCCTACTGACAACAAAGAAACACTTGTGCAATTTACGTTTTTTTTTTTTTTTTAGAAAAAAAATTATGAAGAGCATTTATAAATATCATAAAGTTTTTTGGTGAGATGATATATCACAGATATGTCCCAAATCTAATATCGAACAGTTTCAGAGACAGTGCAGTGATACCCAGGATTGCTGCCTCAGGCGGTCACAGAGTTAAATAATTCCTAAAAATTTAATTTTGTAAGAATGCTAGGTACAACATAAACGTTGTGAGAACAGCGTAGATTTAATTCAAACATTTATTATTGATGACAGATCTAGTAGAAGAGAGGCGTTCGTGAGAAGAAGCCGTTGGGAAAATCGTGCAGTTTGTGTTGTTCTTATAATAATCTTATGCCCAGTCTGGTCGACAGTCTTGGCAGTTAAAGTTTTCAGTTTTCAGTTAGAATTGTCAGTTTGTCAATGCGATCGATATTAAAGTCGGTACAATCTGTCAGTTCTGAAACGAACAAAAGCATATAGCCTGTGGGATATTCTCTCTGCAGGCGATGAAGCACGCTAAGGACACAATCAACGACATGAGTGTCGGGGAACTGTGGCTGCGTCTGCTGCGCTTCTACAGCATCGAGTTTGACACGGGCGGGGTGGTTGTGTCCATCAAGAGTGCGCAGGCCGTGCCCAGAAACACCAAGCCCTGGAACTGCAAGAAGTTGGCCGTCGAGGGTGAGTTGGTTTAAACACAACGGTTTACATGTAAAGAAACAACTGGTATGGAGGGTGAGTTGGTTTAAACACAACGGTTTACATGTAAAGAAACTGGCATGGAGGGTGAGTTGGTTTAAACACAACGGTTTACATGTAAAGAAACTGGCATGGAGGTGAGTTGGTTTAAACACAACGGTTTACATGTAAAGAAACTGGCATGGAGGGTGAGTTGGTTTAAACACAACGGTTTACATGTAAAGAAACTGGTATGGAGGGTGAGTGGTTTAAACACAACGGTTTAGATGTAAAGAAACTGGTTTGGAGGGTGAGTTGGTTTAAACACAACGGTTTACACATAAAGAAACTGGCATGGAGGGTGAGTTGGTTTAAACACAACGGTTTACATGTAAAGAAACTGGTATGGAGGGTGGGTGGTTTAAAGACAATAGTTTACATGTAAAGAAACTGGTATGGAGGGTGAGTTGGTTTAAACACAACGGTTTACATGTAAAGAAACTGGCATGGAGGATGAGTTGGTTTAAACACAACGGTTTACTTGTAAAGAAACTGGCATGGAGGGTGAGTTGGTTTAAACACAACGGTTTACACGTAAAGAATCTGGTATGGAGGGTGAGTTGGTTTAAACACAACGGTTTACATGTAAAGAAACTGGCATGGAGGGTGAGTTGGTTTAAACACAACGGTTTACATCTAAAGAAACTGGTTTGGAGGGTGAGTTGGTTTAAAGACAACGGTTTACATGTAAAGAAACTGGCATGGAGGGTGAGTTGGTTTAAACACAATGGTTTACATGTAAAGAAACAACTGGCATGGAGGGTGGGTGGTTTAAAGACAATAGTTTACAAGTACGCTCTAAACTCAATGGAACAACGGTACAACCAAGTAAAATGTGTTGTACTGTATGACTTCAAGGTTTTCAATACTTTTTGTTGTTCTTTTTTGAGTTTTTTTTTTTCTTTTCTTTTAAATAAAGACATATTATTTCTTTAATTGCTGCTCTAATGAATGAATTAAGATGTTTCAAAAGCATTTTGACTAATTTTTAACGCTTTCCTTTATATCACGAGAATTGATTCTGCTTTTTTAAAGTGGTATATGTGATTCAATTTAAAAGCTTTGATATTTTTTTCTTCATATTTAATTTTATTTCTCTCATACATGGACACGTAACTGATCTCAGATCCGTACATGTTGAAGAAGAACATCACTCGCATGGTGAACAACTCACGGATCTACGAGTACTGGCAGGACTCGATACGCAAGGCCTACTACTACTTCGGCCTGCCCAGAGACTCACAGGGCCAGTCACTCATCTCGGAGGAAGACCTCAAGGCGCAGTCTCTACTGAGTGATCAGCCGGACAAAAACAGTCGGAATTCTGAAGGGACTAGTTCCCAGAAACCTCCAGCAAGTAAAGCAGCAGACCAACCAAAGACTGGTAAGGACAAGGCAGGCAATCGGGACCCCAAGGTTGGGCCAGAATCTGGTAATGGGTCGGTGTGTATCGCACCAAATCCTCTCCTAGCCAGTAAACCTGCGCCAGACTGCGGTAGTGAAGCTGGCACAAGCTCAGCAGGGGAGGGCAGCTGCGCCACAAGCACAGAATCAGGACCTTTGCCAACCAGCCGAGAGATTGAGCAGAGGCTAGGCTCGGTTGATCTGACCAACACTTCAATTGTCGCGGGATCGACATCTGTTGTTCTGCCTGTGGACCTCTCGAACTTAAGTCTTTCATCCCCAGCCTCGCCGGCTATACCAACAGGTGGCACTGGCCTTGACATTTCCTCTATACCAGGGGAGCAAACTCTCAATATCCCCGAGGGTTCGGATGAAAACAATACTGCCACATCGATCAACGCTGGCAGCAGCACCACAGCCGAATCAGATGACGAGGGGATAGTGAGAGACAGCAGTGACCAGAGTAAGCCAGAGTTGTCTCCCCATCCTGAAGCCCCCCGACCCTCCAGTCCACATGATGCTGAACCCCACAGCGTCACGGCTGATAGTGGTACGAGCTCTCTGCTAACCGCGAAAGCTGATGTGGATAGCGGGACAAGTTTTGCTCTCACAGTCAAGTCGGACCTCCACAGCTCTACAGACCTAGAGGCAGGCGAAGGTACCAGCACAGCAGGGGCTTCCCAGCCTTGTCTCTACGACTTTGATAAAAACTACTTCACTGATGGCAAGGTTGGTCACTTTCAAATTAGCAGTGTGTCACCTCACTCGTTTAAAAGTCCTGTCCGTGTTTCTAAAATACTCTAAATCTCTAGCATTTTAGAAATGAGTCAAGACATATTTAAGTGAAGTAACGACTAGTTATTTACACACAATTATTTTTTTTCTGAAACTCGGGGAAAGCCTCAGGACCAAATACTAGCAAGATTTCCCTGAAAACAGAATATGAATTATTTATAAGTTTTAGATGACGAAGTTTGAAGAAAATAACTGTCCAAAAACAAAGATGGATTCAATATTTTTTTTTAAACGAAGAAAAAAAAAGAAATTCTTTTTAGGGACTGTGTGGTGTCAACTTTTGTCTAAACTCCAAGTTTTACGTGGCTATGGCTTCTGCAGTAAACGAGTGACATATCCGTAGTAAATACAAAGAAATCATAGATTTAGAGCCTGACTTACCATGTATTTAAATGCCCTAGTCAGTGGTCTAAATCTACTCCCCTCATGTTAATACTACCTCAGATCTTTATTTTACACTATTAGACAATGGCTAATTTTGAATCATTATTTTTTTTGGTATTTATTTTCAATTATTGCATGAAAGTACTCAAGATGTAAGTAAGTAAAAGGCATGAAAGATGCAGCTGATCTCACAGCGTTTAAGTCTCCTATTTGCTTTGAACACCAGTCAAAAATTGGACTTGATTACCCTTGTCCTACAAGAATAGTTGCTAGCTGTTTCTTCTTTTTGAAACAAAACAGAATTCAGAAAACTGTATTTATCACAAAAAGTAAAATTTAGGTCCATTGCATATTCTGAATATTGGCATAAAGACAATGAAGGTAGTGCCTATCTCTTTATAAAGAAAGGAAATATCAAATCAGGAGCAATTTTAAACCTACAAAATATATGTATATGTATGTATGTTATATAGTTATGGTGTGTATATTTACATAAATATATATGTGTGTGTATATTTACATAAATATATATGTGATGGAAAAGTAAGCACATATACAGATGGCTCTGAGAAATCTAGAAGTCTTGAGCATATTAAAAATTAATACAATCGAATTCATTAATCAAACTATTTGGCTCTCTATGTGTGTGTGTGTGTCCAGGGTCCGACTCTGGTCTGCACTTTCTGTGAGAAGGAGGGCCACCTGAAGAACTCGTGCCCAGAGGACGAGCTGCCTGAGGTGTTGAACCTGCCAGAAATGACGCAGAATCACCTCAACGTTCTCAGCGAAACGCTCATGCTAGTGCCCGGTGAGAGTTGCCTCCCTCCGCCTTCCCTTCCTCCTCACAAACTCTGATCTCGCACACTATAATGAATAAGTCTACACCTTTCCTTCCACGGTTCACAAACTTAGCTTGCACACTACAATGTTAAAGTCTAACCATTTTCTTTCTCCTCCACACCATAATGAATAAGTCTACCTCTTCCCTGTCTACTCCCACACACTGATCTCGAACATTACAATGTTAAAGTCTAACCATTTTCTTTCTCCTCCACACCATAATGAATAAGTCTACCTCTTCCCTGTCTACTCTCACAAACTGATCTCTACAATGAATAAGTCTACCCCTTTCCATTCCTCCTCACACACTGAATTTGCACACTACAATGAATAAGTCTACACCTTTCCATTCCTCCTCACACACTGAATTTGCACACTACAATGAATAAGTCTACACCTTTCCATTCCTCCTCACACACTGAATTTGCACACTACAATGAATAAGTCTACCCCTTTCCATTCCTCCTCACACACTGAATTTGCACACTACAATGAATAAGTCTACACCTTTCCTTTCCTTCTCTCACACACTGATTTTGCACACTACAATGAATAAGTCTACACCTTTTCTTTCCTTCTCTCACACACTGAATTTGCACACTACAATGAATAAGTCTACACCTTTCCATTCCTCCTCACACACTGAATTTGCACACTACAATGAATAAGTCTACACCTTTCCTTCCACCTCTCACACACTGATCTCGCACACTACAATGAATAAGTCTACACCTTTCCTTCCTCCTCTCACACACTGATCTCGCACACTACAATGAATAAGTCTACACCTTTCCTTCCATCGCTCACACACTGATCTTGCACACTACAATGAATAAGTCTACACCTTTCCTTCCATCGCTCACACACTGATCTCGCACACTACAATGAATAAGTCTACACCTTTCCTTCCACCGCTCACACACTGATCTCTCACACTACAATGAATAAGTCTACACCTTTCCTTCCACCTCTCACACACTGATCTCGCACACTACAATGTTAAAGTCTACCCTTTCCCTTCCACCTCTCACACACTGATCTCTCACACTATAATGAATAAGTCTACACCTTTCCTTCCACCTCTCACACACTGATCTCCCACACTACATCATTGAGAGTGAGTTTTGTGGTCCTGACAGATAAAGCAAAGTTTGAACAGAGATCTTTTCAATAAAGTTTACAATGATGATTAACTACATTCTTAATAATTTTTCTAATAAAGTTTACAATGATGATTAACTATATTCTTAATAATTAAGTATTTTATATTTAATCCATCTCTTTTTTTTAGTTTTGTTGTCCATTCCACGATCTCAAGCATATTTTCTTCAACCTATATCCTTAATAATTCAGCAACTTGTATTTTATCTTTACCTTTCCTGTGATTTTCTCTCCATCACCCCATCTCAACCACATTGTTTTATAACTGACCGGTGTATCCGTCTACTGTTTGTATTCCAGGCGAGGTTGGCCTCAGTGATAGCTCCATCAAGTGGCGCTGGCAGTTTCTGAAAGATTTACAGGACTTCATCAAGTACCAGTTTAATGGTAAGACAGTTACCTACAAACTGAGCCTGTCTTATAATAACTCTAGAGCAATCTGAGCATGTGTAGCGATCTTACCAAAACAAAACAAAAATAGTTGACTTGGAGTCCAGATCTGCTCAACAAATACTTCTAAACTGACATTAGGACAGAAAACTGTACCAGAAATGTTAAGCTTACTTTGAAATGGTGCAGTTTTCATTCTAATACAGTTCAAATTTTTTTCTCCAATTTAATAACAGTTTTTGTTACATACATTTTCGGTGGCAACATTTGAACCATAACTAGACACATTAATTTGTGAGATTACCCCCAATGTACTAGGGTGTTGCTTGGACAATAAGGTAGCAAATAAGTTTGTCCAATCTTTGGTTCAAACAGAGTACCTTCCGAGTGGGAGCTCATAGCACCACCTGGTCCCCTTCGAGAGTATTTCAGTTTGGGCATTTAGTGTTGTTGTGGTGCCGGTTATGCAGTTGATGTTTCTTTTGCTCCTGACCATACTGAAGTGCTGAGTTTGTGAGTGTATGTGTTTCAGACGCACAGCTCACCCTGTTTGGATCAACTTGTAACGGCTTCGGGTTTGACAAGAGTGACCTGGATATCTGCATGACCTTCAGCCGGCGCAATGCTGTGAGTCATGTGATTTTTGTTCTATTGACTGCTTTATTATATATATATTATATGTTGGACATATTTTAGCACTTACGCTGCCCATTTTGTCATTGGAATATTTCGCCAGTTCTGCAATTGACAAATAGTCACTTATGTGTTAAAAAAACAAATTAATTACAATGATGATAAAGAAAAGAAAAAAACAAATTGACAAATAGTCGCTGATGTGTTAAAAAAAAAACCCAACTAATTTCAATGATGATAGAGAAAAGAAAAAACAAAGAAAAACTTTTTCACAAAATTTTCTAACTTACTAAAGTAACTAAAGTAATACCATAGTTTTAATGATATCTTCTTTAAACGGCAAATAGGCAGACTATAAATCATATATTCATCTTTTCATTCTCTTGCTTTACAGTCTAAAAGATATAGAGGTTAGTAAATTTGGATGTTTTGAAAGTTACATTGGTTAATAAAAACTCTAAATCTTGGATCCCTAAGGCTCTTTCAAATAGTATTGGACCAACGTTACATTTGTATTGGTCCCAATTGGTTGTCTATTCTCTCTTTTGTTCCCTCCCTCTCAACCTGGCAGAAAATCGACAAAGTTCATGTGATTGAGACGCTCGCCAGACGGTTGAAGAACTTTGGGGGCGTATACAATGTTCAGGCCATCTCGACCGCAAAAGTTCCGATTGTCAAGTTCACAATCCGAGACTTTCAGCTGGAGGCAGACATCAGTCTTTATAACACACTGGTGAGGCGATGCTATTGGAGGATTAGGAGCGGGGAGCTCTAAAAATAGAGCTTTAAGTCAGGCTCAGTTGTCATATTGAGCTAAGGATAAAGTGTAATGTCGCACCAAGAAATAACAATAAAGGACCTATTGCGAGTCTCATTCAATGTTGTACCAAGAAGACGATGTTATTCATTATACATGATGTTATCCAGACATAAAGGAAGTGCATACAGGCTGTCTTGCAGTATGCCTTACAGTTTGCATCTCTTTGTATGAACTGTGTAAGCCACATTTTATTTTTTTTGGAGGAAATAAGTTTGAAGTTGGGTTTTGCCCTGTATAGTTAGTTAGTTGTATCCGTCGCCGTGTTCGTCGATAGGATCTCCAGCAGACATCACAACAGCACGCCATTTGTTCCTGTCCCTACTCCGCAGACTTAGACTCTGCTCTCAATGTTGTCAATCAAGGTGGTGGGAGGTCTGCCTTTTCCTCTTTTGCCGGCAAACTTTCCCTGCAGGACTGTCTTCATTTGCCCTGTATAAATCAGTTATAATTAGATTTTAATTGGCTCTGACTTAGGCTAGATATACTCAAATTCTATTATTTCAGAGCAGAAATAAGAATTGTCAAAATGGTTTTGAGTCTTTATTTTTTTAAACTCCTATTTAGCCCTTGTGTGTCTTACGTTAGTTTATGTTTTAACGGATGGATGGTAAAAGAAAGGCTGCAATCACCGTGCAATAACTTTTATGCTGAGAGAGTGGCGCTATATATTTCATGCAAGATCTGATGAGAGCTTATTACCTTTAGAGTGTACATATGGACGGAGAACTCTGTTTAATTAATGGTATTTTGTGTGACGTTCATATGAAAACAGCACTGGAAGAAAGTGGAACTCTTCTTTACATGTATAGGAATAGTTGATTTCGATTTATTAGGCGGTGTACAGAGAGTTTAGTTCGCCATAAAATAAAACCTCTTTTACGGATAATCATATCAACCGTCACACTGCACAAGCGACCTAATGGCCAATTTAGTCAGGCGTAAACACGTCTAGGGTTAAGAACTATGTCACACATGCAGTTTTTTTTAAAATGAAGTGCCCAATACTACAGATTTTTTTAGTTGCAAATAACATCTAAAAAGAATCTTTACCTAATTAGCTTGTTAATTTTTAGTGCATCAAAGCTTTCAACTTAATTATGACAAGGCAAACTTTTTTTTTAGATGTAAAACATTCTATGAGATAGGCTGTATCCTTTAAAGTATGAAGGTAACCAGTGACCATACAATCCAATATGATAATATCAGGCATGTGATTAATCCTGCATCTGTGTGTTTTTGTTTTTGCTCAGGCCCAGCAGAATACCAAACTACTTCACTGCTACAGCCTTGTGGATCCCAGAGTTCGTATTCTCGGCTACGCCATAAAAACATTTGCCAAGGTAAATCTTTCATTAGCCTGTGCCATCGAAATATTTGCTGAGGTAAACTTTTGTTAACCTTAGCTATCAAAACATTGGTGAAGGTTATCTTTTGTAAACCTACACCATCAAAATATTTGCTGAGGTAAACCTTTTTTTAACCTGTGCCATCAAAACATTTGTGAAAGTAAACTTTAGTAAACCTACTCCATCAATATATTTGCTGAGGTTAACATTTGTTAATCGACACCATCAAAACAAATTGCTAAGGTAAATGTTTATCAACCTATGCAATTGAAACATTAATTTTACTAAGATAAGGCCTTCGATAACCCAGGCCATCAAAACTTTTGTTAAGTTAACTTTTGTAACATACACTTTCAAAACATTTGCTGAGTTAGACCTTTGTTTATCAATGCTATCAAACCATTCCCATGGCATATCTCGCTTTATGTCGTTTTGAAATGAAGAAAAAAAGGGAAATAAAGTTGGTCCATACTCTTTGACAGAGCATTGGGGAATCAAGAGTTGGGGTCCTCCTTTTTTCCATCATGCGAGAAACTTGTGAATAAGTGTACAATCTCTTAAAATATTAACCAACAGAATAAATAAATAGTTTGGCAAATTCTCTACCTCCCGTTCACATTCACATTATGGCGGTTATATCACTGATCATAAAGTGGATCTCTAAGAAACGAAAGGGCTGAGGGAGGAGCCAAATACCCCCGTAGAGATTTTGGTTAACCTGGCGGTGTTTAGTCCCCGTGTATAAAGATGGCTGGACCATTGATATAGGGGAAAAGGTGATGAATGCCATGCTGTAACTGATTCACATAGTGTCCAATGTCGCCCCACTGATACACAAAGACTGACACACACACACACTGATGTGAAACAGGTGCTGGTCACATCACATGTTGAACTTCACTCTGTTCTGTTCGTGTGACTGTGGGCTAGTAATTCCAATTGGCTCACTTTTACACTGTTCGGAGTTTATTTGCATAACACTGGGCCGACATGTGCTGTAACTGCTGGTGCTTCTCTTGATAATCTTTGATCATTACGCCTCACAATAGCTCTATCTGTTGTGGTTGGCCATCGCAAACAGACGTTGGATACTCGACCGGTGTCCGAAAAATCTGGTGAATTTTTCTAGAAATTCGTGGAATGTAGGTGTATTGAAATTTAACTCTGACTGAGGAGCAGGAGGTCCAAGGTTCAAATCTTTGGTGTTGCCGCTCTTTGTCTACCCACCCCCTTTTTTCGCCCATCTCTATAGGAAACCTATAGGACATAACATTAATTTGAAGATGGCATTTTTTGCAATATATGGCGCCAGATATATCTAGAATGAGTGCTCTGGATCAACAAGTAGGAGATCTGAGGTTCAATCCTCAGCTGATATTTCCATTTCTGTTTTTTTTAAGAACTTTCTATTGGGGTTGCAAGGATTCTAAATGCATAACCCTTTCAGTCAAGAGCTACACAGAAGGAATGTTGTTCCATGTGAAAAAGGATTCGAACTGAAACATATCACATCCACAGCTATTTAAAATTGAATAAGTTTGATTGTGATGTCAAAAAGCAGATATCTCTAAAACTTTTCATCCTGCTAGCCCAGAAATGAAATTCAGGAGTTAAATTTGCTGTTACCAATTCCCCTTTTATCTTGAGTCTGAATAAAGATAAGATAAGATACACATTGTTGTCCAGTTCAGAAATGTTTTTTTGTGTGCTCAAATAGGTTGTTGGGCACACCAATAATCATTTAGAAAGAAACATAGCAAATGTAAACATGCACATATGTTATATATAAGAAAATCCAATATTACGCTGATTAAAAAGCAGGATAGATGCTTAATTAGTAATATTCAAAAATAAATAGCTCAAATGTATGTTACTTTGTAGATGATGTATATGAATATGTATATAAAGAAATGTATGATGAACAAAATGTTTCAACACCTCCACGCCCCTCCCTGTCTGTATGAACCCCTTGCAGGTGTGTGACATCGGGGACGCGTCTCGAGGCAGCCTGTCGTCCTACGCGTACATCCTGATGATGCTGTACTACCTGCAACAGGTGGAGCCACCGGTCATCCCGGTTCTGCAGGAGGTACACCATGACTAAGTTTATGTGTAAGACAACTAGGGTGAATCAGGCACAAGTCGCTAACATATTCTGTTTAAAAATAGTGCGATTTCATAAGCACTGCTGGCAAAATTACTGCCACTCTGCTTAGTTAAGACTTATTCCTAATGTGTGTACTGTTTGAGGAATTAGAGAGCCAAATGTATGAAAGGTAGACGCTTTGATGATTTTGAAATGGAAGAAATGCAAAATAACAAAAAAAGTTTTTAGTACAAGAACATATAAATATTCACTTGTGTGCAGTGTCATAGATAAGATTAAACAGTGATTGTAAAGCACTCAAAAAAAATCTAGTTGGTGCATCAGAAATATCTTTTTTAAAGAAATAGTTTATCTGAAAAAGGGTCATTTCAAGCAGATTCCATTGTACTCTTCACTCAGCTTACAATCTGAGGCAAAGTTTTTTTTTATGATCTTAGTAAGCCAGAGAGATGTGATCAGATGTCAATAAATAGGAGTAAAAAATGTGGGGTTTACATATGCATTGCAGTCAAAATCATTTAAGATGAACCTTTTGTGGAAGCTTAAAAGTTTATGTTATCTTAGGTCTCTATTAAACATTGGCTGTCAGTTGAAAAAGAAAACCCAATACTCAGAAATAGTATACATAAACCCATACTTTATCTTAAACAGTGTTTATCTGAGGCAAATTCCACTGTATCTTCTTTCTATTGTTACTATTGCCCATATAAATGTATTGTTTCAAAATGAATTTCCCTCAATATAAGTTGTTTGTTTTATGCCTGGCCCACTTGAACTTTTTATTTAAAGTCAATACGATTATCTAGTGAAACAGGCCTCTGTCTATCTTGTTTGCTGACATAGCAATGAATCACACTGTCTTATTCTGATGTAACAGAAATCCTGAGACAACCAACAGTAGATCTCTTTACTGCCCCACAACGAAACTTAATGGAAGGATTTGATACAGTTCAAATTAAAATATTGGATTGACAGGGGTAGCCATACTACTACTTTCTGACTCTGTTTATCTTGTTTTTCTGAAATTGATATGTAGCGCTCTCACCTTCACACTTGTTTGTTCCCCCCCCCCCCCCCCCCCCCCCCCCTCCCCCCCGCACAAACACCCCCCCCCTTTTTTTCCCCCCCCCCCCCCCTCCTCTGCCCTGCCAGCTGTACAAAAGCCCCAAGAAGCCTGAGATGATAGTTGAGGACTGTGATGCCTGGTTCATGGATGATCTGACCAGACTGGTGGGTCTCATTAGCGTTTGAGTCTGTCTGTGCTACTTAAGTTACTGCTGCTTTCTAGGGATAAGGACATTAAACATAATCTTTTCTTTTGCATCAGGTTAACCTCTTCACATCGAATGATTTCAGGCATATTTCTTTTGAGCGCACTGTTTTGGGAAATTTTTAAAAATTCGTAACAGGTTAAAGCTTTGATTTTTATTATATTGAAAAGGAAGGTGTTCTGATTGATAAAAAGAAGTTCTAGCTAAAGAGATAGCAACGGTGTGTGGTGTGATGGGCATAGGTTAACTCTGTACATGCTACCTGTCTCTTAGCTGTTACGGAATACTTAAGTTGTAACTTCTTTTTAGGGATAAGGGCAAAAAATTACAAGCTGTATTTTCTTGCCTCAAAATACAATCACATAAACCTCTTTTAAAGAAAAATATATTTAGGGTACATTTAAATTGAAATGATCGCACAATAAATATTTTCATGGCATTGTGAAAATACCATGGAATTTAAGGGAAATAACGAACATGTTATAGAAATATTCAAACAGGCAGGACTTTTTGACTAACTCAATGCCCTATAAGAAAGTTTAAATATTTGTTTGAAAAAAAAAAGGGTTGAATTTAATTATCAAAGCTTTTGGTTGAAATATAATACAACAAACTGAATAAAAAACAAATTTGTGTTTATGGAGCTAGCAAAATTGATTTCTCTTAAAAGCCAATAAAAACATTAAACAAATTGAATTCCTGCCTGTCTTCAGGATGAGCTGTGGCCTGAGAAGGGCAAGAACACGATGAGCGTGGCGGAACTCTGGCTCGGGTTTCTACGCTTCTACGTGGAGGAGTTCAACTACAAGGACCTGGTGGTCAGCATCAGACAGCGCGCCCCACTCACACGCTTTGAGAAGCTCTGGAATGGAACCTGCGTGGCTGTCGAAGGTAGGGTCGAGATATTTGTCTAGAAGATGGAACTGAGACTCGCATAATATTATTATCACTGCGCTACGATTTTGGCATATGTCATTTTTGCTGATTTTGAGATAATCAATAAAAATGTTATGTTTCCTAATTTTTGTTTACTGTTTGAAAAAAAACCCCAAACCTATAAGCCTATTTTTAATCTGAATATTTGGTTTGATAGACCCCATTTTTACCTTTACAATGATATATCACTTGCTTTTTTGGCAAAAGTCTCACTTATGACAATATAGAAGATAGGGCTGAGAAACAGGCATGGAAGGTAGGGAAAATATAGAATGGGAGATATGACTGAGATACAAGCATATAAGGACATGGGAGGTTTTGAAGATACCTTTGTTTTAGAATAACAAATAATAGAACTTACCCAACTGAAATCTTGTCATGAAATCATTGACTTTTTGTCAATTCTATTTCTATCAATTTAGTAAGGCTTAATAAATTTTGTAACACTTACAAGTTCCTGAGATTGAAAACAAAAATAAAGAGAAATTTACAGTTTCGTGCTGGTTTTTTGTTTTTGCAAGGGGAAGTTAGTGAGTAAAAGGTATTGGTGCATTTTAAGCACATTATAAGTTCCCATATTTTGAAACAGGTTTTGGGCTGGAAGGAGGGTTAGAGCGCCGTCTGTGGACATTTGTCTCAGGGCAGAACAACTTTCTGCGAGGGCAGAATAAGAACTTCTGTACTTTCCATCAGTTCCTAACAATTTCAAGGGAATTGACTGCCACATTTTCCATCCCAACCATTGCTTGCCCTTATATGTCGTTCTCTCTCTCTCTGTTCACAGATCCATTTGATTTGACTCACAATCTCGGCTCTGGACTCACCAGGAAAAGTAAGCATTCCTCACTGCTCTGCCTCTGAATATTTTACTATGATCATAATGGCTTTAACAATTCTTCTTTAATATTTGACTTAAATCTTTTGATAGTGTTGGTTGGTGTAGTTAAATATTTGATAACTAACAGAATTTAAAAAAAAAAGTTATTTAACCAGAGTTTAAGGAAAACCTTTGTTTTAGTTGCTTTCAGTATTATAAAAAACTAGTTACCTCATAATAAAGATTTTATGAGTGTAATGATACTGAAAACATGCTGTTGAAGGGTTCAATTGCTGCCTAAGATATGGTTTTAAAAGACGTGGGATTGTTAGAAGGTTTCTATAGAAGGAAACAATGTGAAACTATCATAGATGCAATATCTTTCAAATAAGGTAAGTAACTGTCTATTTCTTTAAACATTTTAGGGGTTTAGGTATGTCACCTTCTATAATTTGAATACTCTAAATCCAAAGTTTTGATTTAATCCCAAGCAATTTGGATTATGGAGTTTCCACTATAATTAAAAAAAAAAAAGAGAGAGAAACTTTTTCAGACGTCCATTAATTATAATGAAAATTTTCTTAGCCACCAATTTTGTAATGTTGTTTTTTTTAATTAAAAATTTTTTTTTTTTTATTTAATCTTCCCAGTGAACAATTTTATCTTCAAGACATTCAAGTTACCGGCTTACAACATGCCGTCGGGCTTAGACCAGAACTTGGAGATCTTCCAGTCTTACCAGCGGCCCTCGGTAAGTACCAGCAAACACGTTTATTGTAGATACATCTTAGAAACACTTATAGAAGCTGCGGCTGAGATACAAGTAGACTTTTATTTTCTTCAGATTTTCTTTCAAGTTTGAGAGTTTTGCTTCTGTCGTGTCAGTCTTCTCAGCCTTAATCTTTTTACTTTTTTACCTCTGATAGAACAAACTGAATTTTGTTACATTCAACTGACAATTTGAGTTCGGATCAGGGCAGGGTTTTGGGTTTGTACAACTGTCCACTTTACCACTCAGGGTAGCATATTTTGTTACAAGAACCAGCAACAAGTAATTGAGGAAGATTATATTCAGCAAGGTGAAGGGGACTAGCTTAAAAGTTCTCAGAGGCTTCCTTAGCAACCTGATACAGACAGAGAGAAAACTAAACAATCTATGGCAAACAGTGGTGCATTGGTTTTTTGTCAATTTGTTTTTTCATAATATACTTACTTTTATATAAATGCAATGTATTATTATTTTATTTATTAATTTGTTTTTTCATAATATACTTACTTTCTTTTCCTTTTAGAAAGGAAAGGGAGATAAGAAAACTTTGACATATCAGGTGTCATTCAATGGTAGTGAACTTTTGATCCTACAAAAAGGCAAATTTCTCCGAATTTGTCCCCCACTACGTGGGTCTGTGTGTCAACCTGTAAGTCTTGGGACACGTTAATAATATAGCCTAGTCGCTAATGATGGACGTTTTATGTTGACAAACCTAGCTTGTCTCTCCCCAGCATTATTTCTTCGACACAGAGCTGCTGTTAATAATATAGCCTAGTCGCTAACGCTGGACGTTATATGTTGACAAACCTAGCTTGTCTCTCCCCAGCATTATTTCTTCGAACGTTGGACGTTATACGTTGACAAACCTAGCTTGTCTCTCCCCAGCATTATTTCTTCGACACAGAGCTGCTGTTAGTAATATAGCCTAGTCGCTAACGTTGGACGTTATATGTTGACAAACCTAGCTCGTCTCTCCCCAGGATTATTTCTTCGACACAGAGCTGCTGTTAATAATATAGCCGAGTCGCTACTGATAGACGTTATATGTTGACAAACCTAGCTTGTCTCTCCCCAGGATTATTTCTTCGACACAGAGCTGTTAAGAATATAGCGTAGTCACTAATGTTGGACGTTATGTGTTGACAAACCTAGCTCGTCTCTCCCCAGGATTATTTCTTCGACACAGAGCTGCTGTTAGTAATATAGCCTAGTCGCTAACGTTGGACGTTATATGTTGACAAACCTAGCTTGTTTCTCCCCAGGATTATTTCTTCGACACAGAGCTGCTGTTAGTAATATAGCCTAGTCGCTAATGATGGACGTTATACGTGACAGGCCTAGCTTGTCTCTCCCCGAGCTGCTGTTAATAATATAGCCTAGTCGCTAACGTTGGACGTTATACGTTGACCAACCTAGCTTGTCTCTCCCCAGGATTATTTCTTCGACACAGAGCTGCTGTTAATAATATAGCCTAGTCACTAATGATGGACGTTAAACGTTGACCAACCTAGCTTGTTTCTCCCCAGGATTATTTCTTCGACACAGAGCTGCTGTTAATAATATAGCCTAGTCGCTAACGTTGGACGTTATATGTTGACAAACCTAGCGTGTCTCGTCCCTCCCCAGGATTATTTCTTTGACACAGAGCTGCTGTTAATAATATAGCCTAGTCGCTAATGATGGACGTTATATGTTGACAAACGTGGCTCGTCTCTCCCCAGGATTATTTCTTCGACACAGAGCTGCTGTTAATAATATAGCCTAGTCACTAATGATGGACGTTATACGTTGACAAACCTAGCTCCTCTCTCCCCAGGATTATTTCTTCGACACAGAGCTGCTGTTAATAATATAGCCTAGTCGCTAACGTTGGACGTTATATGTTGACAAACCTAGCTCCTCTCTCCCCAGGATCTCCCCAGATTATTTCTTCGACACAGAGCTGCTGTTAATAATATAGCCTAGTCGCTAGTGTTGGACGTTATATGTTGACAAACCTAGCTTGTCTCTCCCCAGCATTATTTCTTCGACACAGAGCTGCTGTTAATAATATAGCGTAGTCGCTAACGTTGGACGTTATACGTTGACAAACCTAGCTTGTCTCTCCCCAGGATTATTTCTTCGAACGTTGGACGTTATACGTTGACAAACCTAGCTTGTCTCTCCCCAGCATTATTTCTTCGACACAAAGCTGCTGTTAGTAATATAGCCTAGTCGCTAACGATGGACGTTATATGTTGACAAACCTAGCTTGTTTCTCCCCAGGATTATTTCTTCGACACAGAGCTGCTGTTAGTAATATAGCCTAGTCGCTAATGATGGACGTTATACGTGACAGGCCTAGCTTGTCTCTCCCCGAGCTGCTGTTAATAATATAGCCTAGTCGCTAACGTTGGACGTTATACGTTGACCAACCTAGCTTGTCTCTCCCCAGCATTATTTCTCCGACACAGAGCTGCTGTTAATAATATAGCCGAGTCGCTAATGATGGACATTAAATGTTGACAAACCTAGCTTGTCTCTCCCCAGGATTATTTCTTCGACACAGAGCTGCTGTTAATAATATATCCTAGTCGCTAACGTTGGACGTTATATGTTGACAAACCTAGCGTGTCTCGTCCCTCCCCAGGATTATTTCTTTGACACAGAGCTGCTGTTAATAATATAGCCTAGTCGCTAATGATGGACGTTATATGTTGACAAACGTGGCTCGTCTCTCCCCAGGATTATTTCTTCGACACAGAGCTGCTGTTAATAATATAGCCTAGTCACTAATGATGGACGTTATACGTTGACAAACCTAGCTCCTCTCTCCCCAGGATTATTTCTTCGACACAGAGCTGCTGTTAATAATATAGCCTAGTCACTAATGATGGACGTTAAACGTTGACCAACCTAGCTTGTTTCTCCCCAGGATTATTTCTTCGACACAGAGCTGCTGTCTGAGAACCGCCCGCCCAATGTCCGAGGCTGCCGACGCTGCGGGAAGATCGGGCACCTGGTGCGTGCGTGTCCCCTGAACAGGAAGGACAAGGAGGATGAGGAACTCAGGCAGCGCCAGCAGCGACAACAGCAACACCAACAACAGCGGCACCAACCACCTGCCGTGCAGGGAAGATCCAGCGACAGGGTCAGTGCTTCAGTCAAGTTAAGGTGTCAGAGGGAGGGAGGGAGGGAGAGAGAGAGAGAGACAGACAGACAGACAGACAGACAGACAGACAGAGAAAGAGAGAGAGACGGATGGACGGACGGACGGACGGAGGGAGGGAGAGAGAGAGAGATGAGGAACACAGCCACCAACACCAGCTGCAGCCACGTGCCATACAAGGAATACCTAACGACAGACGGGATAAGTGCTTCAGTTTAGCCTAATGGGTGGAAACTGCGTGGCCGTATCTTTTAGTTAATGAAAAACAAGTCGGCACATTTTAAATTTAACACCAAATGTCTTAGGAAAATGTTGATGTGCAACTGTAAAAATGGCATATCTCAAAGAGTTATAAGAAAATGGAGGCACTTTTAGAATAGTAGAAAGAATTGTTATACACATTCTCTATGAAAATTAAAGAGATCTGAAAAAGGTGTAATTATCATTTTCTCGAATGTTTTGTATTTTCCTGTTACAGGGCCATGGGCCACCTCGTCATAATCAAGGACATCAGAGCTTCAGAGACAGAGACAGGTAGGGATCAACCTCTGAAATTTAGATAGACCAAAACTCTTTATCTACTTGTGTATGTGTCTTTATTTATCTCTGTCTCCCTCTCTGTCTGTCTGTCTGCCTGTCTGTCTGTCTGTCTGTCTGTCTGTCTGTCTGTCTGTCTGTCTGTCTGTCTGTCTGTCTGTCTGTCTGTCTGTCTGTCTGTCTGTCTGTCTCTGTCTCTCTTATTCTCTTGCTCACTCCAACTTTCTTTTACAGTAATTAAACTGTGTTTGAAACCTATTCAAGGATTGTGGTTTGATTAAAAAAAAAATTTAAAAAAATATGGCTTTAGAAAAACGATGTAATTTAAAAAGTGGAATACGTAATGACCAGCTAAAAATTGAATAATTCAAGATGTCTCTCTCACTCTAGCTGGTCAGGCAACAATGTCCGAGGTAACGGAGGAAACGTGAACAGCCGTCAGCATGGTGGGTGCCCTCCCAACGCAGGCAACATGAACCGAAACAGTTCCGCCGGCTCAACATACCCTGTGAGTTCAGTTAAGTTGAGTTCGTTGCTTAACGTCCAACATCAGCACTATAGAGGCTTAATTGTGGATGGACTTCAAGACTGACGCCTGACAGTTTTATGTGCTGCCACATAGAAGACAGGGCAGGGAGAATTGAAATCCTTTCTCAGCCGATCACATTATACTGACACTGTTCCAAGTGGTAGGGGACATAATCGGACAATAAATTTTTGCCCAATTGTGGGTTTTGCACTGCTGACCTTCGGTTGGGCAGACCATAGGTCAACCACTCGGGCCAGTTTGTCCCAACATACGGGGTTAGTCATCAGACACAATGACAACTCCTCTGACACCACCAAGTCTTATTGGAGGCTGAATAGAGCAAATCCACAATCATATCTCCTGCACTATTGCTAACAAATATAAAGGCTGCATTTCATCACACTATATATAATTATAGTACTGTTAGACTTTTGTGAATGATCGCCATATAGGATCCCTCAGGGGAACCCAGGAGATGTTAAAACCAGAAAGAGAGAATATTGTGAATGTCCGTTGCCAAATATGCATTGACCTTTTCCCCCATTTTCTTTAAATTTCTTTCAGATTTTATATTATTTTATTATTTGTTTATTTTAATGTCAAGCACTTATTCGGATATGATGTATTGCCAGGAATGAATAATAAATATTAGTGCCTGACATGTAGATTTTTTAGATTAGGATGGTTTCGCATTATAAACTTCATAACTTAAACCTTGCAATGACTTCAAGTAACCCAAAGCCATGAAAAAAAGGTTTCTACCTCTGTCAATTTATGCTTTATAAATTAATATGATAATGAGATATTTTTGTTTTCAATCTTAAAATGATTCCATGTATTCAGTAATAATATTCCGTGGAATCATCTTAAGATAGACCCTGTGGCTTTATATACTCTCTTTGTGAGGCACTGATTCTTTTTTGTTTTGTTTAACTTCACAGCAGTGTTCAATATTAACTTGAGATAAAGCAAACTTTTAGGGCGTTCCCAAGAGGTTGATCTGTAAAATAAATTAGTAGTAAGCTGTAGTCGTCATGTAAGTCTCTGTTCACCTTTCCTCCTCAGTACAACCCATCGGGCAGCAGCCCTGCATTAGCGAGACCACCTCCACCACCTTCACACCATCACCCTCACCATCATCAGCATCAGCATCCTCATCAACAGCAGCAGCAACAACAACACCCACAGCAGAGGTACAACCAAAACTCCTTGGTATACCACAACAGCAACTACCCACAGAAACAGTACCCACAGCACCAACACCAACACTATCAGCAGCAGCAGCAGCAGCAGCAACACTTTCAGCACCAGCAAGAGCAGCACCATCAGCAGAAGATGCGGCACCAGCAGCAGGAACAGCAGCGGCACACTGCCATGGCGGCCATGTCTGACAGCGGACCAATGAAACCTCAGCACGGCTTCCCACCCCAGCCGATGATGGCATCCACTCCAAGGTCAGTTGGCTGGTTGCTTAACGTCCAACGTCAGCACTTTATAGGCTTTTTTGTTGGCCGGTTCCAAAACTGATGTCTGACAATCATGTGCTGCTGCACACGAGATATGGCAGGGATATCTGGGCTCCTGTCTCAGGCGGTAACATAATAGGATTAATACTGACACGAACCCAATCAGTAGGCTTGGGTGGAACGGGTTCTGGTTTTTCCGGACTTCTGGTTTTTTAAAGGATCTGAAAATTCCGGCCTTTCAAATTTTTATAAAAATGCGCTAATAGGTTTTTGCCCAATCTTATTAGAATCTTGTATCTAGTATGAAGCAGAAGTAAGGAAATAAAAGTTGTATTAGTTGTCTCAAATGTAGCTTGACTTATACCAAAATTGTAGCACAGTGAGATAAGCACTGTAAAGCAAGAAGAAATGTTGAAGAAGCTGTGTTCATATTTTTAAATACTATCCTAAAACATCTTGAGACACTTCAAGTTTTTGCCAGAAATTTATTCGTTGATTTTGCGTCTGCCTTTAATACTATCCAGCCTCTTCTTATGATCGAGAAATGGTATTACTTGCATATTAATGTCAGTTTTATTGTCTAGATTTTTTTTTTCTTACATTGAGACCACAATATGATAATATATCAATGGTGTTAAATCCAAAACTATTATCACAAACATGCGAGTACCACAAGGCTCCCGTGCTTTCACCAATTTTATACACTGCCTACATCAATGACTACCATACAAAAGGGACAAAGCCACAATTAGTTAAATTTGCAGATTAACTTTTTAAATTTAAACATAATAAAACGAAAGAGATGATTTGCTTTTTCATTTTAGATGAAACAAGGCACCAGCTTTAACACGGCTAAAGATAAATGATTTACAAGTTGAAGTTGTGTGACACATACAAATATCTTGGCCTAACGATTCACTGGAAACTTTCTTTTAACACACATATTGAAATCCTGATTAAGCTAATCAACGATTGTACTTTTTAAGCAAATTAAAGTAATTCAATGTGGACTACAATATTAGGAGACATGTTTTGGAGGAAACTTATCAAAAAACCCTGCTCAATGAGTAGACAAAATAAAAAAGAAAGCTTTCCACTTTGAACTAACGCTTTTCAAAGACGAAAATAATCAAAATAAAGCAAAATGTATGACATATAAACCACCCTTTACACAGTAAATACTAAGCATCACAAAGAAGTATTTGTCTTCTTGTATATGTGTTAAGAGGTGTGTTTTGTTTTTTTAATAATAGCTATGTATGTCCCTCAGTATATAATTTCAACAGTGTTTAGGTGAATGCAAAATGCTTCTATTTATTCTTTTTCTCTCTCACATATGTATTGATGTTATTATATTGAACCAAATGTATATGCACGACCAAGGAAAATTTCCTTATGGGATATTTAAGGCTTGTCTTATTTTGCCATTATTCCTGTAACTGTACTACCCCATCTTTAGACCCGGCATGGCAAGACCTCAACATCCACCACAACAACAGCAGGGCCCTCCACCACCACCACCGCCTGGATTTGGGATGATGCGTCCGCCGCGCCCTATGCACAACCAACACCCACACCCTCAGCATCAGCATCAGCATCAGCATCAGCATCAATATCAGCACCCGCATCATCACCAGCAGCACCAAGGGCCCATGCCTCCTCAAACACCGCCTTACCATGGCACAGGTGGTCCCAGAAACAACCAGCAACCGATGAACCCAGTGGTTCAGAGCCTGTTTGCCAATGCACCGAGATATGTGAGTATACCAAACAATAGGGGGGTGGGGTTGGAAGTAGCGTTTCTTTTAGAAAATTCCTAATTATACTGACTTTTGGACTCAGCCTAAATGTTAGGAAAATTATATTAATTTTAGTTTGGACTCAGTCTAAATGTTAGGAAAATGATATTAATTTTAGTCAAGGTAATGGTATCCAAAAAAGTATGGCAACCCAGATCTAGTAGATTTTTGAATCAATCTATCCGTTTTTCTACATGCCACAGATATCGTTATTAATGCCAGCCTTCTTGAAATTCTTTGTTACATTTTTTTTTTCCATACTAATTTTTAGATTTTTGTGACTGACTTTTATTTACTTTTTTTTCTGGAAACATTAAGTTTTAGCTATTGTTCTTGTCCACCTGTGTTTGCCTAGGCTGTCAGTCTGGACTCGAACCACCCTCCCCACAGATACCATTAGTGCAGGGCAGCAGATCCAACCAGCCAGTGGTCCTGCTCATCTGGTACGGTTTACTGTTTTTTTATTTTTACCTTTGTTAAGTTCATGTAGTATTTGTTCAATTGATACAGCACTTGTGCAGTAGATAAAATATTTGTTTAGTAAATAAAGTATTTGTTCAGTGTATAAAGTGTTTGTTCAGTTGATACATGTATGGTTTTTGTTGAATTGATACATGTAATTTTTGTTCATTTGATAAAGTACTTCCTCGGTTGATAAAGTTTGTTCAGTTGATATATTTTTTGTTCAGTAGATAAAGTATTTGTTGAGTTGATAAAGTATGTGTTCAGTTTATATAGCATTTGTGAAGTAGATGTAGTATTCGCTCAGTTGATAATGAACTTGTTCTGTAGATATAATATTTGTTCAGTAGATATAATGTCTGTGATTTAAGAAAAGTATGAAAACATATGAATTTTACCTCCTCCTGTCTTTATCGATTATTTAACTTTCGCTTGCATTGTTTTATGGATTTTTGAATATTTATGTCTCTTTCTTCTTTTTTTTTTTTTAATTTCACCTTTGCTGACTCAGACACTGAGAAAAGCAACCTTTTTTGCATTGACTAGATGTCAACAAGATATACATTCCACTGTTTTCCACGATTGAATAACTTAATCTGAACAAAAAAGTAAAAACGTGACCATCTTTGTCTCCATCAGCCCCACGTCCTTCAAGCCAATGCAGAGAAACACCTTGGCTTCGATCACGCTTTGCAATCCTCTCCTGTTGTTTGCAAGTTTGATCGTGTTTTTGTCCCGCCACCAAGAATATCCAGGTCTACACCCAGCCAGAGAGCCAATGCCGGACTCACCACGAGGATCTTGAGCTCGTAGAGCGAGAGAGTTCTTCAACCGGCATCACAGACTGTTGTCCTTCGATGAACATTTGGTTCAGTGATGCAGTGGAACCTGCTTCAGATAAACTTCGGATTTGTATGCGGTATTTCCGATGCGCCAATTCCCTTATTTTTGTTTTAAAGTTACTGTTTACTATAAATTATGGATGAAATACCTTTTAGACTGTCTCCAAGAAGTTTATCTTAAGTGGATTCCATTCTACATGAACAGAGAAAGCAGGCTGGTGACCCTTGCTAAACAGTTGGGTTGGTTTTTATATTTTTATCCATTAATTTTAAGGAGGAAGGGGTGGCTTCCCCACAGTAAGGCTGTCTTCTGTCCACACTCAGGAAGTCCCTGCTCCCTATCCTGTTGAGTTGGGAAGAAGTAGTTGGGATGGAACACATGGAGTCAGGCTTGCTCCCAAGTTTCCATGCAGGAATTTCTGACAAGAATTTTTTTTTTTACATTGACCTTACACCATAAATTTAGAGCCAGAGATTTTGCTTTAGTTTGCACGCGCAATGAGAGAATGAGTCTATGAATATGTTGAGAACTTGCAGATGAGAAAATTCCATTGAAGTTGTTTCGACCTGACCTCCATTGCTGTCATTCTTTATTTATAGATGTGAATTACATTAGTTTGACTTGAAATAGATTATTTATGTGAGTTGGATAAGACATGACTTCTCTGTGTAGGTTTTAGTTAAGACATGTTCTTCTTTCAGTTTAACACTTAATATACGCGTATCTCTGGTGTGTGAGATTGAAGTGGATGTTGAAACTCTATGAGTGCTCACCTGGTGATGAAAATGTATTGCTGGGATGGGTCCTGCCGTGAATCAATGAATGTTGACAGCTGAAAGAAAGGGTTTAACATCAAGCTCTGTTGAATTTATAGTTTGAAAAACCGAATGAATGGAGGTAAAAAATTGTGCATATCTTTTGAGTGTTTGGTCTTTCAATGTTAAAGATATTGCATAGAGAAAAATAATTTTCATCAAACAAATTAAATTAACCAAAAGCATTCTTTTAAACTAGTTCTCAATGCAATTAGGGGGAAGTTTCTTCTCTCTAATTTGTGACATCAGTATTACTAAATATAAAGTTAAAAAAATGTTGCCCTTTCAAACTCTTTAGAGAATTTATTTAGTGTCTCAGTCTGAAAGTTAATCTATTGATACTGTAGGCACAAAGACCCTGATTTATGATCAGAGAGGAAGGTTTCTTCACCTTAGAGAGTTTAAGCAACCGTACTTGTAGCTCTGATGTGTACCTGTAGCATGCTGGAAAACGAGGCTCGTGGTAGAAGGTTGACGCTTGGATAAACTTGTAGCTTTTGTTGTTTTTATTTTAAATTTAAACAGTGTATATGTAGATCTAATCAAGTCTAGATCTAGGTCCCTATTATATATTGATGTGATTACATGGGTCTCGGTAACAGTACAAAACAAACAAAAAAGGATAAGATTGTTAGATCGATACTCAGGATTCCATAGACGAAGCATGTATTTTGAAACCTCCTTTTGATCTAAACAAATTTACTTTTAGAACCCAATCTTCTTTCAATTGACTAGAATGTAAAAAAAAAAAGAAACTAGCTTTTTAAAAGCAAATCTTTATTATGGATAAAAACTCGTTTAAAGTGTTGACGTGTAGAAGGCCTCCTACACGTTAGATGCAGGTTAAATATACTTGTGGCGTGCAGAGCTGACTTGCCACACTTGGTCTCTGTTATAGGAGTCTATTGGAGCCCTTGTCTACACATCCACTTATAAACTTGTTACTTTTTTGTTTTTATTCTTGTTTGATAGTAACACAGCAGCCACCCTATATAGAATTTAAGTAATAGCACACCTTCTCCGTTATTCTAACAGCGTTACGAGTAATCTTTGTTTGACTATGAACATGATTGGACCTTGTACTGTTACAGTCTGAGCTTTAAAATTATATCAACTCTGGAAATGTGTGATAAAATAACCTATCTGGAGCATAATCTTATAATTCTGCAGCCCAGCTTTCAAACTACTGTCATCACAGTTGTTCTAAAGGGATCCCTGAGGATCCCTGGAGAAAGAAACTGAATGTTAGAAAGACATGAAAGAAACAGGACAGTCAAAACTGTTAATGTATGATAAATAAGTTCGAAACTTTGATTTCAAATAAATGGGGTCTATCCACTTTGTGTCTGTAATTTTCTATATAATGTCTATAGCGATAGATTTTGTTACTGCATCAAGGCTGTTCTTATGTTGTACAGCATAAAGTATCCTATAATCCATTATTTGTGTTACAGATTTGTTTATTTTGCATACAATACCATTCTGTATATCATCATAATTATTGTGCTAAATGAGATCCACTCTTCATACAATAGAATCCTCCTAGGACGAATTGTGTTTAACAAAAATTATGGTTTGATATTATAAGCTATTAATGAGGCACTATTTTCTTTTATTTTCTTTTTTTTTTTTTTTTACTGTACAGGTCTTGGTTAATATATTAAGGATTTTAAAAATAGCAGCCTAAGCTTTTCTACAAAATGTTTATCTGAAGGGAAATTCATTGAATCACAATCCACCTAAAACTACATGTATTGTGATTGGGTTTTCTTCCTGAACTGCCCTGATCATGTAGCTGCAAGTGTTTTTTTATAAGGGGGGCGGGGGTGAAGTGGCTCAAGTTGGAAGGGCCGTGATTTTAATCCTACGATTGCTCAAAATTTATTTTCTCGATTTTGACCCCATCTGTTGTCGGTGTCAGTCTGGTGTGACCGGCTGTTAAAGGATTCTAGGTCTCCCCGCCCTGTCTTGTGTGTGGCTACAAATGAAATTGTTAGACACCAGTCTTGGGCCCAATCAACAATATAGCCTATATATAATGCTGATTTTGGATGTTGAATCAACTTAACTCAACACTGTACTGTACTCTTTATCCAGACTGTTTTTCAATAAGCTCTGTTTTTTTACTAAGACTGTTTCTATTCAGTACATCGGCTCTAACCACCGTGTCTTATATTGTTGTCTGTGTCCACACTTTGTTTCTTTTAAACCAAGCTCTGTTAGTTTTAAGCTTTTATTTTTATCCAGTCTGTAGTGTGTACGTAGGCTCTACCCTCTGTGTCTTATACTATTTTCAGTATCCAGACTGTTTTTTTGTTGTTGTACTAATCTCTCTTTGCACTAGGCTGTTTCCATCCAGTATAAATTGTGTCTGTAGTCTCTAAGCATCATGTCTTGTACCGAGATCTTCTGTCTTTCTTGTACTGTGCAATTGCATGCAAGGCCTCTGTAATGTGGCCTTTATCTTGACTGTAAATGTCCTTGTCCTTCCTGTATTTCATCTTTGCCTTGTGATGTGCAGGCAGGAGAGGCATATCAAGAAAGAAAAAAGGGAGGGAGGGATATTTTGACCAAGAAGGGGTAAGAGATTAATTTCTAAAATATTATTGGTCTTAATCTTATCTTTTTCCTATTGAAGGCTTTGATGAAATTGTACCTTCTTTGTGCTAGTCTCTATCTGGACTGTAAATGCTGGGTTTCCTTCCTGTGTCTCGTCTTTGCCTTTTGACATGAAAGGAGAAGAGACAACACAGAAAGAGGGAGGGAGATTTAAACAAAGAGAGAAATAGAGGGGGTAAAATGGATAATTTTATCTGTAGAATTGCATGCTGCTGTGTTGAACTTGTTCCTTCCCTGTACTTGACTGAAGATGTTAAGTTTGCCTTTTCTATATCTCATGTCTTTTGTATGCAATGCTGTGTTGATGCTGTATGTTCTTTATACTCAAGTCTATATCCTGACTGTCCGGTCCCTTTTGTATCCCATGTTTGCTGAATACCATGCTATGTGAAGGACCTGAATGGAACTGCCTCCCAGCCAAGCCAGTCTCGGCCCTCTGTGCTTTGGTTGTCACTCTATCACCGCTGCTGTACCGTGTGTAACAATTGTTACAAATAATGTCAAAATAATGTCAAAGTCAGGTACCAGCAGCTCAACATTTTAAAAAGAAATTCTGAAGTTCATATTATTCACTGGATGTCCCCTTGCTTCTGCATGTATCTATTTACTTCTCGAGCAGTTGACAAAAAATGAAAGATACTTCTGTTTGTTGAATATTGATTCATCATCATCCCAGTAGGGTGTTTGATGTTAGAGACTGTGTGGGCAGACTAAACCTCTGCACTGACGTAGATCACGGAACACTTACATACATGAAGTAGACTGCTACCAATCAGGAGGTTCTTTGCCTTCCCTTTAAATCTGCCTTTGCTTTAACAATTGTCTTGCATTTGTAGCTACACAATCTTTGCTAATGATGATCCACCTGCATTGTATTTGTAACAAATCAAGCAGATTTTCCATGCCTTGGACATAAAATTACCAGGCTAGTTGGTGCATTCTGTTTCCCAGCAAATAGAAAAATAGAAAGGGAGAGATGGTTGATTTAGACTGAGAGAAAGGTAGAGTGTAGGAAGAATTTGTAAGCGAAAGTTTGTAATTACAAGTATACATGTATTAAGTTCTGTAGTTATGAGTTATTGAAAGAGATAAAGGGAAAGAACCGAATGAATTATCAAGTTCAGGAATTATTATTGTCCCATTTTTATCTTAATTTAATTTGCTTTTTGAATCCTTAATACATGAAATTATTTTGCATACTGTTTACATTATTAACATCATATAAAAACTTGTAATGAATGCCAGAGAGATATAGATAGGTGATTGAGAGAGAGAGAGAGAGAGAGAGAGAGAGAGAGAGAGAGAGAGAGAGAGGAGAGAGAGAGATAGGTGATTAAGAGAGAGTGAGAGAGAAAGAGAAGGAGACAGACAGACAGAGAGACAGACAGGCAGACCAGGAAATTGTTAGAATGATGTTGACGTAAGCACAATGCAATCTATAATTATTAAAAATTAGCTTATGAGTTTTCTATAATTCTATGTAATAATATCTTATTGAGTTATGAATGACGAGTGTGTGAGTGGAGTAACAGTGACAATGAGTGTTGTCTCGGGCTCAAGTACGTATGTGGAGTTCCACCCCATCTTGCCCCCAGTTTTACAGGCCAAGTCTGAACTGTGAATGGACACATGTTTCCCAACAGTGCAGAGCGGTGCATTATTCAAGTTTTAATTTTATCCTTGTTGAAGTGTTGAACTGAAGATATTATCTTACATGTATGTGTGTCTGGTGCTTGGCATTGTGCGTTTATAACAAGCGCTTTCCTGTCGCTCTTCTCTAATTTGTTTTGTTTTGTTTTAAGTAATCGGTTTTTATCATGCTCTGAAGATCACTTTTTTGTTTGAATATTTAGACTTTTTTTTTGTAACGTTGTGTTTATAAACCTAAATTACTTATGGGAAATTTCCAAAGCTTAATGATAATTTAGTAAGGCAACTGATACAAACTAGAAATAAGTATTTAAAAATATATATGCTTTTATTCGGTTATCCTTACACAACGATGTAAATAATCTGTCTGTACATTATGGACTATTGCAGGTGTTTTTTAAAGCAATAAATGTTTTTTTTTCCATCACTCTTCTCAATGTTTTCCAATACCATGAACCTGGTGAGAGAAAGCTGTGTCCGGTATGTGTCGAGGTGAGGGGAGGGGAGTGGAGACAAGTTGTTTAATGTCCAACATCAGCACTACATAGACTATATTGTGGACGGGCCCCAAGACTGGCGTCTGACAATTTTATGTGCTGCCACACACGAGACAGAGCGGAGATACTATGACTCCTATCTTACTAATTCTTAGCCGGTCACATTAAACTGATACCGACCCAACCAGCAGGGAGGGCAATCGCCGGAGCTCGAACCCGGACCTTTTGCACCGGAAGCCGATCTTCTAGCCCAGGGCCACAGTAGGATATAAGGCTTTCCAACAAAACAGTTTTAATCTTCACCAACACCTAGTTCACAAGATGATGAAGTTTTCAACAGGACAAAGCCCACGTGATGTATGACGCCAGTTCCCTAAGTAAAATCAGGTTTAGTATTATTGTTTCGCAAAACAAAACAAAACGAAAAAATTCAAACGTGCATTTTTTAAATTTCATATTTGTTCGAAAATGTTTACTGACACATGACCTAAACCACAGACATCTATTACAATTGGCTAAAAAAGTGTCCCTCCTTCCGATTAAGTTTTCGGTGTGATGAATTGATGGCACTCAATTCTGAAGAAGTCTTGGTAAAGCACAGTGTAAGCTCAACATGTACATTATCGTGCATGTACCAAGGAGGGGTTGGTTCAGAAGAAATCTAAATCTGTAACGAATTGGGTATCTGTGAGTAGTTTTTGTTTGTGGGTGTCTGTGTACGCATGTTAGGTTTGCGTGTATGTTTGTGTGACAGAAATCTTATTTGTACATCTGCTCTCCCGCTAGGTTTTAATTGCTTAACTGACCAGCTGATTCACTGGGCCAGGAAGAGAGAGAGAGAGAGAGAGAGCTGTTGCGTTCCCTACTGGTTGGGTCGGTGTCAGTATAATGTGACCGGCTGAGACAGGAGTCATGGTATCCTCGCCCTCGTCCTCTCGTGTGTGGCAGCACATAAAATTGTCAGACGTCTTTCTTGGGGTCCGTCCAAAATATAGCCTATATAGTGCTGCTGTTGGACGTTAAACCAACCCAACCAACCAACCAAATACTGACACCGACCCAACCAGTAGGGAACGCAACAGCTAGGATTCGAACTCGGGACCTTTTGCTTCAATAGCGCGCTACCCCGAACATACTTAGACTGAGAGTGCTTTACAATACAAACAAATGATGTGCTTTTTTTCATTTAAAAAATCTACATATTTATAGACAGATGCTGAATTAAAAGGCTATTATTACTAAAATAGTACATTAGTGCAACACTAAGTAAACACGGTAAAAATACACATGCGTTGAACAACAACTATAAGAACTGTACTCACAGCTATATATGCGAAATTAAAATATGGGTACAACTAAACCAATACATAAGTGCAATACATATAATTATACTCAATAAACGTATAAAGTCCATTCCATTTCGTTCTAATTAATACGCAAATATAAAAAATCTAGAGGGTTTTAGGCGATTTCAAAATGACTGTCGGATAAAGTATGTTTTTTAGCTTAGATGTAAATGTTGATAAAGAATCTGAATTGTTCAAATCTGCTGGAAGATTGTTCCAAATGTCAGCACTCTGGTATGACACGGCTCGTTGGCTGTTCTGCTTTAGAATTAACTATAGATTTTGCAAGCAGGTTGGAATTCGCTTATCTAAGGTTTATCATGGGAAGATAATTATATTTTCACCAAACCTATCAAGTAAATAGGAACATTTGGGTCATATAAACACTGGAAAGTTATAGATACTCTTCTAATTAATTCTGACGCAACGGCAGTGAATTCAGTTCTTTTAATACTGGTGTAATGGGCGCTTCTTTTTTTAAATCTTTTGAACTAGTCTAGCAGCAATGGAAACAGAGAGATAGGGACAAAGAGGTAAAGAGAGACGTACAGGCAATTTGACATAAACGGAGAGGTAATTGAAGAGACAGATAATTAAGCACTAAGAGAGGCAGAGAGGTTATTAAAAAAAAATAAAAAAAAATAAGGACGGCACGGAGATATTAAAAGAAAGAAAGTAAGGTGGAGCTTTAGTAGGATAAAGGCAAAGAGAGAGACAGAAAGAGATAGACAGAGAAAGAGAGAGAGACAGCCACAGCCACGGAGAGGGAGACAGAAAGAGAGAGAGAGAGAGAGAGAGAGAGAGAGAGAGAGAGAGAGAGAGAGAGACACACACACACACAGAGGAAGATGGAGACAAAAAGAGACAGAAATGGAAAGAGAGGGGGAGAGAGAGAAAGGAATAAAAGAGATAGAGACAAACAAAGAAACAGAGGGATTGCAGGAGAAAGAAAGAGTCAGATATAGATAGATAGAGATCATTTACATCTATAGATATATAGATATAGATAGATAAAAAGATGGGCAGATATATACATGGATGGATGAACTGATATATACTATAGATAGATAGATAGATAGAAAAAACATTAGTAGATATTAGTAGATATATAAATAGATAGAGGGGGAGAGAGAAAGAGAGAGGGGGGGGGGGTGAGGAAGAGAGATGGAAAAACAGAAAGATAGAGAGAGAGATTGACAAAGAGAAATATAGAAAGACTGGTACAGAGGGGTGAGAAAGAAACTGAAGAGAGAGATAGAGAGAGAGATAGAGATCTTAGCTCGGTTGTGTGTGGGTACTTTTGCTTGGTTGTGTAAGTACTTTAGCGCGGTTGTGTGAGTACTTTAGCGAGGTTGTATATGAGTACTTTCGTGCAATTGTATGAGTACTTTAGCGCGCTTGTGTGATTATCTTAGCTCGGTTGTGTGTGGGTACTTTTGCTTGGTTGTGTAAGTACTTTAGCGCGGTTGTGTGAGTACTTTAGCGAGGTTGTATATGAGTACTTTCGTGCAATTGTATGAGTACTTTAGCGCGCTTGTGTGATTATCTTAGCTCGGTTGTGTGTGGGTACTTTTGCTTGGTTGTGTAAGTACTTTAGCGCGGTTGTGTGAGTACTTTAGCGAGGTTGTATATGAGTACTTTCGTGCAATTGTATGAGTACTTTAGCGCGCTTGTGTGATTATCTTAGCTCGGTTGTGTGTGGGTACTTTTGCTTGGTTCTGTGAGTACTTTAGCGCGGTTGTGTGAGTACTTTAGTGCGATTGTGTGAGTACAGGGTACTTTAGCGCGCTTGTGTGAGTACTTTAGCGTATAGCGCGCTTGTGTGAGTACTCTAGTGCGATTGTGTGAGTACTTTAGCGCGCTTGTGAGGGTACTTTAGTGCGGTTGTGTGAGTACTTTAGCGCGGTTGTGTGAGTACTTTAGTGCGATTGTGTGAGTACATTAGCGTATAGCGCGCTTTTGAGGGTACTTTAGCGTATAGCGCGCTTGTGTGAGTACTTTAGCGTATAGCGCGCTTGTGCGAGTACTTTAGCGTATAGCGCGCTTGTGTGAGTACTGTAACGAGTTTGTATATGAGTACTTTAGCGCGGTTGTGTGATTATCTTAGCTCGGTTGTGTGTGGGTACTTTTGCTTGGTTGTGTAAGTACTTTAGCGCGGTTGTGTGAGTACTTTAGCGAGGTTGTATATGAGTACTTTCGTGCAATTGTATGAGTACTTTAGCGCGCTTGTGTGATTATCTTAGCTCGGTTGTGTGTGGGTACTTTTGCTTGGTTCTGTGGGTACTTTAGCGCGGTTGTGTGAGTACTTTAGCGAGGTTGTGTGATTGGTTTATATATTGAGGTTGTGTGTGGGTACTTTGGCGTGGTTGTGTGAGTACTTCATGATGGAGGGAGGCCTGAAATGGGAGAGACGAAGTGGAAGAGATGGGAGGGAGCAGTATTACCTTTACAGACAGGTTTGAATTTAAGTTTTCTACCTCGCTTGTAAAATTGATTAGAGCAATTTAAAATCTACGTCAGTGTACGACCACACAATTCTACGCACTGGTATTAACTGCTTCAAAAAAAAACTCTGTTTTAGCTTGGTTAACATTTTGCGTGTCATCAGTTGGAGTGTTAAGTTTATATTTTTGCGTCAGTCTATGTATAGATTATTTTAGAGACTAGTTAAAATTAATTGTGCCTCACTTATGGATATTTTTAGCTTGGGTTTCAGACATTGCGCGCGTCAACGGTTAAAGTGATACGTGGAGATTATACTTTTTGCGTCAGTGGTGTTCGTTATTGTTTAGCGTGAGTTAATTTCTGCGCGTCAGTGTCAAACTTGGTTAGAGCAGAACCTCGGCCTACCTGGGCAACCCTTTTTTGAACCAATTATCTTTTTAACGAACTTCCGTGAAGGTGGTTGTATCTTGAGGTATCGAGAAGTTCTTATTCCACAACACCGTGGTTTAGGAGTCATTCAAGCTGTTCGGAAATGCAGGGAAGCAGGTAGGTTTCTTTAGTGCTGACTTCTGTGAAGACATTAATTTTGTTAATGGTGGTAGTGAAAAGATTTAAGATTTCAAACTACCCGGTATGAGTTTTTGGCTCGCGAGAAATGTGGAGTAGAGCTAAATGGACGGAATTAGAGCTAGAGCTGTCAAATACACTGTCGAAAAAAGTATCTGCATATCATTTTCTTTCATTTTTAAAACTTCAATTGGTACATTGTGATTCTTGGTTGAGTTGGCAAGTCTGACTGAAAGCGCGTAACGCCTCATGGTAGAGATTTGTAGGGTGTGTTCACATAATATATATATACTAAGTATGCGAGAAAAACGATGGATCTTTGCTTGTTCTCTACTACTCAGTGCCGGACTTCAGTTACACGGGGCCCTAGGCAAAAAAGTGCTAGGCTCCTCGCTCATTTAGGGGATTGTCCAATATAATGCGTTGTTGTTTTTGTTGTTTTTTTGCTTGCGTAACGTTTTAGAAGTCGCCTTGGTGAGATAGAGATTTAGTGTTTCACTTTAGGAATAAAATGAAAACATATTGGGCAAAAACAAATTAAAGTATGCACGTAAACACTTATCAGCAAAGATAGGAATACGTCATGGACCTTATTTAAATCGTGACCTTACAACCCTGGTACTTTCATTGAATTCATTGTAGCAAAGTCAGTTGCGGCACAGGGAATAATTCCTATATTAGGAAGGTAATCTGGTTCAATCCTCATACAAGTCTGATGGACAAGTCAATAGTGTGTCTTTGTTGTTCGGAGGGTATCATCTTCAGTTTCAATAAAGATCGCGCACCACTGCAATTTTATATGCTGAAATGTGAAAACTAGAGTATATTCTAAATAATTATGGGATTATTCTGAATGCAATTTCAACATTTTGAAAACCTAGGCGTGTTTTTAGAGATAGGCTTTAAAGGTGGATATCTTTTGGTTGTTTGTCCAAAAAATATTTGAGAATATGAAATACTGGCGCTGTATATCCACTTAAGAAATGTCTAGATCAATTGTTAAAGCCTATAAAAACATATCCCTCGGCTGTTTATAAGACATATTAGGAGCATCTGGGGGGAAAAACGACGACACATTTCTGAGTAAGCTTTACATTGTATAATAAAGGTATTTCTGACGAATATAATTATATATAACCAGTCGATAGGTCTCTCCTCTGAATTTTTTTCCAGTGGTACTAAGTTGGGGTTTCTTTGCACCACCGTAGTCCGTACACTGAAATCTCTCTATCAAATTTGAGAGAAATACGTTTAAATTTCAGTTTTAACCGTTTCATACCGCTTCTCTATTTTCTAATCAAAACGAGTCAAGTATGGAAGCGATAAAATTGTTCCAACGCACCACGAAAGCAAATGCAGAACTCACATCAAGTTTGTTGTACATTATGGTTTGTTACGTCTGCATTTAAGAGAATGTCATTCCAAAACATTGTGTTAATTTTAGTTTCTAGCTGACTCATCCGTTCAACAAGCCCATCGCACAAACGCCTTCTCATCTCAGTCATCCTTTGTTCTTTGATACGAGTAGAAAAAACAAAAAAAAAACAAAAATAAAAAAAAAAAAACTTGAAATGAGCGGTAGATGTGGGAACATATAGAATTAATGTGTTGTGTTTTGCGGGAGATATAATAAACAATAGTCTTGATCCGATGAAAACAACAATTAACATAATCTACTCACAATGATGCGTTTTAAAAATGCATTTTAAAATGCGTTCCAAAATGCGTTTCTTGAAATTGTAGAACTGTGTGATAAGATACACTAGTGCCTAAAGATTAATGTCAAACTGCGTTGCAACTTGAATAACTTATTTATCTGTTGTTGTTGCTATTGTCAATGTTTTGCTAAGTTAAGATCCTGAAAGCAAAATTCTGGCCGTATGGTTTCAATTGATGTTTTTGGCATCCAGGTGAATCTCAATTTTTTTAAAGCTTTTCGTTTTGAAGGCTTTCCATTCTATCCCACCTGTTTTTCCTCCCCTAGGCATCGCACCCAAAAGTAGAGACGGAAGAGATGCAGGTTTATATCATTTTGATTTTCGAGTGTCATGGATTTATTAATTGACACTAAACATTCTGTCTACCTTTCGTAAAGCTACTCCAAAACTGCACCTGGCTTCTGGGAATATTTTTCAGCTGGACTTTATTTATGTATTGTTTTCTAGTTTTTTCCCTCTACGGTAAATTCTAATGGTAGAAATTTGTGGAAATCTATGATCTCTGTCTCTTTTAAAATTTAATGAGCGGCCCATATTTTAATTACGTTTGCTTTTAAATCTCATCTTTTTTTCACAAAATGTCCCGACAAAGATAACCAGGCACAAAAATGTGTACATTTGCGAAATATTCGGAGACGTTTTCAAAAACATGATGAAGGGAACAAACGTCTTAGAAAGTCAAAAT